>JAWZYU010000157.1:13000-368000 GCA_038380435.1 Ryuthela nishihirai | reverse complement strand
AAGAGATTCTGTCAGAATTTGGGCTCCAAGGTCACCTGACCTCACAACTCTAGATTTTTTTGTGTGGGATTATATCAAAGGTGTACAAGGTGAAGATTAAAAGCATTAATCGACTGAAGGAGCAGATGACAGCTACACAGTGGCTAAGATTACACCTGATATCTTAGAAAGGGTTTACAGTGATACGACTGAACGTTGGGATTTGTGTCTTGACATGCAAGGGGGTCATGTTGAATCGAATTAATGTTTTGTTGTTTTCATGTTTTTAATTCATTTGTAACACAAAGAGAGTTATTAAAAGGTTTCTTCACAGAAATGGTTAGTTACTTTATAAACACCCTATATTAAAAAGCAAGCACTAAATTTCTTGATGATAATACGAGATATTAATTTTACTACTTACTTTATGTAAATAACCAGCTACAGGGAGTGCAATAATATAAGAAATTGAAGCAGTTACTTCAATAATACCCTGCAAAGAAAGAAAAATATTGATAATCAAGGTTTCAATCATACGGAAGGCATTCAAAAAGTTTTTGACAAGTGTCTCTAGATTAGCACTCATTTCACCGAGGTTAACGAACTACGACTTGTTTGAAAGCTTGTCTAAACTTGTCATTACGTGTTTAAAAACAAAGGTCATATCATCATTTCGCTTTTCGCTGTTCGGTTTCGTAAAGTTCGGTCTGCGATATCTGTGCGCTGTTGATATGGAGTCTACTAAAGAGGGGGAAACATTTTGTATTTTCACAAGGTTGGGTTGTTTTACCTCTGAGCGGCCCTTTTTTGAACACCATGGGCTAAATGGCCAGGTCACATGGACCCCGAAGGCTCAGAGAAGGTTGGGGGAGGGGACTCACTGGAACAGCTGTTGGGAGACAGATGGTAGCCTCCCGTCAAGGCCATCCAGCGTGTTCTTTAACGTGCACAGGGTATGGCTCTCCTGCACACGGGGCCATGGCTTAACGTCCCATCCGACGGACGGCCGCCTTTCCAAGCCCATCGGTGTCCCCTACTGACCGTGGGCAGGGCGGGGAATTTTGCGGAGATATTTTTCACAAGGATACAGCTTGGGGACGACGATAAAAAAACTCATGCCGATTATCACAAGTATATGGGGATCATGCTGTTCATAGGGCACTATTAAGGGATGGATGCGCAAATTGAGAGGACTGCAGAGCTTCCAAAACTTCCTTCATGCAGAAAGACCGAAGGAGGCCGTGAACGAGAGAGCCATTTGCTGCTGTTCATGAATTCATTAAGGAAAACCCATATATCACCGTTCTGGTAATAAGTTTAGATGTCAGTGTATCGATTGGCAGTGTGGAAACAATTATTATAAACTTTTAAAGTTTTGAAATATCTGTGCTAAATGAGTACCTCATAAACTGGCAGAACAGCGAAAAATGGCTGGAGTCGATGGTGCAAGGAGATGCTAGCAACGTTTGAACCAAGTGGACCCAAACGTTTAACAGACATTGTCACAGCTGATGAGACGTGGTTTTATTACTATACGACTCCCAAAAAGATCGACAACTATGTTTGGGTTGGCGAAGATGAACTGCGTCCCCAAATCCTCTAACAAGACCTTCACTCAAAGAAAAGGATGTTCAAATTTTTTTTCAATTCCCAAGGAGGGTAGCGGTGGACATCTTACCTGAAAAAATGACTATAAACGGCCAATATTACACCATTGTTTTTGCCAAAAATGGCTGAGATGAAGGAGAAGAGTACAAAAACAGTCAAGAGTTCTTTACGACATGCCAGTCTCACAAAACCCGGGAAGCTACTGCTTATCTGCAGCAGCAAAAATCAAACACCTGCCTCATCCTGCATATTCTTACACCATGCAATTTTTGATTGTTTCCAAAAAATTAGAAAGGAACTTTCTGGAAGCTTTTTTCAAGGGTGCAGTCGTTGACACCTTACCTGAAAAAAAAAAACTATAAAAGGCCAATACTACACCACTGTAGTATTGGCCTCCTGAATTGGTGTAGACGTCTGCAATTTGCATAGATGCTGGAGGAGAGTACTTTGAAAGACAGTAGAATTTTTTGAGGTAAGTGCAATGATTTTTGTTCTGCAGATGCATATCAAGAACTCTTTGAAATCCCCTCGTATCTTTCATTTATTTATTTTTACATCCATCCTTTTCTGAAATAATAAATTAATAATTTTATCCAGCTTGAAATATATAGATTACTGTTGTTACTTACCCATTTAAAGGCAATTACATTACAATCTCGTTAATCTGAAATCATCAGTAACATAAAGCCTCTCTATATCATCTCTTATCATATACATTGTTAAGGATAGGCAGCAGCAGCAAATGACTCGAAACGCGAGCTGCCTAACTTTGAAAATAAACCTTTTACGCAAAAACTGTTATTGGCGATAAATTGTAGATGTCACTCAAATCTCTCTAAATACATTTCCCACAATATTGCTTTAATATTTAAAGAATGAATGGAAATCTGAAATCATCAGTAACGTAAAGCCTCTCTATATCATCTCTTATCATATACATTGTTAAGGATCGGCAGCAGCAGCAAATGACTCGAAACGCGCATGAGTTTTTAGTTAATTTGCTTTATAAAGTAGGTTGCTAGTCTGAATTCTGATACAATCATTTAAAATATATTGGTCAGAATCTGGTAAGAGTAAAAAATTCACATAAGAAGTTAAGTTCCCCATACATCAGTGTTTCTCAACTGATGGTCGGTGTGCACAACCTAGTACTCTGATACCTTCCTGTAGTCACGGCTGGACTTACTCATAAGCTAACTAAGCTACAGCTTAGGGCCTCACAATATGAGTGGACTTAAAGAAATGCATTTCAAGTTTTACTACGTTACTAAAATTTTTTTAAATATTTATTCTATTATGCAAACACTTCATATTTGCTTCACAATGCTAGAGTAATGTTTTCGCAACAACAATTTCGTGTTTATTTTTCGATGTTCCTCTGAATTAGAATAACTATACAAATATATACACACTATGTCGAAAAAAGTGTCCGGACACTTCCATATTATGTGAATGGAAAGCCATTTTCAAAGCTGCCTAACATTGAAAATAAACCTTTTACGCAAAAACTGTTATTGGCGATAAATTGTAGATGTCACTCAAATCTCTCTAAATACATTTCCCACAATATTGGTTTAATATTTAAAGAATGAATGGAAGCTGAAGCATATATCTTCAACTTTTGACACTTGTGAAAATATACTTCAATAGATAAAACACAACTCTTGTAACAATTTGTTCACTAATATAAATTAAATATCTGAAGTTTGTATGACAATATTTTCTTAAGATTTCATCAATTTACAGGCAATGTGAAAGTGTCGTCTGCTGTTAAATGGTCCCGCTTCAATGACTCTTTAAATATTGATCGAAGATAGTTGAAAATTGACACTGTCACATTGCCTCCAAATTGATGAAATCTTAAAAAATCGTCATACAAATTTCAGATATTCAATTTATGTTAGTGAACAAATTGTTACAAGAATTGTGTTTAATCTATTTGAAGTATATTTTCACAAGTGTCAAAAGTTGAAGATAAATGCTTCAGCTTCCATTAATTCTTTAAATATTAAACGAATATTGTGGGAAATATATTTAGAGAGATTAGAGTGACATCAATTTATCGCCAATAACGAGCCCCGGGTAAGGCATGGCTGTTTGTGTCGTTTTTCTGCTGAGGGCCTGCCATCCTCTCAGACCTTCTACTATGGCATATAAACTTACAGGCTCCTGTCAGACCTCTGTGGCAAGCAGCTGCTTGAGGGGGTATTTATTTTATTTATTTATTTAACAGTCTTTGCGTAAAAGGTTTATTTTCAATGTTAGGGAGCTCTGAAAGTGGCTTTCCATTCACATAACATGGAAGTGTCCGGACACTTTTTTCCATATAGTGTATATATTTCGAATTTATGGAGCCTCTTTTTCCCATAAATTCGAATTTTTTCCCCATAATTTCTCACAAAATTTGAATAGCTTAAGGCCTCAGAAGGTTGAAGTCCGGCCCTGCCTGTAATAAAAACATCCATTTTGCCGTCCCATGGCCGAGTGGTTAGCACGCTTGGCTACTGATCTAAGGGACCTGGGTTCGAGCCCCGGGTAAGGCATGGCTGTTGTGTCGTTTTTCTGCTGAGGTCCTGCCATCCTCTCAGACCTTCTACTGTGGCATATAAGCTGATAGGCTCCTGTCAGACCTCTGTGGCAAGCAGCTGCTTGAGGGGGTATTTATTTATTTATTTATATACATATAACAAAAAAAATTCATAAATATATAGGATTGTCACAATTAAAGTATCTATGTTTAGTGCTGTATAAAATTCCACCTAATGGACAGAATGGTGTGAAATTTGGTGTACATATAGTCCACAATATGCGTTAGGGAATGGCAGCAAAAAAAACAAGTTCTCATTTCTGCCCAAAGTAGCGCTGTGAAATGGAGTGTCAGTTTATCAACTGTTCAATGGGAGCACCGTCATACAGAACAATTGTCTCCATAAGCGTGACCATGGGCGCCCGCAGAAATTTTTCCAGGGGGGGGGGGGCAAAGCTTGTAGACAAAAAATTACATCAATAAATTTTTATTTAATTATTTAATTTTTTAGGGGATTTTTTTCACAAGTAGATTATAGAATACAGTATGCATCAATATAAAAACACGTACATAATGCTTATAAATTAATTACGTTTAAATTGTTACGATTATAATTTGTGGAATTTTTTACTCGATCCCGGGGGGGTGGGGCAAGTGCCCCATTTGCCCCCCTTTGCGGACACCCATGAGCGTGACTACGCTTTCAACTATGCTGCGGCAACAGTCACTGCACAGAGAGGATGACGTGCAGACGATTCCCATCCTATATGAAAACCGTTGTCTCAAGGCATTTCTGTGTCTGAATTTCCAAGACTTCAAAGGTCACCAGCATATCCTGATACTGCTGGTTAATGACAGAGCAAGTTCAATATATTGTAGCTGATCGAAGAAGACGGATTTGAGTTCCGGGATCGCCTGGCCGTTTGTTTTGTCATAACCAGCAGACAAACTCGTAAATTTGCAGGTCTGATCACAATTTAAAAAAAAAAAGTACATTTCATTTATCGTTAGGACGATCTGTGGGGAAGACGAGATCTCAGCAGAAAGACATCTGAAATATCAGCAAAAGTGGCGTGTCATAATCTGGCAGCTGAAACCCTACTTCAAGTACTGCAATTTGGTAATCAACAACAGGAAACATGTCATAAATCTGTCTATGTGGTCTTAAACATCCTTCCATCGTAACTGGACCTATTTGTAAAGCCCCCCCCCCCCCCCCTTATCATCAGGTCAAAGTCAATGCAAAGGCCCCGAGTTAATGTTTTATGGCTCTGATACCTAGTAGAAGGTTCTGATCTGTAAAAGGGTTGAGGGGAGCCAGTGGACAAGGGCGAGTTGACCTTGTGTGGGTGACGATGCTGATTCTCACCTGACCCGAAGGTCAAACGATTACCTGGAGGAGTGGAACTTTGACAATGGAGATGAGAACGACAACTGATTCGGATGAAGGCGGACGCAGTTCCGACTGGCTAGAAAAAGAGGATTTAGCTGTGGTTTGGAAGCCCTGTGCCTGCTATGGACTTGAGATGTCCTATGCGATTAAATCGGTACTTCTGCCTCTCCTTCATTGGCACTACAAAAGGCAGTAACCTGCCCTACGAAATAAGTTCTCCAGTAGTGACGAGTAATTTCAATAAGTGCGCAACTGCAACTGGCTGCCTCACCGTAACTTTATTTTTAGCGAATAAATATTATCGTTTTGAATTTATTTGGCTGTTGGTTATTAATTGACGGTAGTAGGACTAGAATATCTTTTGCTGCCGAGCACACGAACCAAAATTACTCGGAGACGAACCAAGAATAAAATATAAACGTGGGGTCACGTAGGAAGTAAATAAGAAATCTCACAGCGTACTCATGTCAATGTGCATGTTTGAAGCCAATGTGTGACGTAAATAAAGTATGTGCCCCCAGGTAAGCAAATGCAGAAATGATTCATATTTTACATGTCTTTATTATATATTTACTAACAGAATTCCCTGGCGTTGCTCGGGCTTGATATAATGACTCAAAGTATATAGTATTAGGTATATTCAGAACGGGTGTGCGGACACTCGTCTACATCCGGGGTGAAGTCACTGGTGGCACAAGTTTTCGGCTCCTAGTAATTTCATTTTTTTTACAGACGAATAGGGATTGCTGCCGGGACTTTTAAGAATCTATGGAGAGTGTAGAGAAATAGGCGTATACACCTAAAGACTAAAATTAGACTGTATAATAATTTGGTTCTTTCTAGGGTTAGTTATGGTAGTGAAACTTGAACACTTTGTAAACAAGATAACAGGAAACTAGATGCTTTTGATTCCAGATGCTTACGCGTATCTTGGCATTAGGTGGTTCAACTTTGTAAGTAATGATGAGGTTAGGTAAAGGAGTTTGCAACCTCCTTTAAGCAGCATATTGTGCAGAGAGAGAGACTCCGTTGGTTTGGCCATGTTGCCCATATGAATAATTATAGATTGGCGAATAGGGTTATGAAGAGTGTGCCTAAAGGCCTCAGAAAGAGGGGGAGACCTAGGATGCGGTGGGCAGACAATGTCAAACAGGACCTTATTAGAATTGGTGTGCAGTGGCCAGATGCAGTAGATGTAGATCAGGACAGACCTGCTTGGAGAACTAAATTGCACGGTCTGGTTGGACCTACGTAGCCCATGGCTGCTTGATGATGATGATGATGATGATGATGATGATGATGACGATGACGATGATGATGATGATGATGATGATGATTAATAATTCCATAGGTATTCGATTAATCGGTCACAAACTTTGTGTGCTGGTCCTACTCAGTTCTTGCTATGTAGGGTTTAGAGATCGGGTTCCTAGAGGCAGTTATTCTACGTAGGGACAGAGATCGGGATTTAACACGCCGTAAGTGTACAAAATCTCTGGGGGTGTTGCCGTCGTCTGTCTTCTGAATAGAGAATTGAAAATTATGGAACAGTAGATTATCGATGGCAAGAGTTATCAATGGACAGACGTTTCGCGGCAAAATTTTGGGGCAGGGCATAATTTTCTGGGGTCAAAAACCTTATTCTGCACCTACGGTGACGCTGGTAGACGAAGTTTGATGGTCCTAATTCTGACCGTATAGGAATGTTGTCTGTCTATTTGTTCGACCGTATATGTGGTCGAAAAAATATACAGACAATACACAAACTCTTTAAAATATACAATAAATTAATTACGGATTTAAATGTAAGAAGCTCTTTAAATGATTTTCGAATTTTGTTCTTTCTTCAAACGATATAAAAGTTACACTAACCATAAACAAGCTGCCTGTACAACTTTTAATAAACTGTTTACTTCGGAGCAACAGCACGTAAATTGAGCCACTGACCTATTTCTAAGTGAGCACTACAACGAGATTATAGCAGAAACATGCAGTGTTTGTAAAAGAATAAATAAAACGTTTTGCATCAGCATTAGTAACGGATTAAGAAATAGAGACTCATATACACTCAGATCAAAGGAAATCCGGATATTTCTTATCACTAAAATTCTCTTTGTCACGCTTATGAACTTAGTCGAACTATTTGGAATATGGTTTAATAACTTATGCATGTATGACTAACTATATTTTTAATTATACATCCCTATATTCGAGAGAAAAAGCCGTCCCATGGCCGAGTGGTTAGCGCGCTTGGCTACTGACCTAAGGGACCTGGGTTCGAGCCCCGGGTAAGGCATGGATGTATGTGTCGTTTTTCTGCTGAGGTCCTGCCATCCTCTCAGATCTCCTACTGTGGCATTATAAACTGACAGGCTCCTGTCAGACCTCTGTGGCAAGCAGCTGCTTGAGGGGATATTTATTATTTATTTATATTCGAGAGAAAGCAGGGTCTTAATCCATTCCTGTGTGAAATTTATAATCAAATTATAGTGTAAACGAAAATATGCGCTTTTCACTTCCAACGATGAAAGAAACCCAAGAACAAATTGGGCAGGAATAATAAGCAACTTACTTAGGTATACACTGCATTATAAAAATGAATAATTTTCATGTTATTTCAATGCGAATTAAACTTCGAAACTCTATGACTTCTAAAATAGGCATTTAATGGGTGACTGAAGATAAAGATCATAGCCAAATCTATTTAAATCTCAATTCCCAGCAATATTCGTTAAGTATTTAAAAAATTATGGAAGCTGAAATATAATATTTCACAACAGTAAGGTGTCATAAAGATTTTACATCTAAAATTAATCAACACTTAAATTGCTTCGAGCCATTTAAAAAAATGATTATTTCAATATTAGGCAATTATGAATTATTTTTACAAAACAATTTATTTTTAAATATTCTCGTTTTCATAACTCTTTAAATATTGAACAAATATTATTGAATATCGAGATTTAAAGAGATTTGATTACGATCTTAAATTTAAGTCACATTTTTCCACGCTTCGAAGTTAAATTCTCATTGACAAAACATGGAAATTCTCTAATAATTTGAGAGGGTAGTGTACCCAATACGCCTACTTACTACATCTTACTACATACTTACTACATAAACCATCTTACTACATACTACTACTTACTACATACTACTACTTACTACATACTACATATTAACATCTTACTACATACTACTACTTACTACATAAACCAATGTTATGGATCATCTGTATTTTTTTACTTACATATCAGCATTAATTAATTAAATCTGTTTTTAATTAAACAGAAAATAAAACAATGAGAAATATAAAAGCATATTTCCATATTTACTTTAAACCTTGCCAATCAGGAAGATTTTGTAATTTACTTACAAAAGCAAAACCAGTTTGAGTAGTGAACTGCTGCTGCACAATGGCGTAGATGCTCATGTTGAATGCTGTTGCTCCAATTGCTGTTACAATCCTCAACAGGATGCAAATCACTAGGAACGTCAATCCTCCTGGACCAAAATCTAGAAGGCTGAAAATAAAAAATTTCACTATCGCCAGGAGAAATTTGTGCATATGTAAGTCGACCAGATTTCTGAAGAGCAAAAGCAGTAAACATTGATGACTATTAAAAGAAATTCATTTACTTTAATGAACTCTGCAATTTTAATTTTTTTATGATCTATTTTTCATTTGAATGAATCTCTGTTTTTTGTTAATTCATCTTTTCATTTTTGAAAATTCTTCACAAGCAAGAAATTAAGTATAAGCTCTAAGGGACCTGGGTTCGAGCCCCGGGTAAGGCATGGATGTATGTGTCTTTTTTCTGCTGAGGTCCTGCCATCCTCTCAGAACTTCTACTGTGGCATATAAACTGACAGGCTCCTGTTAGACCTCTGTGGCAAGCAACTGCTTGAGGGGGTATTTTTTTTTTTAAGATTTATCTTGACTGGTGTTACAGCTGAGAAAGTTACAATATTTAATCTTGACTTTTGGCAACTCCAAAACTCACTTATTATTCAGAAAACTCTTTCCACATTGCATTTGAACCTGGAAAACATATTGCAGCTTCAATGTATATTCTAAAGTTTTCATAGAAATCTGTTCCCTTTGAAAATGTTTGCTTATTTCTACCCATCGCCTCTGCATTTGCAGATTATTTCTACCCATCCCATGTGTATTTTCAGGTTATTTAGCTTCCATTCATTTAATTACTCTTCCATTGACTACTAATCTAAGGGACCTGGGTTCGTATGGATGTGTGTCCTCTTTTTCTCTGGTGAGGTCCCGCCAACTTTACAGATCTACTACGGCGTATTAAATTGACAGGCTCCGGTCAGACCTTTGTAGCAAGCAGCTACTTGAGGAGGTATTTTTTTTTATTACAATAGATATTGACTCGTCTAAACTTCATCCAAAAGTTCGTTGTCTGCGACAACTTAGTGATTTTGTTTCTTCTAATGATCTGTTTACACAACCTCCTCCCATTTAATATTATTTTTCAATAATGTCCGTCCAAAAACATCCAACTTCTCAAAATTTTCTGTCCATTTTTTTATGAATTCAAGGTAATTTTTATAGAAATATTTAATTTCATTAACAAACTTTATCTTATTTCGTGGGTTTCTTTGTTGAAAGCACTACAAGGAAGTACAACACAAGAAAAGCAGTCCACATAAATCGGATGGTACAAATAATCTCAAAGCAGTACGGGTGGTCACCATAGAACATAAGGCATGCAGCATCATTTAAATTGCCCCATCAATCACAAAAGAATGGATGGATCTAGGACCGAATGAAGCTAAGGAGACCTTACTTCCCCACACTTTAGAATTATAATCAGGAGGCAAAAAAATTATTAAACTTACGTATGTTCCATGCGCTTTCAAGATATTAAAAAAAAAACTCTAAAACGGGGGGGGGGATGTTATACTGCTTTCCCTTTATACTTTGCCCTTTTCTGGCTCGATCGCATCACATGTGTAGTAAAAAAAAATGGCACATCATTTAATAAGTGTTCGTCCTCATAGATCAATCTAGACTAGAGATGAGTTCGGGATCAAATTTTCCAGGCCAAACGCGAAATAGTTGACCTCGAGCCCGCTCAAACCTAGTTAGGGGAAAAGATTTTTCCTGAGGCATCGTAAAAAATATGTAGAGAAAAACGTGAAGCTAGATCATTCTTTTAATTCTTCGTATTATAGGATATTATAAACTAAAAATTATATATCTAAAGACTAAAATAAAATCTTAATGCCAATTTGGAACAAAAAATATTTTAAAAAATGTTTATAAAATCTGCAAATTTTTTAGTATCATTATTACAAAAATTCGAGTCAATAAAAAAATAGAAAATATCCAAAAGTAATCAAATACTGAATGGTGAGCATTGAAAAATACTGATTAAAAGGCTGACATTATAGCCAAATAAATTATTAATACTTTTACTTCCACAATTACGCGAAAAATTGGAAATTTCATTTTGACTGAGATGCCTAGCTCCTCTTCTGAACCCAAGCCCGAACTTATCTCTAGTGTAGACCTTTGGTTATACACACAGATTTTTTTTTCATTGTGTTTATTATTCTTTCATTGTATTCGTGAGCGGCTATTTTTTTAAGTTTTGATGATATAAACACTGCGTTTGCTTATTTGACACTTAGTTATAAAGAGATGATGATGAATAAATTAAAACTCTTCACAGACAATGTTAATTATGACCTTGATTATAACAATTATTCAAATTCAGATTATTCAGAATTATTCAGATTAATTATATACAATTATCATGTTATTAGAAGTCAGAAGAGTTCGCATCCTCCCGACTCAAAACAATTTTTCCATTAAAAATGCACTTCGATCAACGGGTAATTATTTAATTACCAATGATTGTTACAGATTAGAAAGCTTGATTCACTGTTACAGACTTTTCCCATATGGAGGGCAAAATAATATCAGGAAATATAATAAATACCGGAAACTTCGAGATCCCATAGTCCCGAGGTTTCAAGTGTTTTAGTTCCCCACGTGAAACATCCCTGAATTCAACACTGTTTACATTATTTAAAAACATCATGAACGTTTTCATTATTCAGAAAGAAAATTCAGTTTAATATAATCATACTGTTACCAAAGTAGTACTTACCCTAAAAGTATTGTAACATAGCCGACTGTAAATAATCCCGTTACAAATAGAAATTTGCTTCCTAATTTATCTGTGTTCATCTGAAACACATAGAAGTAATTTATATTATATAGATTAGTGATACAAAATATAATTTATCGAAATATAAAAGGAATAATATTCCATCAAATGAGTTTTTTTTTTTTATTTATACAAAATATTTGGTAATATAGAACTGGAGGTAACTCTAGTTTAGCGCAGTATATGCGTTTCTATCCCTGCTAAGCGAAAACGACGCAGATAACGAGTCTGGCGCTCTACCGACTGAGCCACCCCTGCCCCATATCAGAGGAAATAAACATATTTTCCGACTGAGCCACCCCTGCCCCGTATCAGAGGAAATAAACATTTTTTATTAGGAAAAATAATATTTCACATATAAAAAACTTTAAAATACAAACCATATTGTTTCGATCACAGGAAAATAGTAAATTATATAATGGACGGAGACATACACGCAAAATTAAATAATAAGTAGAATAATATAACTCTAAAGAAATATTCTATCACTAAGCATTTTAATTTTCGTCTTTCGCATGATATCACTGGCCTCTGTTTTCCTTTTGTATTTCAGTAGATTCTGAAAAGGATGCCGTTATAATATTTCTGGGATATTGTTCTGGTATTATGATTTTGATTTGTAAAATAACAATAATGCATAAATTAACAGCTGCACAAAATTAAATTACTAACTCACATTGAATTTCTATAACGCTCACGAGCTGACTTTTCTAGACTGATTTTTTCAAACTAGTAAAAACAGTGTGTTAGCAACAAGATTAACTTTCTATACCATTTATAAGCAACAAGATTGACTTTGTAGACATTTTATAGGCTTAAATACAGCTGATTCGTAAGTACAATAACAGACATTTACATTTCTTTTTCATAAAATATCATATAAATACCAATTTTACAAAATGAAGCACTAAGTGTTGGTACAAATAATTTCCAATTTATATTCAGTTCATAAATATTCTTCTTTCAAATGTCGTCTTCAAATTCGATAGTGTACGTCTACAATAGTGATGACTATTATTCATGATCAGAAAGAAATGTATGTAAAATTAATCTAAACTTATTTAAATTAGTGCAAATAAAATACAAAATATTGTTACATTAATGATTATTTTAGCGCTGAATTAAAACTTGGGGAAAAATATGTATAAATAAAACTTTCAATGTTTTATTCATAACAAAGATTTTTTTCGGTACCTATCCCCCCTTTTTTTTCATAAGTTGTTGGTTTTGATTTCCACGGTTACGATTTATACGGTGATTTCCCGGAACCTACCAACGGTGTAAATTGTGGAATGGATGTAATCGTATACCGTCCTCCGCCATGTTGTTGAATCCTTTTAGCTGCCTACTTGACTAGAAACGTTAACAATTGTCTTGGGGGTTGGTTCGCGTATAAGCGAGTATTTCCGTACTATGAATTCGTATTTTTTTGCAACTTTATGTCATCAATATCTATCCATCCACAAAATAATTTTTTTCTCTAAACACAAAACTTTAATTGTCTACAGACAGACAGACCACAAAGCGAAACTATTAGTTCGTTTTTTAAGAGATATCATCATCATATGTGTTAATTAATGGCACTGTAGTAAGCTCTATCCATAATAGATGAGCTTTGCTTGCACACCATGACACTGGAAAAAAGAAAAGACAAAAATTTTTAATAAATTTTAAACGGGAAAATAATAAATAAAATGATTACTTGAAAGGGAAAAAAAACAAATTAGAATTAGTGGAGAGAGAGAGAACAAACAAGAAGAAAGGGAGAATCGAAACGAAGGCAAAGGAAAATTTGGTCAGGGTTCAGACAGATCCGCTCTCAGCCAATGAGAAGCAAGAAATTTTGGGATTGGCTGAGAGCGTTCAAGGGAAGGAAACAAGTGATCACTGAAAAGATAAATAACGAAAACAGTTATAGTACAAAAAAAAACACACAGTAAAAAGAAAAACAATAATGAAAAAGAAAAAATTCACTAAATTACCTTAACTTAGTGAGCAAGCGTTTAACAACATGAAGAAAATCCCAAACTGTGAAAAGTTCGTTTCTAGGACATCTTTCCAAAGCATGCAAATGCGTTTCTTGAAACTTGGTGAGCACAAATCATTGTTTTGAAACTGTTTTTCGAAGAAACTTAAGATCTGATGGAATTTCCCATTCGGAGGAAGCCAAACCAGGATTGACAATAAATTTGAGAAAGTCCACGATATCTTCGAAGGTCTCTACAAAGTCATTATTTTCTTTAATAAAGTCCAAATCAGGCGATCATTTTTTTTTTTCAAAATGAAGTTTTGAAGGCTGGAAACGAGTTTTTGAGTAAATACAGTCAGGCTTCTTCTTGTTCAAGACTGGAAGAGGCACCTTTACATTGATAAGAAAATCCGAGGAGGAAGACAAGCACTTTCTGTTATGAGTCTTCAACTATGGTGAAACAGTATCAAAAGATGGGGCAGGGGGACATGTTGAACCAACTTCAGTTTGTGAGCTTCTATGAAGATGATTCACTAGAGATGACAAAGAGGCAGCGTTAAAAGCTGGAGAAGTTGTATTAATTGAGTCCTTTTTATTAACAAGAGAATGTTGTTTGCGATTCGAAAACAGAGAATAGTCCTTAATAATATGACCTGGTTGCTTGCACCATTTGCACAACCATTCCTTGATAAAAAAATTGTGGCAGGGAAATTGTTAATGTTCAGAAAGTTTGGAACCTGTTTCTTCATTTTCATCATAGCGATTCTAATTCCTGTCAGGATGGACCAAAGCATGCAAATGCGAGATGTCATGGACATAAGAAGAAGTCCCGAGATGTCAAAGAATTCATCTTGAATGTCAGTAACAGATCCGAAAGGTTCTAGGGCAGAAGCTAGGTCATGATTTGAAATGAAGAAAGGTAGTTTGGAAACATGGATCTTCTTTTCTGGTAAGCCCAATCTGCTGACAATCACAGGATGACCATCAAAGCAGTTCAAAGGGTCATTAGCAAAAAATCTCAGCCTTATCTTCAGTTGCGAATGTAACGGCAGTTGAAGAGTTGTTGAGCTTTTGAGCAATATCTATTGAGCAAGGATCAAATTTGTGTGCCAACGATTTAACGACTGATTCAAAATCAAGACCAACATGTTTAATCTTGAAAGCTCTAATCATTCTGGTAATCCATCGTTAATTAAATAAAGACTGAAGAGCACTAAAAAACACGTTTGATCCCTATGAAACCTCGAGAGAGAGCCTTAAAAAGCATGTCCTGGCTTTGAAATAACGCTATAATTGGTTATTTCCTTTTCACTATTAGCTCTTTTATTGCCCAAAGCGTTAAGCATTTTTTAAAAATTTAGTCTATGCAAACATAAATATGGAACTTTTAAAAAACATAATTGTGTCATCGCCATAGAGTGTTTCACTTTTGCTCTATAGGCCTAACTAGCTTTCATTTTATTTGAATTTCTGCTATTTTATTATTCAGAATAAAGCTCTTTTTAATTTGGTTTGTAACATGAGTTATGTCTATGGACCAGTCATTGCAAGATAAAGTTTCAAAGTTCAGTGGTTTTTCTGCTGAAAAAAAAAATTCTTGGCCGTTGTTGCATGCAGTGTGAAAAATCCAACACATAATGTCAAATGTTTCTCACATTGCAATTGTGCCGATTTGTATTTTCAAAGGTTATGATACAAATATCTAGAAGACTCTACCTGGCCTAGTGGTTAGCGTACTTAACTACTAAGAGCAGCGGGGGCATGTCCTTGTGTAAGTGATTGCATGTTGTATTTAAAACCAGGACAAGCCTGATATAGCTTCTGGGTTATCTCCGTCCTTTGTGTGGGGAAGTATCTTCTAAATTTAGATTAACATTTCCGGCCTGTTCCGTTCCTCTTTACATTTCAATGCGCACAAATCATATCAAAATTGATGACGAACGTACTACTCTTGTCAAATTGTAAAACGTTGATAGCCACCATTTTATGGCAATATAATAATTTATCTGCAATTTCTGTATTCTGTTTGACTATTAAAACGTTCCTTTCGGGTACATGCCTTAATAAAGATTCACAAAGTTTACCCACATTTTTGTCTTATTGTCAAATGAAATAGTGGTCGGAAAACCAAATTGCTATGCCAGTGCTTAGATAAACGTTGCTGAAATATCAGAAGCTGCAAATAAGCTCACTGGACAAAAAATTAGTCACCCCTGGCTGAATGTCACCTAATAGCGCGTAACACATCCGTGCGACCGAAGAACAGCCGAAATCCTGTCTGGCATGGATGCCACCAGTGTGTGGATGTAGTGAACATGAATATTCATCCTCTCTTTCAGCAGCAAATGCCGCAGTTTGGCCAGATGACTGGGACAGCGCTTCACTCGTTACCCCCCAAATAGTACCACATATTTTCTATGGGATTCAAATTTGGGGATTTGGTGGGCCAGTCGAGATGTTCGAAGGCTTCAAAATGCTCATCCTGCCAATCCGACACACTTCGAGCCATGTGCACACGACAATTGTCATCTTGGAAGACTGGAGTATCCTTCAGGTGTTCACTGTGGAGATGCTGCACAAAAGACATATGGTCGTCCAGTAGCTCTATATGGCCCTTCTGGTTAAGTGTGACGTCACCACAACCAAAGGACCCATTTCCTCGTACGTGAAACACCCCCAGAATATCGGAGTCTCCTCCAGCTTGAACTGAACCTTGCACACAGTCCGCATGGAAGGCTCCATGTGGCTTATGATGTACCCGTCGCCTCGCATCATTCGAGTACAAGCAGAAATGTGACTCATCCAAACAGAGCACACGCTTCCAAGAGTTGACAGTCCAGTCTTTGTGGCGCCACACCCACTTGTGCAGACTTGTGCAGTGCTGTTAACATGGGTCTCTTCAGCGGTACTCTGCTCCAGTTATCCATCGTATGCAGTTCCCTTCAGAGTGTTCATTCAGAAACAGCTTGTTGTAGGCCTGCATTGACTGACTGGAGCAATTCCTGCCTAGTTGCAAAGCGGTTTGTCCAAACTGTGGCGCATGACACACTGCAGCTGTCCCTATTGGTGAGCACAGTCTTTCTGCCGCAGTTCAGGCGACGATTAGTGGTGGACTGCGATGTTCGCCACTGCTGGAAAACCCTTTGGACAGTACGCTTCGACACATCTGCAGAGGCAGCAACTTCTTGTACACTATGCCCTTTGGCTCGGTCAAACAAAATAACACGTTTTTGCCACTCATTCACATCTTTGACACGACCCATGGTTCATGGAGTGACTAACACACACGTAGCACACAACCACTTCTTGTCACTGTATGAACTCCGTAGCTCACGGCACAGCTTTTTGTAGGACGCGTTTATTATTGGTGCACCCTCTGTTGCTGTCGAACGGACGTAACCCTCTTACGGCGGGAGATGACTAATTTTTTGTCCGGTGAGCTTATTTCAAATATTGTTATACTTCAAAATATTTCTAATCCATCACATTTTAATGACTGAGATTTGTTCAGCTGTTTTATCTTTAACAGTGCCATAGAATTACACTGCCCTACCAATATATTAGAGAATTTTCATGTTATGTCAATGGGAATCTAAATTTGGAGTTCCATTACCTTTAACACTTAAGCTATGAAACACCAATTTATAGCTAAGGTGGACTAATTTTTTGTTCGGTGAGCTTACTTATACGCTTTACTGTCATTTGCGTGAGGTGCCGCAGTCCTTAGAATATAAAGCATATAAATATTTGTATATAAATATATAGTTTCCTCTCCATAGCGTATATGTTTATATTGTATATAAAAAGATATAGTTTCCTCTCCGTAGCATATATGTATATATTTATGGTGAGGAAACCGTACCTTTTCTTTTTTTGAGATGATGTAAGGATCTTGAGATGGATCCTACAGTTCAGAGAATGAGGAAGGTCTTTAAAAATATGAGAGCCGTGGAGTGAAATGAAAAGATGAAAGAAAGCAATGAAAAGAGCATCTGAAATGAAAAGAATGAAAAGAGATCTGATAAAGGCTGGAATGATCGATCCCGATGGAAATCAAGTACAAACACGAGAAGTGGAATCAACTGTAAGAATAGCCGCTCATAAAAAGTGAGATAAAAGTTGCCTACCGTTTGCTTCTCATGTGATAATAAAAAGTTATTATTCGATTTTTTTGCGGAACGTAAGATGGTAGAGGGCCAGGATCGTCGTTGAGATTTTTAGTTTTCACCAGTACTGACTCGGTAAAAAAGGATGTCTTTGATGGATTGGAAAAATTATCATCTGTCAGATGGGACTAAAAACACTGCACGTGTACAAAAAAGATCCCTGGGCATGCCGTACGGCCGTAAATATGTTTTTAATAAGTGTTCAAAGGATCTTTACGACGTCCTGAACTTTGAGTTATTTGTGACTCGGACACAAATATTTGTTAAGCAAAACCACAGAAGTAAAACACTACTAATTTTCTTTTTAATTCATGAGTGTATTAAAAGTATTTTTTCACACCTTCGGACATTATATGAAAGTATAATTTGCGGGAAAAAGAAAACATGTTTTTCACTGAGATAAAACCAGTGAATGAGGAAAATAACAAAAGGTGGTCGGCAGTTCTAATTCGGTCATAACAGATAACTTTGCGACCGTATTTTACGGCAGATAAGCACTTTAAAAAGAAAAACAAGCTAAAAATCATCCAGCATCAGGTAAAGTTGCAGGTTTCCCATAGGTTTCTGTGACCTTGTAATTTTTAGTGGCTCTTTTCTATAATGTTACCGACGGATTCATGTGAAATGAGAATTCATGACTTTACGATAAAATATAAAACTTCAACAAAAGCTCATTGACACAATCGATGGATATCGTCATTATCCGGGGGGGGGGGGGGGCGACCATTAGTAGCCAGCGTGAGGAAGCAGAATAATGATTTTTTTCTATAATCATTTTATGACAAATATTTAAAGATACTGTTATCAATTATTTCATGTGAATCCGCAGGCCACATTATAAAAAAGCCACCAAAAATATATAAGGTCACAGAAAGTGAATCAGTAAGTTATGGAATCATCAAAATCGCTCCTAATCTCTTTAACGTTATGTTTTCGGGAATCGCTAAAATTGGCCAGCGGGGTATCTGCGAAACTACAGCCAAAAAAAACAGCCACTTTTCCCAGGAGAGTGAGGAATCAATGGGTCGTCATAAACTTATGCATGAATTTTATGTTTTTATGTACTATACTGGGAGCTCTCGATTTGCGCAGTTTTGATTTACGCGAATTGAATTTATACTGTTTATTACTATGGGCATGTTCTCAATTTGCGGTCCAAAAATATACATTTACGCGATTTGAAAGAACCCTCAAAATGCGACAGGAGAAATCCTGGCAACTCGATTGTTGAAATACCTACTTTACATCCTATAAGGGTAGAAGAAGCTCTCAACTCATTACAAGCTGTGTAAAACAAGTGAGGGCATTTCGTCTCATATCACTTCTCACTGGGATCTCCAAAGGTTGCTAGCCGTCGCGATTTGTGCGGGACTGTTCCGTTTTGCATAGTACTCGTAAAATCAAAAGTCCAGCATTAATAACCAAAAATCCCACATTCCAAGGCCCAAGAAGCAATTAAAATTTCCCTGGATTTAATTGCGATTTTAATTTCTTAGTAACGACTTTTTTTACCTAAGATAGTTTTTATTTCGATTTATATATATCAGAAAGGAAACCAATGGGATTACCAGAGTAAGAAAGACCTATATCTAAGTATCTGGGAATCCAATTACCGCAGGTAAGAAAATTTTAGAAAATGCGAATCAAATCTGAAATATTTACATTTTTTAATGAAATATTTTATTTTCTAGTTTAAATTATTATATTACACTTATTGTTTTGTATTCTACGTTACAGTTTGAAAGTTCAGTGATGTTGGGTAGGCTTATACAGGAACTTACGCCCCCTAACCTGGACATTTCAATTATTTTACATCGGAAAGACGTTCTCGTCTGGCGCGAATTTGACTTATGCGGTAGTTTTCAGAAACATATTAAAAACACACCACGCAAATCGAGAACACTTGTATTTGAAAAGTTCTCCTTTTTTTCTAATGTTACACGAACTTGACGTTTTGCTACTAACTTTACCCATCACAATTATCATTGAAGATTTATGTATATCAGAAACACATGCTACTAACTTTATCATAATTATCACTGAAGATTTATTCCATTTATATAGACTTACTGTATTATGTTCCGTATTATTAGTAAGAGTAATCATTAAGGGTTAAACACATTGAAAAGGTTTCTCCTAAATATTCCCTGCTGAAATCGAGGTGCATCTATATGCCGTAAAATACGGAAGTTAATCCTTATTTTGTAAAGTTATAGAAACATCCTCCAAAAGTGAAATTTCTCGCGTTGGGTATTTTTAATGAATTCAAGTTCTAAACATTTAGTTACGAACATTAAATCAAATTTTTATCATACAAAAGATTATTCAACTTTAAGTTAAATGTTGATATATTATTTTTAGGCAATTTCATCATTTAGATTATTTTGAAACTTACCCATCTCGCCCATATAGATCCAAATAACAAGCGGGAAAGACTGAAAGCTGCAAATGTCATTTCATACTTAGTGATAGTCAGTCCTTTCTGAATAGCCTGAAATAACGAACTGCTCAATGTCACATAAAACTAGCTAATTTAACAAGTCAATGATACTGCAACTCAAATTGAATGAATAAGTATAATATTTTATATATTTCATTTTGCCAAAGAAATTCTAAGTTTAACTCTACTCACTCACATACAACTTATAATTTCATTATAAGTACTTACTGGGAATACTCACAAAAATTAGGGGATATTTTAAAATAAATATGAAGCGAAGAAATATCCCCTAATTTTTGTGAGCAGTGTATTTTTCTTACGGGAAAAAATATCTTGCAACCATGCCCACCCTAAGGCAGGGCCCCGCGCTTATAGGCGACCCTGCGCTATAACAAAAAAATAAAAATTAGTGGACAAAAAATAGAAAAAAAGGGATAAAAATTCGGAAGAAACAAAACAAAAACACCGCGTGACAAGAAAAAGAGAAATCTACCTTAAGACCCCCCAAGATTTCTAGTTCAAAGGATTACTACAAGAACAAAATCGGCTGATCAACTCCTAAACGTTTTAGATAATTGTTATTTACAAAGCCAACGTGAAGGCGGTACAAATGGGGCAACTGCACCTGGCCTCGCAATCAGAGGAGTTACCACACACAGCATAAGAGTGCATTGATGCTGTGAACTGTCAGTGCTATTGATTCATCAAGTACGAACAGCTGAGGACAGCACATAAGTAGACAAGTACAATACCAAAAATAAATTAAAAAATTTAAATACTTATCTTCCTATAACGGCCCTAAAAAGTAGAAAATCAGCCTAAAGTATATCGATCGTACAGTCACCGAATTCGTATTCGCAAATGAAGACAAGGCGCCGGCAATCTTTTTGAGTAAGTAAATCGGCTCTCTATCTTCCTTTGAAGTGAATACGAACTCAGTGATTGATTGCACCTTCGATATACTTTAGGTTTATTTCCTACTTTTTAGGGCCCTATAGAAAAAAGGGTATTTTTTTTAATGTTTTAATTTATTTAAATATATATTTTTTTGTTGTCATTAAAAACACCTACCTTCAAAAACTTTCATTTGATACATGACTCATAAACACTGACATTTTCTTTCCCTTTTGGAGTCCTGTTTGAAGTAGCCCATGATATTGGATGTCACATGCTTCAGTTTGAGATATGACTCGTTAAAGTCTAACTCCGGGAAAATCCGTCCCCTCATAATAAAATGCATATAAAACAATAAAAAACTTTTACAAACTCTAAACTTTCCCTTTCCTTATTTCAGCACAGAAAATGTAATGTCCTAAACAAAATATCCTCCTAAAAATCGGAAATATTTCAGGAACTACATTTCTAAATATGATATTTATGATTAAGGAAACTATATTTTGTTATTTCTACCATATACCCAATTCTGTTTTTACACGGTTTTTTTTCACACGATTTTGATTTAACAAGGTTTAAAAAAAAAATCCAATTCTCTTTTTACACGATTTATTTTGATCAAACACAGTTCAAACGACGCTTTTTTAAAAATCTCCGTTTGAATTAAATTCTGAAAAAATATTCCTATTCAAGAAAACATTCCTAGAATTTACATTTATAACAAAGATGCCGCTTTTATGGTCACATTTTTCGAAGTAGTTTTAACTTTGAAAATGTACTATAGATACATATTTTGTGCACTAAAATCCCCAAAACAACCACATCAACTGATGTCTTTGAAGACATCCTGCAAGCTAACCTGTACTTGCAGAAAATTCATAATTTTTGTTTAACTGAGTTGATGTGGTTGGAACTAGTTATGGAAAAAATTGTACAAAACGTACTTCATTCGGAATAAAGTGGCAACATTGAGTTCCGGGGAATTCCCCTCAATTTTATCTTCAATACATACGTCAGTCTTGGTCTCTCATTTCGTGTTTAAAGTTGGAAGTGTTTAGATGTTTTAATAAAAGAAATCGAAAAAATATTTGTTTTGTTTTTTGAAGTTCTGTATGCGTAATATAAATTTATTAACTTTTGATGATAGATAATTTACAATATTTCTTCATCTGATTTAAATATTTTTAGTAAGCCTTACTACGATGTCGGATAATAAAACTATACAAAAAGCAGAAAAAGAAAGCTATTTCTTTGGAAAGTAATATCAAATTTCAGATCGTCTTGCAACTGGAAAAGGTTCAACATCCATATGAAAAAATTTTGGTTTGAACGAAGCTACCGTTAGAACCATCAAGAAAAATGAAGATGCCGTTAGAAAATCTGTCGTAAACGAGAGATATTGTAAAAGTGAAGATGCAAAAGGCACTAGTAATGTGGATAGAAGACAACTCGCAAAAAAGAATACCACAAGACGGAAATACCATCAAACAGATGGCATTACGAATATATAAGCAGATATAAGAAATGGAACCAACCATTGATCATCAGACCAGTGATTCTCTATGCTTCACCCATATGGGCGAATACTACACCCACCAATATTCGTAAGATTCAGGTCTTACAGAAAAAGTTTTTGAGAACTGCGGTCGATGCCCCCTGGTTTGTCACTAACAGACAACTGATGACAACTGATAAAGACCTAGGCATCGACCATACATATACACATATAAAACGCACCTCAAAAAGATTTTTTGAGGCTGTAAGCAATAATCCCAATGAGATTATTTCTTCTCTGATTCTTTACGATCATACTGTTTTGAACAAGTTCAAGAGGCCTAAAACGGCAGAGTTCTCTGAGGAGACCTACCCGTTTTAGGTTTCTTATACAATTTCATTGCTATTTTTAGCTTATGTTTGCCCTTAGGGGCCCACCTAAGGGTAGTTTACTTATATATTTTGTTCTTACTCATGCCAAATAGGCATATCTTTATGATGGAAATGGTTATGGGTAAAATTATTACCCGGTACATCAAATATGATTATACGATCTACGATCTACGGAACCAACCACATCAACTCAGTTAAACAAAAATTATGAATTTTCTGCAAGTACAGGTTGGCTTGCAGGATGTCTTCAAAGACACGAAATTTCATAATGTAAAGATAAAAAGTGAAGTTGCATCTGCAGATGAGCCGGCTGCTAATGAATTTTGTCCAAAATTGGCCCAAATCATTGAAGATGGTGGATACACTTCTGAAGAAGTTTGGAATGCAGATGAAACTGGTCTTTTTTGGAAAAGAAATGCCGAGTAGAACCTATGTAGCAAAATCACAAAAAAACTGTTGGTGGCTTTAAAGCAGCTAAGGATCGTGTGACCTTTCTATTTTGCAGCAATACTTTATGAGATCGTATGTTAAAACCGCTATTCATCAATCGATCCCTAAGACCACGGTCAATGAAAGGTGTAGATTTGAATAAATTGCCAGTGTATTGGATGGCAAACAAAAAAGTCTGGGCTACAAAAGAAATTTTTAATGAATGGTGCCATAAATGTTTTGTTCCAGAAGTTAAATGCTATTTGAAGAAAAAAAATCTTGAATTTAAAGTTCTATTGATTATAGACAATGGTCATCCTGTTTTGGAACACCAAAATGTGCAATTTTGTTTTCTGCCGCCAAATAAGACATCCTTAATGCAACCACTGACCAGGGTATAATTGCCACATTTAAAACTTACCACGTAAGACGAACATTCCAATAAATTTTGGATATACTACATAAGGATAAAACACTAATAGTTATTGATGTGTGGAATAAATTTTCTATTTTGGATTGTATAAGACATGCTGGATTGACGTTATCAGAATTAAAACCATCATCTTCAAACGCATGCTGGAAAGTTATTTGGCCAGAATGTGTAAAAAGCAAAGATCCTGTACCCCCAAATACGACTGAATATCCTAATGTCATCACTTTAGCAGATGCAATTGGTGGAGAAGGATTCGATGGCTTATCGTTTGCAGATATTGATGAATTGCTGGTTGATAAAGCTCTTAGCGAAGATGAAATAATAGTTGTCCTTGAGACTCTTGATGAAAAAGAAAAAAGTGATGGCGATGAAGAGATTCCACTCAGTGAAAGTTTAATTAAAGAAGACATTCAAATAGCTACTATATTGGAAAGTCATTTTCTTACACATGATCCCACTGTCGAACGAGCTGAGCAGTTTAAACGTGAACTGAAGACATGTATGGCGATTTATCAAGAATTATACAAAGATCTAGTCAAAGCAGGGTCTTAACGATTGAATACAGAGTTCGTTGTCAAAACTAATCAAATTTCAGTATCATTGGAACAAGTGATAATTTGGTTTCCCATGCCACAGAGTGCATTTCACCATTTGAGTATTTACACGACGGCCAAAATGTTTCAAGCGAAGAAAGTGATTTAATTCGTCTTACGCAAACGAATCCGTCAATTGTGTTAGAAAATTACAACGAATAAAATCTAGTTAATAAGCATATGTAAGTCATATTTTTTGCAGTTTTGTATTCTTGAATTAGTGGCACATTATTTTCTTTATGAAGGATAATTTACATTATATATGTACATATAATTATCTTTATAAGTTCATAAAATAAAAATGTGTTTAAATGAATAAAAATCAAATAAAGATTTAATTAAAGCTTTTGATATGATTTGTTTGAAAACAACTTATTATTTGTACTAGGTTTTCATGTCTGGAACCAATCTTCTATTTTTTCATGCACTGTATTTTTTTTACACGGTTTTTTTCGGGAACCTATCTACCGTGTAAAAACAGAACTGGGTGTATTCACAAGAAATCCGCGTAATAATTAAACCCACTCACTCCTTTCAAACAGCATTCCTACGCCACAATAGGTTCCTTTTTTTTATATCCATACTCTTCTACAGATTTACTACTCCACAGATTTAACATTAAATCAACAGTATTATCCGTGACAAAACAGTTTATTTGAAAAATATTTCTGATTAAAACTGATTTATAAAAAAAAATAATTAAATGGGGACCCACTATACAGATACTGGGAGATAAATGGTAGCCTCCCGTCAAAGCCATTCTTTAATGTGCACAGGGTATGGCTCTCCTGCACACGAGAGCAGACTTAACGTCCCCATCCGACGGGCGGCAGCCTTTCCAAGCCCATCGGTGTTCCCTACTGACTGTGGGCAGGCGGTGAGTTTTGCGAAGATAAATCTCAACGCTGGCCCAGCTGGGACTCGAACCTAGGAACTGCAGATTACGAGCCTGGAGCGCTACCGACTGAGACAAGCTCCACCCCATATGAAAGCGTAGATAATCAGCTTACGGCCAAGTACATGGTCAAGGTAGGGGTCAGCATAATGAGTCCGTATATGAGGATTAAACCGCAGATTGATTCAAAGTGCTAGGTTAATATGTTTGAGCCCAGGGGGCTTTGAGCAAGCCCTGGCAAGAAAGGAGAGAGAGGTTTATGCATCCTCTACGACTAGTAGAGTATAAATTAGTCTAGATTACCAGACAGCCCCGTATTAATAACTGTATTTATGTTCAGAATAAATTAAGTTTTATTCCACTTCGGCTCGAGTGATTGATTACCATAGACATAAAACCATACAACAATCTAGAACAGTGAGTCCTAAAGTTATTTGTTCCGCGAACCCCTTTCAACCAAAAGAAAAGTTTAGCAAACCCCCAAGGTAATAAAGACTAAAAAAAAAATTCCAAATTTAAAATTTATATTATATAATTATAATTATAAAATTTTACTACCTATAAATATGAGCCCTCTAAAATTTTGAATCGCTGTAGATACAAACCTATAATGCTTCAAACATGCACATTCTTGTTGTCACACAGGAAAATATATTTGTAACATAATTGGACAATTCTTTACTGCTTAAGGCACCATTACAGAATTTTTTGCGCGAACTCCTTACAAAATCTAGAACAGTGCGTAAAAATGAATGTCGTAGCGAACCCCAAGGGGTTCGCGAACCATTAAATGGGAGCCACTGGTTTAGAAGATAGGTTAAGAACCAATACAAACTTTACAACTGTAGCGAGTAGGCAAGATACAAACCAACCATTCGGCCATAGACCTATTACAACTATCGCAGCCCGACAGGATAGATTCAGCCGCTTGTCAATAAAGATATTACATTGCTCCAGATAGATTGATACAAATAATCAACGGACCAAATATAGTAATTATTCAGCAGAACTTACTGGCGTCGTTAGATTTGGAGAATCGGAAAGCGATATATGGGTGTTTCTGATAGGTAAACGTAAAAATGAGAAACGTTTTTATGAATCATGATTAATTATGGAACTAAAACGCTTTGTAATGGACTTCTTTATCCCAGCGCATTAATTCTATGGGGGGGGGGGGGCAGGGATAACTCGGTAGCGTCACAGGCTCGTAATCTGCAGTTCCTCTTTTCAAGTCCAGCTGGGTCAGCGTTGAGATTTATCTCCGTAAAACTGCCCCCCCCCCCCCCGCCCTCTGCCTACGGTCAGCAGGGGAAACCGATGGGCTTGGAAAAACCGCCGTCCATCAGGTGGGACGTTAAGCCGTGACACCGGTACAGGAGAGCCATATCCTCGGCACGTTAAAGAACACGCTGGATGGGCCATGACGTGACTACCATCTGTCTCCCAACAGCTGCTCCAGTGGGTACCCTCCCTCAACTTTCTCTGAGCCATCGGGTCTTGTGACCTGGCCATTTGGCCCATTCTGTGCAAAAAAAGTGCCGCTCAGAGGTAAACAACCCAACTCAACCGAACTGTCTATGGAGTTATGACTTGGTCGAAGGGCACGTATACATAAGGTGCTAGCCATAGTTTTGTCTTAGATTATTTAACCCGTGGGGGCATTTTAGTGTGGATCTGCAGCGCATTTTTAAATATTTTGCGTTGTTTTTGTTAAAGTACGTTTCCTTTTTATGATGTTAAGAATATAACTTTTGAGACTATTTTACCGCAGAATATATTTGAAAAATATCATATACACAATTTGATAATAAAATGATAAATTTGTCATAATTTAGTTACTACAAAGTGAAAATATTCATATTATTATTTTTGCTTTCTGTAGTTTTATTTTCCCTTTATGAAAAAATTATAGATGGCGTTGAGTTACAATGGAGAAAAAGTCCTCTATTACAAAAATGGCGACATTAGTAAGCTCTGCAAAGTAATTATCAGAATGTTATTGAATTTAACTCAAAAAATTAACTCAACGAAAGAATTTTTGCTGTTATGTAGTTTTAAAGAATGTTATAAATCACTGTTATAAATGTTAAAAAAAGAAGAATTTTCATGGAATTGTATAATTATCTTTTACATTATATAGATCTGTTAAGTGAAAGCTTCTCTTCCTGTGCGATGAAATTCACATTAAATTTGGCATGCATAACTTCTGAAATATTCGTACATATTTTAACTGGAAGTTGTACTTTTATCACGAAAAATCGTATTTTAACATTTTGTAATTCGATTACCCTACTTTTGACACTAGCTTTATACTACATATTTACTGAAGATTTCTTAAGAATAATAAACCTACTTACTTCTTGAGGCAGATAAGGTGAAACAATTGAAAGACACAAGTTGACAGCCACGGAACAAATGCATAACACAATAACTTCAAACTTCATAGTTAATAAATTATTACAAAATTATTTACATTAGTTTACAGATTCTTTGTTTCTCGCAGATATTTGCAACATAATGACTGATACGAATAACTTTAAAGCACGTAAATATTAATTCTAAGCTCTATGCTTAAAGTAAATATCCAACGTTATTTGATAAAGTTTAGGCCTACGGGGATTTTGAGCTTAAAAGTGGCAAAAGTAAATAACAGTAATTGTCTGGCAGTCGCGGTTAAGTCGCAGTGGCGGTTTGATCAACTCGTAGAAGATGTTTCTATTATATCGATACAAATTTAGTGGTTCAGATAATTGGAGTAGCAAAAATGGAATATTGTTTGTGATATGACACAGTATTTCTTTCCTTACAAAAATGAAATATAGCTGCAGACTTATACACATAGCTTATTGCTGTGGTAGTGTATGCAAGGGTCTCAAACACCCATAAAGGTACTGACCAAAAGCAAACGAGGTAATATTTTCCCTTTAGCCAAACTCATTCAGGCTTAATATATATTAAGCAGCCCTCCGTCCTATGGCCGAGTGGTTAGCGCCCTTGGCTACTGATCTAAGGGACCTGGGTTCGAGTCCCGGGTAAGGCATGGGTGGATGTGTCGTTTTTCTGCTGAGGTCCTGCCACCCTCTCAGACCTTCTACTATGGCATATAAACTGACTGGCTCCTGTCAGACCTCTGTGGCAAGCAGCTGCTTGAGGGGGTATTTATTTATATTTAGTTAAGAAGAGGATCCGGGGACTTCCGAAAATTCAATCTGAAGAATTGAATTTTGCTGAGATTATAATGTTAAAAAGTAACACAATCTTTTTCCGTTTAGAACATGTTTTATACGTTAATGCAAACAGGCCCGGATCTAAAAAAAAAAGGGGAGAGCAGGCAACAAACGCAATCGAGCTGGAAATATGTAAAGAGAAGGAGAGGGGGGCAGGTGACTAGATTTCTAATGCAGTATAACATTTCCCCCTCTGTTTTACAGGTCTTTAAAAAAATTCTTGAAAAATGCATTAAATTTAAATAGTTTAATAATTTTGCTTCTATTACCCTTACCAGCATTCTGAAAGGGGGGAAGTCATGGCCCCCTTCTCCCCGTGTTAGATCCGGTTCTGATTGCACATAATAACCTTAATATCTAGCAGCACAAAATAAAACACGAAAAACATAGGTTAATTAACAAAAATCACTTTTATTTTGTGCACTTTTCATACCAATCGATTTTCTGTAAAATATTTCCTTTTTTAGCAAGTTTTGTCCTAAAGATTTCCCTAGAGACACGGAGATTTGTTTTCGCTTTCAACAGAGCTCCCACGGTTCTACTTTTGTGCAGTGACGTCTCATCAGTCCATATCAAATATAAGTTTGAAAAAGAAATTAAACAGCATGGAAATGGAAATTCTCCTCCAGCAGGTTTCTCCGCTGATTTCTTCGTTCACAGCTCAGAAAGACGCGACAAAACAAGCCAGATCTACCACATTCGCAAAGCGATTCGAGATTCTAAACCCCGTCCCATTACAGGTTAGGACTCAATATTTTAACCAAATACAGGGTTACACAGGGGGAACCTGTCGGTCAAGTATTTAGGGAACTGCAGGGCTAAATGGAGAAAAACAGTTAAAACAGAGAATAAACATGCTTAGTAAATTAAGCAATCGGCAATCGTATGGCACGCGATGGTGTCAGCAAGAAGAAAACACTACTCTCAGTATAATATACTCACTAAATACAAAACTAAAAATAAATACCCCCTCAAACAGCTGCTTGCCACAAAGGTCTGACAGGAGTCTGTCAGTTTATATGCCACAGTAGAAGGTCTGAGAGGATGGCAGGACCTCAGCAGAAAAACGACACAAACGTCCATGCCTTATCGGGGGCTCGAACCCAGGTCCCTTAGATCAGTAGTCAAGCGCGCTAACCACTCGGCCATGGGACGGCTATTGTGACGAAAATTTTTATAACAGTGTGCCACTACTATTAGTAGAAATCTACTCAAGCTTTACAGTCAATTTAATATTTTAAAATATCTAAAACCGAATTCCAGGGACATTTATTTTCGGGGCATTTATTCATTGAGGACAGAGCCTTTTTAAGCCAGGGACTATCCCCGGAAAACGGGAACGTATGGTCACTTTAGATTAGTCTTATTCCTTATAACAATATAAAAAGTAATTCTAGCTCAGTTCCTAAAATAAATTACAACGTATAAAAAAAACGAAAAGTTTATTCAATAGAAATATAAAATTGGCGTACCTTAAATTTGCTTCCCTATCCTAAATAAAGAGAAGTTACAATTTGCAAAAAAAAAAGATTCACGAAAATGTATATTTATTGAAAAATGTACACTAATACTCAAATGTGCCTACATTATGTCAATGATCATGTGAAATGAAATGATTTTACCTTTGAGTTAAATAGCAGTTTTATTCAAGTTCATATTTCAATTTAATTTCACGAATTAAAAATTATAGACATTTTAAAATTCTAGGCACAACTAATTATGGAATAATTAAGAAAACCATCGACTTATAAATAGACTGGGACTACCGCGATATATGCATATATCGATTTCGAATCGTAACTGAATCATTTTACTTCAAATCAAGCAGAGAGTGTTATGGTTCCACAAAATTTTCAGTTCTGTCCTCAGTCAGCAAACTTTTTACTGATGGACTTCGAATGGCCACTGCCCATCAGATGGGATGTTAAGCTATTCCCCATGTGCAGGAGAGCCATACCCTGTGCACGTTAAAGAACACGCTGAATGGCCTTGATGGGAGGCTACCACCTGTTTCCCAAAAGAATAATGGGCCCATTCCTCCAACCTTCTCTGGCCCTTCGATGTCTTTGTGACCTGGTCATTTAGCCCATTACGTACAAAAAAGGTACCGCTCAGAGGTAAAACAACCAACCAACCAAATGGATGATAGATCCTGTATAAGTCTTACCCGTCTGTTCAGTCAGTAGCGTTCCAGGCTTGTAATCTGCAGTTCCCAGGTTTGAACCCCACCTTGCCGGCATTGATCTCTGCTAATTCCCCCTTCCCTCAATGAAAACAGGAGCGCTTGTGGCCACGCCTCCGTTCACAGGAGAACCGTGCTTTGTGCATGTTAGAGAATACACTGGATGGCCTTGACAGTCCCCTTTTCCGAGTTCTTGGAGTCCTGGTAATTGTGCATGTTAGAGAATACACTGGATGGCCTTGACAGTCCCCTTTTCCGAGTTCTTGGAGTCCTGGTAATTTCGCCATTTTTCCTATTTTAGGTCAAAAAAAAAATGCTCCGAGGTATAATAAGAAAATGAACTTTGTAGTAATCAGCTGCTTAAGCGAAATGTTTTTAACTTCTGAACGAGAATTGGGTTAGGTTGGGATGTTTTACCTCTGAGCGGCACTTTTTTTGCACACCATGGGCTAAATGGCCAGATCACGTGGACTCCGAAGGCTCAGAGAAGGTTGGGGAGGGGACCCACTGGAACAGCTGTTGGGAGACAGATGGCAGTCTCCCTTCAAGGTCATCCAGCGTGTTTTTAACGTGCACATGGTATGGCTCTCCCGTACACGGGGCCACGGCGTCCCATCCGACGGACGGCGGCCTTTCCAAGTCCATCGGTGTCCACTACTGACAGTCGGCAGGATGGGGAGTTTTGCGGAGATAAATCTCAACGCTGACCCAGCTGGGACTCGAACCTGGGAACTGTAGATTACGAGCCTGGCGTGCTACCGACTAAGCCACCCCCGCCCGCACTCTAAACAAGAATCGTTAATATTAAAATTATATATCTAGGCTCGATATCATGCCCATAACCAGATTTTTTAAGGAAGGGAAATATATATGATGACAAGACCCACTAGTTACGCCTAAAGCACTTCCAGTATAGGGATAATGCCATGTTGACCACTATCTACGGTCAGGGGCAAGACAGTACCATAGAGATACAGCTCATCCCCGATTACCTAATGGCGAACAATACTATAGGAGTAAAGCTCATCCATCGGTCAAAACCTAATTTTAATCTATGTCCCGGACCGCCACAAACAAGGATATAAAGATCCAAGTAAATACGGCCTTCTTAACATCTTGCCCTGTCCGACCAGTCCCACTCCAGTCAGCATAGCCTTCGACTTCATTTAACCTCCCCCCCCCCCACCTCCACAAGATGGTTCCGTATCGGGGGGGGGGGGGTTAAGGAACTGAAGAAGGAGTCTGATCGTGACCACCGAGAGACAAGGCCAAGGCACACCTTTGCCGGAAGAGCTGTGTCGCCACGAACATTGGTGTTCCGGCGTGACCACGGTCTGATTCAGTATCAAGAGGTTTTAGGGAATGTCTGTACAAACAGCTGAATAAGTTAAGGGAAGGTATTTACCATCGGCCGAGGGTTTTTAAAACAAAACGTCTGAAGGCATTTCTTTATCCGTTTATGTAAAGTTACCATAAATAATATGAAGTAAATGTAAAATGGTGCCGAGACCAAATCTGATGAGATTTCTTAGAATTCACTCTTATTTTCAAATCCAGGACTGTACGATGAAAATTCGTTTATTTATAAAACTGGATTGGCAGCAGGAATATCTAAAAGGTTAAACTCCCGACATTTTCACATCAATGTCGATGAAATTTGACTTCGAAGTCAAATCTAAACCCGCTACATCAACCTAAAATGATGATAAAGGGTTTCGTGTACAGTGGAGCCTAAGTAAAGTAGGAAATGATACCTACAGGAAAAAGGAATTTCCATCTTTTATTTTATCTTTAACTGAAGAACCAACATTAACACTCGAAATGAGATGTTCCATCTTCAGAACTCCCCCTCCCTGCCCACAACATTATCACCGATGGGCTTGGAAAGGCCACCACCCTTGAATGGGACGTTAAACCCTTTGCACCTTAAAGAACATGTTGGATAGCCTTGACGGGAGGCTATCATCTGTCTCGCAACAGCTGTTCCAGTGGGTCCCTTACCCCAACCTTCTCTGAGCCTTCGGGGTCCTTGTGACCTGGTCATTTAGCCCATTGTGTGCAAAAAAGTGTCGCTCAGAAGTAAAGCAACCAAAAATCCATCTTGAGATGGTAGCAATGAAAAATAGTAAAAAGCTCTCTACAGACAGTTAAAAAGGAAAATGGTGATATAAATAGCGCTGCAGCTTTTCTTTTCCCCTGCATGATGCTCAGATTGGCAAATACGCTATGATAATTGTTGATTTCTGCTGTGATCATCGTATCTACCTTGGTTGGCAGCATGCCCTGAATTAGAAAGTAAAAGAGCCGGAAAAGGGTAGGAGGTGTCAAGAGACTGGATTTCCACTACAGTGTAATAAATTTCACCTTTGTTTTACCAAAATTTTCGGGGCGGAGGTGGCTCAGTCGGTAGCGCGCCAGGCTCGTAATTTGCAGTTCCCAGGTTCGAGTCCCAGCTGGGTCAGCGTTGAGATTTATCTCCGCAAAAATTCCCTGCCCTGCCCACGGTCAGTAGGGGACACCGATGGGCTTGGAAAAGCCGCCGTCCGTCGGATGGGACGTTAAGCCGTGGCCCCGTGTGCGGGAGAGCCATACCCTGTGCACGTTAAAGAACACGCTGTATGGCCTTGACGGGAGGCTACCATCTGTCTCCCAACAGCTGTTCCAGTGGGTCCCCTCTCCCAACCTGCTCTGAGCCTTCGGGGTCAATGTGACCTGGCCATTTAGCCCATGGTGGGCAAAAAAGTGCCGCTCAGAGGTAAAACAACCCAACCAAAATTTTCAAGATACCGATCTATGGCGCAATTAGATTGAGAAGGATCTAAATTATCCAATTCTTTTGCAAAATTCTCCAAGATGATAACTGGCCCCTTCTCGAAGTATTTGTCCAAAATTTTGCAGTATAATTTGGTATACTTGGGTTTTACAGCATAAATAATAAAAAAATTAATAAATACCCCCTCAAGCAGCTGCTTGCCACAGAGGTCTGACAGGAGCCTGTCAGTTTACATGCCTGGGTTGGGTTGTTTTACCTCTGAGCGGCACTCTTTTGCACACCATGGGCTAAATGGCCAGGTCACATGGACCCCGAAGGCTCAGAGAAGGTTGGGGGAGGGGACCCACTGGAACAGCTGTTGGGAGACAGATGGTAGCCTCCCGTCAAGGCCATCCAGCGTGTTCTTTAACGTGCACAGGGTATGGCTCTCCCGCACACGGGGCCACGGCTTAACGTCCCATCCGAAGGACGGCGGCCTTTCCAAGCCCATCGGTGTCCCCTACTGACCGTGGGCATGGCGGGGAATTTTTGCGGAGATAAATCTCAACGCTGACCCAGCTGGGACTCGAACCTGGGAACTACAGATTATGAGCCTGGCGCGCTACCGACTGAGCCACCCCCGCCCCCAGTTTACATGCCATAGTAGAAGATCTGTGAGGATGGCAGGACCTCAGCAGAAAAACGACACACAGCCATGCCTTACCCGGGGCTCGAACCAAGGTCCCTTAGACCAATAGCCAAGCGTGCTAACCACTCGGCCGTATTTGTCATTAATTGCTTTTTTCAAAATATCGATCAGACATTTGAGGGATTTGTTCTTTTTTTTGTAATCTTCGTAAGAAGAAATGAAGATGTATTCGATAAGTTCATCTGTATCATCTGTTGCCTCATCTCTTTCCCAGTTTTGTCTTCAAATCCTTTTTTGATTCTCTTCGTTTGTTTCTCTTCGTCTTGGAGTTGGGTTGGGTTGTTTTACCTCTGAGCGGCACTTTTTTGCACACAATGGGCTAAATGGCCAGGTCACATGGACCCCGAAGGCTCAGAGAAGGTTGGGGGAGGGGACCCACTGGAACAGCTGTTGGGAGACAGATGGTAGCCTCCCGTCAAGCCAATCCAGCGTGTTCTTTAACGTGCACAGGGTATGGCTCTCCCGCACACGGGGCCACGGCTTAACGTCCCATCCGACGGACGGCGGCCTTTCCGAGCCCATCGGTGTCCCCTACTGACCGTGGGCAGGGCGGGGAATTTTGCGGAGATAAATCTCAACGCTGACCCAGCTGGGACTCGAACCTGGGAACTACAGATTACGAGCCTGGCGCGCTACTACTGAGCCACCCCCGCCCCTTGGAGTTGGGTGGTTTGTGGGGTGAAGGAGATTTTGCTCATTACCTCTTGTAGTTTGGTGGATTTCTTCATTCAGTCTTCGCTGTTATGTCAGCAAAAGTTGTTGGTTCAATGTTCGTATTTTTACCTCCGGTTTTTGTTGAAAGTGGGTATTGGGCTACAAAATGTCCTGGTTTTATGCATTGTTTGAAAAGTCTAATGACTCCCTTGTATTCAATAGTAGTAAGGTATGTATTAATGTGAAGAAAATTAGGAATTTCTTGTTTTAGTTTGATGTCGCAGATCCTGGTTCCTGTCTTGATTACTTTTAATTCTCGGATGGTGTGCATTTCATCTTCAATGCTCGGTATTTCTCCATATTTGTTGTAGTGTTTCTCCAACTTATTCATTATTGATGAAAAATGGAAGTTTGGACATTAGAAATTTCATAATCTGACGCCCGACTTGTAGGATGTCATATTTTCTTTCTTCTAGCGTCATCTGTTCTTCCATTTGAGGATTTTTTTCTGTAGCTTTTTCGTTTTTCATTAGTGAGGTTGAGAATGGAAATGTCTCTTTCTCCTTGCTCAACTTTTATGTTTAGAAATCTCTGAATAATTATTTTTGTTTGATAACTGAAATTTTTGTTCAGGTTCTTGATTAAAGCAAATATATTTGCTATAAGCAAGCATATATAATACTGCATTAAATATATTTCCATTTGATTCTGGAATTTCAGAGTGCATTCTTATTCAAACTCACAGACGATTTTGTTTTATTTTACCACTGAGCGCCACTTCTTTGTACACAATGGGATAAGTTGGATTGTTTTACCTCTGAGCGGCACTTTTTTGCACACCATGGGCTAAGTGGCCAGGTCACATGGACCCCGAAGGCTCAGAGAATGTTGGGGGAGGGGACCCACTGGAACAGCTGTTGGGAGACAGATGTTCCACTGTGTGCCTCTGTGTTCCACAGAGGTCTCCCGTCAAGGCCATCCAGCGTGGTCTTTAACGTGCACAGGGTATGGCTCTCCCGCACACGGGGCCACAGCTTAACGTCCCATCCGACGGACGGCGGCCTTTCCAAGCCCATCGGTGTCCCCTACTGACCGTGGGCAGGGCGGGGAATTTTGCGGAGATAAATCACGCTTGGCTACTGATCTAAGGGACCTGGGTTCGAGCCCCGGAATTAGGCATGGATGTGTGTGTCGTTTTTCTGCTGAGGTCCTGCCATCCTCTCAGATCTCCTACTGTGGCATATAAACTGACAGGCTCCTGTCAGACCTCTGTGGCAAGCAGCTGCTTGAGGGGGTATTTTTTTTTTTTTTAAATCTCAACGCTGACATAGCTGGGACTCGAACCTGGGAACTACAGATTACGAGCCTGGCGCGCTACCGACTGAGCCACCCCCGCCCCAATGGGATGTGGTCACAAGGTCAGTCACAATAACTCAGAGAAGGTAGGCTAAGGTGACCCACTGGATAACTGTTAAGAGACGGATGGAAGCCTCCCGTCATCGTTTCATTTAGCTTCCACACGGTATAGCTCTGTTTTACACATTATTTCTCTGAAAAGTTACTTTCCTATGAAAGGATTATGCAACGAACTCTCCAATTATGGAGAAGTGGCATCTATTGTCCTCGTTCTTTAATCTGCTACCCAGAGGGATCTCCAATGTTCTTGGCAACTTCATTTTTAGCAGTTGACACATATAGAACAAACAACTAAAAATCACAACCTACAAACTTAAGTTTCAACGACACCATGGGACCGATATAGTGAGTTGGGTTGCTTTACCTCTGAGCGGCACTTTTTTGCACACCATGGGTTAAATGGCCAGGTCACAAGGATCCCGAAGGTTCAGAGAAGGTTGGGGGAGGGGATCCACTGGAACAGCTGTTGGGGGACAGATGGTAGCCTTCCGTCAAGGCCATCCAGCGTGTTTAACGTGTACAAGGCTCTCACACACGGGACCACGGCTTAACGTCCCATCCGACGGACGTCGACATTTGATATCATAAACCCATAAAAAATGTCTAACATATGAAAAAATTATAATTAATAAAAAGTACACTACTACCCGGAAGTATCATCTTCCGGAAAAACTTTGATCTCATCTCGCAGCCGCTGTCGCCCTTTCTCACCATGGGGGACTTCAACGGACACAGTCCACTCTGGAGAAGTGCTGACATTAAAGGTGACGATTTTACTTCAGTACTACATCTTTATCCTCTCCAGCTGAAACGTGGTAGCCTTCCTTAAAGGGAACAATGGCTCATAGTCAAATTCGTGTTCTACACCAGTTTAAACTAGGACACAACGCTGTGGAGGCAACATTACTGCAGCATTTTGGAAAGGCATAGCTAGCGAACGGACAACACGACGTTGATCAAATGACATCAGCCTTCAAAATAAGCCACGTGGTCGACCCGAAGAAGCGATTGATAATGATAGGCTTTAGTTGAATTCGACAGATGCCAAACTGTACGAGACATCGCAACTAGATGTGTATTATTCAAGTTTCTCGGGACCTACAAACCATCAAAAATGGGAAGATGTTGGATAAATGGGCTTTGCACGAATTAATCGACATTCAGAAGCACGACTTGGAAGTGTGCACGTCCGTTCTCACAAAAAACCAAAGGGATTCGTTTTTGCTGCGTTGTAACAAGATGAAAAATGGATCCCATACGACAATCATTGATCTTCTGGTTGAAAGGTGGACGTCGTGGAAGTGACCAAACATATGCCTAATCTTCACCTGTAGGTTATGGTGACTGTTTGGTGGTCTGCAGTTGATGTTATTCATTCCTAAAACAGGGTGAGACAATACAGAGAAATATTCAGCAGAACTCCAAAAAAATGCATGAGAAATTATGCAAAACAGCCAGCATTGGTCAACAGACATGGCGTCCTACTGCTCATCTCACAAATAATAGTCCGGAAACTTCTTCAATTACAGTATCGGACTCTTGCTCCCCCAGGACCGTCGCCAGATTAGATCGCGCCCTGATGGATTATAAGACAAAAATATAAGAAAATCTCCAATTGCTATTTTGTTTTTATTACAAGAGAAACGTTAATGCAAAACAATTATATAAGATTAATTAAATGTTTACTCTACGGGGATATCGTACAATAAAACTGTTTACAATATGAAATAATAATCCCCAAAATGATAAATATAACGTAAATTAAGCAAAACTGGTTAAGGAAAAGTAAATGGGTGGACCATCACAGGCGCCGTGAGGCAGGCTGTCTCTATGCTACACCCTGTCGACGGTACTGTGCTCTCCCAGCATTTGACTAAACCTAAAGCCAGCTGACTACCACTTCTTTGTGGGGAAAACATTCATCAATAATGAGACAACAGCTGAAACGCCCTCGGAGATTCACTTCCAGGAACAGAATTTTTTAGTAACAGCATAAGTGCATTTGTTTCGCAGAAGTGAACTGAATCCGTTAGCGCGTATTTTTATTTTTTAACAGTTACGGCCGTTTCATTTTGGTCATTTCATTTGCAACAAGCTAATATTATCTCGTTTTTATTTTTTTAAATCCAGATAAAAAATAAACCCATGATACGAAGTGAATGCTTCCACTTCACTTGTGTTTAACTTATAAGAAATACTTCATTAAACACATGCAATTGTAAAAACTACTACTGTTGCCTCCGTAGCGTTGTGTCACAGTTTAACTCGTATAAGAACACGAATTTGATTCTGATCTATTGTTCCCTTTAAGCTCTTACAATACACTTAATAACTGTTTTAACATCTAGATTTCATTAATCTTGAGTGCAGGGATGCAACTACTTTGATGTGATGGCCCAGAGTATCTGAAAAACGGGAGCCCCTTCTCTAATCTTGTTTGGCACATTGTAGCGTAAGTTGCCTCAAAGATTGCTGGCGAGTTTTGCATTTTAACATTGTTTTGCTTCAACAGATGTCATGCTTTGATCCAATTTGAACGTTATGCAAGGTGATCACAAAACAATAACTGTTTTAGAGTTATATTCCAAGGAATAATTAATTAAATAATAATAATACCCTCTCAAGCAGCTGCTTGCCAGAGGTCTGACAGGAACCTGCCAGTTTATAGGCCATAGTAGTTCTGAGAGTTCATAGTAGTTCTTCCCAGTCCCTTGGTTTTCCTTTTAGAATGCTACCATGTTCTTTTTAAACTGATGACAAAGAGAACTTGCTTTGTGATAAGGATTTATCTTTATTCATGATAAAATGTACAATTAACCATTGTAAGTAATCAGTTCTTTTTTTTATGTTTCTTGTTAAAAATTAAATGTTCTTTTAGTATGCAATTGTAAGCTATTTCATTCATTAGTTGTTTGATAATGAGGCTCAGAATTTAAGTTGCATTTTTGGGAAAAAAACCTGACACTGTAAGGGTTAAACCAAAATATGCTATATGTTTTCCCTCAAAGGGGTTGCTATTTTACTGAGGGATATGAGGGTCTGATCAGATTTCTGAGGCTACTGTATTAGCACGGGGCCGGGGTGGCTCAGTCGGTAGCGCGCCAGGCTCGTAATCTGTAGTTCCCAGGTTCGAGTCCCAGCTGGGTCAACGTTGAGATTTATCTCCGCAAAAATTCCCCGCCCTACCCACGGTCAGTAGGGGACACCGATGGGCTTGGAAAAGCCGCCGTCCGTCGGATGGGACGTTAAGCCGTGGCTCCGTGTGCGGGAGAGCCATACCCTGTGCACGTTAAAGAACACGCTGTATGGCACCCAACTGTATTAGCACAAGTACTCACAACACTGACATGACAAAGGAATGAAAAGTTGGGTTTCTTGGTTTGTGATTACACATTGAATTAAGCTTTTTTTATTGCATAATTATTAGGTGATTCTTACTAGGGCGATTTCGTGCATTTTTTGCCATGCAAATGCGTATATTGGAACATCACCATGTTGCATTTGCCTACCTCTGAATCTAGTAATAAAGGAAAGTATAAAGTCCACTGAGTCACTCCATAACCATTACAAGTATCAGAGTCTTGGTTTACATCATTCAAAATGTACAATGAGTGAATTAAGTATTGAATTCATGCAATTTTACATCATTACTGGTAAAAAAGTATTAAAAGCTGCCTGAGAAATATGCAAAGTGGAAGGTGTGGGTGAAATCTCCATTCGTGCTGCTCAAGCTTGGTTTAAGCAGTTCATAGTCACGAGCCTCAAAAGCAGGCAACGATTGGGATGGTGAATAGAAGTAGATCACAACATTCTGTGTGACAATGCTGAAGCTGATCCATCAGCAAGCAATTGCAGGCTTATCTGAATTTGGCAGCACAGTCTATAAAAAAAAAATACCCCCTCAAGCAGCTGCTTGCCACAGAGGTCTGATAGGAGCCTGTCAGTTTATATGCCATAGTAGGTCTGTGAGGATGGCAGGACCTCAGCAGAAAAACAGCACAAACATCCATGCCTTACCCGGGGCTCGAACTCAGGTCCCTTAGATCAGTAGCCAAGCGCGCTAACCACTCGGCCACGGGACGGCCCTCACAGTGTCTATATATTATTCATATATATTTGCTATAGTGTGGATTGGATTGTTTTACCTCTGAGCGGCACTTTTTTGCACACCATGGGCTAAATGGCCAGGTGGCCAGGTCACATGGACCCCAAAGGCTCAGAGAAGGTTGGGGGAGGGGACCCACTGGAACAGCTGTTGGGAGACAGATGGTAGCCTCCCGTCAAGGCCATCCAGCGTGTTCTTTAATGTGCACAGGGTACGTCTCTCCCGCACACGGGGCCACGGCTTAACGTCCCATCCGACGGACGGCGGCCTTTCCAAGCCCTTCGGTGTCCCCTACTGACCGTGGGCAGGGCGGTGAATTTTGCGGAGATAAATCTCAATGCTGACCCAGCTGGGACTCGAACCTGGGAACTACAGATTACGAGCCTGGCGCGCTACCGACTGAGCCACCCCCGCCCCACTATAGTGTGGCATTTGCAAATGCATCACTAAGGGTGCCAGGTTTCCGAAGTGAAATGTTCCATAATGAACTGACTATAGATAAACAAACCAAGTCAAAGTCTGCAGGGAACTCCTTGCAAATTCATGTGACCACAGTTTCAAGTGATTTGTTAAGTGATGAAAAATTAATCTTTTTCAACAATTCAAACACCCCAAAGCAGTGGCTTGACCCAGCCTTTATTTTTCCCAAAGTGGGGACCATTCGAAACAAAAGCAGTGTTGTCCATTTGGTGGAATTTTGACAAGGATATAGTGCACTTCAAACAGGCTCCCAATGGATGTGCCATTAATGCCAACCTCTACTCAGCATAAATGGAACACATGCACTCTGTGATGCTTCAACACTAAGTATTGGTAAGCAGATAACAGGTACTTCTCCAATAACAAAGCCAAAACCACACAGAGCACTTCAAAGAAATCTTCGAGAACTAGCATTTGAACTTCTTTCTCAACCATAGTATAGTCCAGATCTAGTTCCTTTCAACTACAATCTTTTTGATCCATGGTTCATTTTCTTATAGGTAAGAAATTTCAAACATTTCAGAAAGTCGAAAGCAGATGTAAATTTTTATTTTCAAGGGCCAATAACTTTTTTGTAGCAGATGACTATGAACTATTAAAAATGATGGTTTATATTCTGCTTACTAAGGTTTGTTATTTATATTGTAATAATCATTTTCTTTAGATGATAAATGCACATTTATTACCCTAGTAATTTATTAAGCAATTTAATGATGGAAGATAATCATTTGTGTTTCAATTTATTTACATCATGAATAAAAAAAAATACTGTTACTACTTGAGAGGGTTGAATCTTTATTGATTGGTTTATTTACTGGTACAGTTTAGCTTGGAGGAATTCTTTAGCTGCTTTGTGACAACAGCTCCAAAATATGAAACAGTTCCATGTCTCTTTGTCAAGAAAAAGTACAAATGCTTGAGTCCCTCTACTAGCTTAGAAATTATAAAATACAACTGTACCTGAAAAGCACTGATCCAAATTATTTAAAAATATCTGGTTTAGGAATGTTTTGGCATTTGCAGATTAGCCAAAGTTATCACAATTATTTGTTGTCTTAACCAATTTTGACAAATGCTTGAAAAAAATTCACATCATTGGTGGATATACATAAAATGTTGTCAGTTATAAAAAAACAAAACCATTGCTTCTCATAATATTAAGATTGTTATTATTTTCACTTGCTCAACTTTTCATTACAATAACAAAGATGGCATTCAACCTTGGCTAATTTTATTCGTTTTCTCCAGATGGAGATCTTTGCCCACAGTATATGCAGTAACATACATCATCTCATTTACATGTTCTCTGTAAGTCGATATGGCTAAATCACGCGTTTCTTCCCATTCGTATAAATCTCTGTAAATAAAAAAAATACAATTACTGATTAACACACATTTAAGCAATGCACACACAATAAACATTCCCACATATATGCCAAAGTTAAAGAATAAATATATGCCATATTTATCCAAAACGATTTAATGAGATTTCCATAAAAATTCAATACGAAGATATGCTGCTGGCCAAATTATTAGGAATACCTACCTAATACTTCATCATGGTACAGCTCCCAAATTTCAAAGTTTTCAATTCTCTGTGCATAGTTATTCAAATGGGTCTCAAAGTACAGCTAGAGGTCATCTCTCTACTGATGAATTGTAGCAGCTCTATTTTGCCATGCAGTTCACACCAACAAATACCTGCCACGGTTTATCAGAGCATTTCCCCCCCCCCCATATCTGCCATGAATAGTGGATGCTTTTCGAGATTGTTGCCATTCTCATACATTGGGATATTGTGCCCTACGATTCTCTGCTGGTTTCATCACCTGTTACGGATGCTCTGTGTATCATCAATGATAAGCACTTTTAAAAAATCTGCCTTTTTACCCACGTCGCATTTGACTTTGCTTTGTACCATGTCTTTAAGGCTTTTACAGCACTTCATAGTGATGTAGACTATCCATGTCAGTAAGAAATTTGAATAATTGTCATCTCTCAAGGTTCGAGTCCCAGCTGGGTCAGCGTTGAGATTTATCTCCGCAAAATTCCCTGCCCTGCCCATGGTCAGTAGGGGACACCGATGGTGCTTGGAAAGGCCGCCGTCCGTCGGATGGGACGTTAAGCCGTGGCCCCATGTGCGGGAGAGCCATACCCTGTGCACGTTAAAGAACACGCTGGATGGCCTTGACGGGAGGCTACCATCTGTCTCCCAACAGCTGTTCCAGTGGGTCCCCTCCCCCAACCTTCTCTGAGCCTTCGGGGTCCTTGTGACTTGGCCATTTAGCCCATGGTGTGCAAAAAAGTGCCGCTCAGAGGTAAAACAACCCAACCCATGTCTCATGGTATTTTGAGCATGATGCAGTGTTCATAACAATTTGGCCAGGCAGTGAATATAGCGAATACAATTGAATTTTGTTTTTAACAAATAAGCAGGAATGCATAAAGACACAGATGTGATCTTGAGAAATTGAATGGGGAACACACATTAATAATGAGTGTTATTGCTCTTGAGAGTAATGCCAAGTTTGCAATGCCCATTTAGACTACAAAAAAATTCATTTAATCAAGATGTAGGCAGTGAATTTCACTCATGCGAAGAGCAGGCACTTATTTGGGCTTCTATGAGAGGGTTTCAATCTTCTTGAAACTGGTTTGGACTTTATTTTCCTAAAACAAGAATGTATAACCTCACAAGACATGTTAATTCAGACTCTAAGAGATTTTATTTCTGTTGTGTTTTTGTAAGTTTCATAAATTACTGTTAGATTGCAATATTAGTGGCTCGAACGAGCTTTTATTTGCTTTCTGCCTGTTAGTGCTACTTTTGGAATTTTTCAAAGTATCTTTCTACTAAAATTAATTTGAATATGAACCATCACAGAAGAGGGCATATGTATTTTATGAAAAGTAAGGAAAAAAATAATTTTTAAGAATTTTATTAAATTTCTGAAATTTGAAATACAATTCTTGTTAAGGCCCTTCAGTGCCATAAATGAACTTTTGCCAGAACAAAGCTCGACTTTTTCACCAAGAATTTATTTTACAGAAAAGGGAGGACACTTTCATATTTCTCACATGGCTCTCAATTAGACTAATTATTTGGTATTCTACCACTATGCTTTTTTTTTATCAAACTTTAATTCAAAATTCCTGTTTCCATTCTTTTATTACCCATGACTTGTAAATTTGAACCTTAACAATAATATATAATGACAGAGTTTATCTTAAAATAGTTCTTAATGTCTGATGAAACAGTCCAGTTTGTCTTGATTATGGGGACAATAAAAAAGCATCAATACAAATAAAATGATGCCATTTTATTTATATTGGAAAACTGTTAAGCAAGTTTTGATTAAAGTTGGAGAATAATTTTTTCATGAGTTTAAAAACAAATCTAAAATTTTATCAGCCATAAAAGATGCTTAACAGTGTAGAAACAGCAAACTAAAAAATAAGTAAAAAATGCTAAATCAAATTAAATAGAAACTAATTAAAAAAGACGTTCACTGTAGCAACATCTTTTTAATCAACCATACCTAATTTATTTGAAGCTGCACACAGTGAATTTATGTTTCACTGTTAAAGTTAACAACCAATCACTGTCAAGCAGTAGTGCTTTTTGACAGCAAAGGATTTTAGCATTATTACCTTACCATAAGGAGTGGATACATTTTACCTGTTGTTTCATTAATTTTAGGCAGACTGTATCTTGTTTTATCTACCATTTCTGTTCACAACCTGATGCTGCAATATAAATCAGTTTTGCAGTAAAAGATTAAATAATAATTATCAACCTTAAGAGAACTTGCATTTCCTCTATTTATTAACTTAAGGCAAACTTACCATCCATTATATATGTCACTTCTCAATTCAGCTGTAGGTCTGCTGCTGTCTATATCCACTGGACAGTTCATCATGTATTATACAACTTGATAGAGCTAGCAATTACAATGGCTTTCACCAAAGAGCTTTAATTGACAGTATTATCTACCAACACTACTTTCAACAACATGGCAGCAAGTAATAATTAATGCATATTATTTGCAACTGTCAACATTTAATTTGATGACTGCTGTTTTTTATTTATCTTCCTTTCCAGTTTGCCAAAATGGCTGTTGCATTGTATCTTCCAACCTGTTAACAGTCACAATGAGTTACGTGTCAAATAAAAGTTTGTGATGCAAAAAGTGTCATAGTCTACAAAATACTTATCCCCTATGTTTTCTTTCCCCTAAAAAAGGGGGAATGTGAAAACACTCATTTCACTACATTTTTGGAACACGAGGGCCAACAGTTACACATTAGGAGTCAAGAAAGCTTATGATAGAGGGACCATTCTAGCCTACCTTGAGTTTTGCTCGCCACTCTTTTTCTCCTGGATATGACTTGTGACATCTAGAATGTCAGAGCTGACTCAAATTAAGCTCTTTCTCCTTCCCATAAGGAGGGAAATGGCTCTTGATTTTTATAAGTCATAAAAAATTGTCTTGATCCAGGTGGGATATGAACCCACGATCTCCTGGGTTCGTATCCCACCCAGCTCAAGACAATTTTTCCTCTAAATTTGAATCAGCTCAAAAGTGGTAATTACTTAGTGTATACCAAAACTGTCGAGTTTATTCAATATTTAATCATAATGAAAACACATGCATAGTAGCAATTTTCTCCTCCAAAGACAGGTATTTTTAGTGAAAAAATATATAAATTAAAAAATACCTCTCTTCCAATGTGAAAGATAAGGCACTGGCAGTTTTTGATGAGTCAGCAAATAAGCTTTGGTCCCTTCTTTGCCCCAATCTTCCCTATCTATAATCCTTAACTTCCTTTAAAGTTATAGAAATTCAGTAATTGATTTTATGATCAGTAAGCTTTTTTCACTCTTCAGAATACTTAGAGGAAGATTGCATTTTTAAATTTTTAAATATATATATTTAATATATAAAGAAGAAAGTTTGAGTGTTTGCATTTCTGTCTGCTTATGTACTCGGCCCCCAGAAGAGCTAGAGGCACCGAACTTTGCATGAACATTCCCTTCACCCAGGGGAAGAATATAGGCTATGTGCAAACCCACTGGAGTCAACCAAAATTGGGGTGGGCATGTTTAATTGCTCAAAATCCCCATAGACTTAATATTAATGGTTGAAGTTATTAGTTAATTAGGTAGTTATAGTTGTTGGCTTCCTTCTTCTAAGAAGAAAAAATTTGGCAGCTAAATTTCATTTCTTTTGAAATTTCTCTGTCAATATTCTAACAGGCATTTAACTTTACTGAGTTCTTCACTGTAGATAACATTGACTTCAATTCCAAAACCTAAGCACCAACAAAGTTTCGCTTAAGAACTCCATGATGAGGCTTCTTGTGGCCACCACCAATTTGATCTCATACGAGCCAACTTATGACATTCCAAAATGATGTGTTGAACAGAGTCTGCAACCACACCACATACACCACAATTGTCTGAGATCTGAAGGAAATTGTTTAAATGCATATTTGTTTCTAATGCTCTGGCTTTACACAGAAGGAAGCTGCCTGGAATATTATCAAAATAGGTAACTTTCACATATTTTTTCTTTCTAGTATAAGTTCCCGCAAGGCTCGATTTCTTTCCAACCTGACTTTTCCAGATTTCTTGGGATTCTTCGTATCAGAAATTAAAATCATGAACTTAATTTAAAAAATAAGTAAAAGTTAATAAATGTAATATGTTAATTTTACATTAAGTAATAAATAATGTTATTCACTAATAATAATATTTTGATAGCATCTATGCATTTTTTTGGTCAATTCAGACCATATTTAATTTTCTTTTTCTATAAAGTTAAATATGCTTGACAAACTGTATATGAGAGACGCTGGTGGATATGAAATGATTTGAAAAGTTCACTTATTTGAGCGAGGCATTCCAAATGGGGGCGGGGGTGGCTCAGTCAGTAGCATGCCAGGCTCGTAATCTGTAGTTCCCAGGTTCGAGTCCCAGCTGGGTCAGCGTTGAGTTTTTTCTCCGCAAAATTCCCCGCCCTGCCCACGGTCAGTAGGGGACACCGATGGGCTTAGAAAGGCCGCCGTCCGTCGGATGGTACGTTAAGCCGTGGCCCCGTGTGTGGGAGAGCAATACCCTGTGCACGTTAAAGAACACGCTGGATGGCCTTGACGGGAGGCTTTGTTTGGGTTTGTTTTACCTCTGAGCGGCACTTTTTTGCACACAGTGGGCTAAATGGCCAGGTCACATGGACCCCGAAGGCTCAGAGAAGGTTGGGGGAGGGGACCCACTGGAACAGCTGTTGGGAGACAGATGGTAGCCTCCCGTCAAGGCCATCTAGCGTGTTCTTTAACGTGCACAGGGTATGGCTCTTCCGCACACGGGGCCACGGCTTAACATCCCATCCGACGGACGGCGGCCTTTCCAAGCCCATCGGTGTCCCCTACTGACCGTGGGCAAGGCGGAGAATTTTGCGGAGATAAATCTCAACGCTGACCCAGCTGGGACTCGAACCTGGGAACTACAGATTACGAGCCTGGCGCGCTACCGACTGAGCCACCCCCCGCCCCTGACGGGAGGCTACCATCTGTCTCCCAACAGCTGTTCCAGTGGGTCCCCTCCCCCAACCTTCTCTGAGCCTTCGGGGTCCATGTGATCTGGCCATTTAGCCCATGGTGTGCAAAAAAGTGCCGCTCAGAGGTAAAACAACCCAAAACAACAACAACAACCCATTCCAAATGGTTTAGATACTTCTGATGTGGGGAGGATGACATGGTACCTCAAAATATGTCCATTTATGTCCTTCCCTAAAAGTGAGGTAGAAAAATTAAACTAGAGGGGATTGACTGTAATGACATTTATGCCAAAGGAAACCTTGCAACATAGGGAGTTCCATCTATTCTGCATTCTAAAGAGTTTCAGACCTGAGCAATGCTGGGTAAATCTGTTAGTTCTTAATATTTTAAACAATACTTAATTTATATTTTTAACAGTGTTACTGCAGAGTAAATACTTGAGTTTGAACTACTTTGCATTTTGCTTCTAGCAACCTTTTTTTAAAAACTACTGTTAGTCTTCTCTCTTTAAAGACATGAAATATTTTCTCTTCAGGCTATGGTGCACACTTTTTGGCCATAAAAAACATCCAATTTTCATGCTAAAGTAATGCACAGCTATTCTGCTTCTGGTATAAAGTTAAATAAAGCTGTCTTTCTTATGCTCAAAAGGCTCTTCCTGCAATTAACTCATGGTGTTGCTTACTAGGATGAATTTGGTACAATGCAGCCATTAATTCAGTGTATATGTAAAAATCTACAAAAAACTAGTCTCTCCATTATTCGTTTGTTTAGGTAATGTGCCCACTACAACAACAGATATAAAATGTGCTACCAAACACTGAAGCTTTGAATTTCACTAAATTTTAATAGCAAATGAAAATCTAAAAGAAGCATTTAAAGTTTGATGTTATTAACTTAAAAAATCAGTTCCTTCTGAACCGATTCCTCAGACTTCAAAATCCAACCCACTGACAACACTGCCATGGCCTAATTCTGATTCAACCTATGTTAAACGTTACCTTGGAGTACCAATGTATGATTGAAAGTGATTAGTGTGCTTCTAAAGTGCATCAGAAGATAAATTTTTGATGATTACATATTTTCAGCCTTAAAAAGGGTTTTGAAATTTGTGCATGATCATACATACAAGAATTTTTCACCAACAGTTTATTTTATTATTTCCTTAATTTTAAAAACTAATCATTATATGATTTTAAAATACAACTTAGTAGTAAAAAAATATAATTTTCAAAATTTTATAGAGACAAAAATAAAACTTTTTATGATAAATAAAATTCAACCAATAAATCACAAAATTTATACAAACAATTCATGATTCAGTCACTATTTACATAGTGACTGAATCATGAGTGATCATGAGCAGGCATGAGTGGGAACTGGTACATGTTTCTTAATCAGCATGCTGATGTCAGCTCTTCTGCAGACTGTGTCATATCATTATTGGCAACAGCTTAATTACTACCCAAATTGTTGAATTTTACCTCTGTCTTAATAGATTTTGGCCCACTGTGGTTACTTAGAGACTTGACTGACCTGGCCCAAATATCATATCAAGCAATAAATCAGCACTTTGAAGTCGATTCAAATTTTAGAGGAAAAATTGTTTTGAGCCAAATTTATGTATTATGTCACATAACTGTAACATAATAGGAATGTTCATAGCGTTAGTTAGTGGAGATCTTGATTGGCGGCCGGTAGCTCAGTGGTCCAGAGCACCTGACATGTTGTCAGGAGGTCGTGGGTTTGTATCCCACCCGGCTCAAGACAATTTTTCCTCGCAATGAACGTGTTTATTTCATCATTTATCATATCATCCTATGCCACTAAGTGCTGCATTAAAAATTCAGGACCTTATATATCACAGAATATGGTTTTAGAATCTTAAATGGTTTGTGATTGTGGATCTAGCAACAGTTTGCCACAGTGTTTCTGAACTTTTCTATGTGTGTGTGTTTCTATGTGTGCGCACTATAAAATCATTTGTGACAAGTTTATGTTCTGTGAATGGAATATTTGCCAACAGAGAAAGCAGCAGAAGGCTACATAACACACCACAAACTCTTTTTTGGATATAGTTAGTATCAAATATCTGTAACTGAAATTAATATCATGATATAACATACCTATAGAGAGGTCTAACAAACTTCATTCGTCCTTGTTCTGTTACAAACTTGATGACATGAGGTATGACAGGTTTCCATTTCGACCTTAATCCTAGGCGTAGCCACCTGCAGTAAAGTAAACCACTATATTTAATGTCCAATAGAGATTACCATTAACCTACACCAAACATATGATATACTATACCACCTAAAAAAATGTGCAATAAAGCTAAAATTCAACTGTGACAATTATGTAGCAACTGTGATGTTTCACCCATTCACTTTCAATTTTTTATTTAACCAGTTTTACTTTATTTACATTATAATTATCATTTTGGGGTTTTATTTTAAGTTCAACTATCATTCTCTCTGCCTGTTCCATTAGAGGAGTTGTGATTGTGCAACTCTTGCTTTATGACTGACAGCCGATAATTGCGTATCGAAGGACACACCCACTTACGTCATATCTAGCACGAGCACATGATCATCATATGCAAATGCTGCACATAACAGTTTGCACGCCAAACAGTGTATAGCAAGTGAGTTAGGTCACAAAATTAGTTAGAGCTTTTGATGATAGAGAGAGGAGGCAGTTGGTGCAGTTAGTTGTTGAGTTGCTTAGTGAAGAGCTGCTTTTTGATGCAATGTATTTTTGGTGAGTCTAGATTTTGAATAAACATTTATTTTATGAAACTTCTGTTTGACTTTATTTTTTTCTCTTGAGTAGAGTTTGCTTAAATTTATTTGAGTTACTTTATCTTTAATGGACACTCGTTCAGTTAAGTTCTTTTTTTTTGTCTAATGCAAATTAAAAAAAAACTGAACTGTTACTTGATTTACTGGCAAGACTAATTGCCTGGTGACCAAGAATATCAGCTATCTGACTAAGTTGACATATTTCAGAGCTACAAAATGGAGTAATTCAGGAAGGATGAGAGCAATAAATGCTTTACAGTGATTTCAAACTTTATACTGTTGATTATAAAGTCAAGTTTTGGATTGTGTTAAGAAGAGAGGCTTAATGCTTTCAATATCAGATGTAACGTTAGTGATTCTCAATTTATACTATGCATTTAAGCTACATAAAAACATAGTTCTCTGCAATTATAATGAATATAAATAATACATGTAAGCCATTACAAGATACAGTTAATTATACTTTTCACTTGCTTGTTAGCTAATCTTGCCAGTTTAGGATGTAAAATCAAAGAGAATGTCTTGCCAGCTCAGTAAGTTGGCTCATGTCTGTTTGGTTAAGTAAAATTATTCTAGTTTCCTGTGTTATCATCTTCTCAGTTTCTTTTGGCAGCTGTGAATACTATTATCAAATATTAATAACATTGTACAACACTGAAAATGTTTTGAAATGAAAACAGTTATTTTAATAATTTTGAGGTGCTAAACACGATTATGACAATAAATACTGGTAGCTGCTTCTTGTTTTGAAAATACAAGAGGCTGCATTCATATACAGTGTATACTGATTTGAGTCTCATGCTGTATGAAGCACAAGAGTGACACAATACCACAGACCTATTGCATCATTCGAGGCAATACAATACCTGGGAGCGATTGCATCATTCGGGAGTTACCCTACCTCAGTCATTGTCTGCTCATGATTGTATGTGGGTGCTGTATGTGAGCAATATGTACACATATAGTATGTGATAGTTGTACATGTCTTCACAGTTGGCTAAATGGCAAGAAGCAGTTGATGCCATTTGCTATTCCTATGATATGGTGGGAACTATCCAACTATGTGAGTAACTGTTACTTTTTATGACACCATTGCTGGGAAGTGGTATTACCAAAAAAAAAAAAGCAGAGAACATATCATCTGTCGTCTGCTCAGTACCATATGGGGGAAAACCTGTCCATCCCAGAGCCACCAGAGCATTGCAATGTGAACTCAGAGGTGGAAGAGAAGGAAGAAACAGGAACACATGAAATAGCACCTATAGACCCCAACTTCACACCCGCAACATCAGATTCCCCATATAAGATCATGCAGAACAAGATGAATGATCTTGTTAGAGATCTGGAGCTGTCAAAAAGCAAGAGGAACTTCTAGGATACAGACTGCAACAGTGGAATCTCCTTGACAGAAATGTGTAAGTGCATATTGTAGCTGCCAAAAAGATCTGATATTTTTCTTTACTTTTTGGCAATCACTGGCACCTGGTTGTTGCAAAGATGATGGTTTATTTACATCCCTCCACATGACACATACTCCAGAAGAATGGAGGTTACTTATACATTTGTCAGTTGTCCTTCTACACAATGGGAACATGTTGCTTTCTGTTCTAGTAGGACATACTGTTAATATGAAGGAAGCTTATGACAATATGAAACAATTACTTCAGTATATAAATTATGTCAAATACAATAATTCAGCATATTTGTGTGGATTTAAATGTCATTGCTCTTTAACTTGGACTACAGCTTGAATGTACAAAGTTCTGTTGCTTCCTTTGTGAATGGAATAACAAAGACAAAGCATTGCTTAAGTGAAGAGGATTTGTCCTTCTTGGCAATCATTGGCACCAGAGAAGAATATACAGCATCATCCGCTGGTAACAATCTATAAAGATTTTGTTGCTCCTTTTACACATAAAATTGGGCTTTTGCTACATTGTTGTAATATTTTATGCATTTTATGGTACTTACTTTGCTGTTGTTGCTGATGTCAAGCAACAGTCCCCATGATATAGGTGGTATTGAATGTCATCATTGCGACAGATATCCACAAGAAAAAGGTTTGGATTGTTTTACCTGTGAGTACCATGTTTTTGCGGGCAATGGGATAAATGGCCAGGTCACAAGGACCCAGAGAGCTGAGAGAAATTTGGGGGAAGGGGACATGTTAATATTGTTATAAGAATTTTGTCAAGGCTATGGATCAGAAGCTACCCTCAACAGAAATTTTCAAGACTTAGTGATGCAAAGATAAAAGAGGGTGCTTTTACTGATCCAGAAATTTGCTCACTGCTACATGATGAGGTATGATCGTATCATCACTGGTGATGAATGGAGATCATAGCATACCTTCCTACAGGTGGTGATGGGCTTCTTAGGGAATAAAAAAGCAGAAAATTACAAGTACTTTGTGGAATAACTGCTGTCCTCATACCACAAACTGGGATGTAATGTGTCTTTGAAGGTATTTCTTAATTTCTCATTTGGATTTTTTGGAAAACTGTGGTGCTGTGAATGATGAGCAAGGGGAGCATTTTCATCAGGAAATTGCCAGAATGGAAAAGAAATATTGAGGAAGATGCAACCCATCAATGTTATCAGATTATTGCTGAAAAGTGATGCGAGATTCTCAAGATTTGGTATATAAGTGGTATGTAAAGAGGCAGCAGCTACTGCAGACTGATATGCAATCTTCAGTAAATGATGTATACAGATAAATGACTATCTCGAAAACCACAGCCAATCAGACATTTTTGTTGTCATTTTCATGTTCAACACCTTGATTTACATAAGAAATGACTGTTTGTACTTCTGAAACTCACAAGAGGTCAAAATTTGTTGTTCAGTGTAATACAAGAATGAATGGCTAGAAAATACTTGGACTTTTAAAAATGTGTAGAATAATTAAAATTCAAAAGTTTAAAGATAGTTAATGTATTATGCCTAGACAATAGCCATCAACAGAACAATTTCACTTGCAGTTTCTTCTAAAACTATATGAATGCAAGTTTTCAGCTAGTTGCATTTAAGTTACCTACACAATTTTATTTTAGATGGCTCCATTTCATGTCAGTGGATGGAGTATCTGCAACAGTAAAAGTTGCAGATTAACTTGGATGTTTTCATTTTATATATTGGATTGCTTTTGCTCTATATTATATTTAACGCATTTTAAGGAGGTACTTATTTTAGTGTTGTTCTGATGGTCAAATAACAGTCTCCATGGGATAGGTGATACTGAATGTCACCATTGCAACAGATATCCAGAAGAAAAAGGTTGGGTTGCACACAATAGGATAAATGGCCAGGTCACAAGAATCCAGAGAGCCGAGAGAAAGTTGGGGGAAAGGGACTCACTGGACAGATTTTAAGAGACAGATCTCTCATCAAGGCTATCAAGTGTGTTCTTTAACATGCAATGGGTATGGCTCTCCTGCACACAGGGCCACAGCTTAATGTCCCATCTGATGGATGGCATTTTTCCAAGACCATCGGTGTCCCCTACTGACCGAGGGCACAGCGGGAGATTTTGCGGATAAAAGTTTGAAAGCTGGTCCAGGTGGGACTCAAACCTGGGAACTGCAAATTATGAGCCTGGCATGCTACCAAGTCTCCCCCCCCTCCCCTCCAAAAATATATATGTGTATATATACGAAGCCATTACAATACTATCTACACCATGGATACTGCTACCTGGCCAACAACAACAAAATAAACACCTCTAAAAAATGCATAAAATATAACATGGAGCTAACAGAAAACAAGATACAAAATAAAAATGCATAGAAAAGAAATTTTGCAACCTTTACAACTGCAGGTACTCAATCCACCAATGTCAAATGGAACCAACCTGCACAGGGAACAATAAATGCCACTTACATGAAACTAACTAAAAGCTCCCATCATTTAACTCAAGAAGAAACAACAGAACTAATAAAGTTTATTACTGAGAACAGAGGGCTTCATCTCTTTCACTGGAAGATATTTATATAATAATAAAATTATCTATAACAAGGGTCAGCAACATAAGGCCTACACAATCTTTTCAAGTGGCTTGCAGATTATCTGGGTTTTGTAACATAAAATTGTCCTGCCAGCAATACTGATAATAAACATATTTTTAAGTAACAATGTAAAGTAATTTTATTTTCAAAGAAATTTGATTTACAAATAAATGGCATGTTGTAAGTCATTTAAATCTATAGAGGTAGTGAAATTTTATGTGGGACTTTCTTTATGTTATGGGGCTTTTTTTATTCCCATTTTTTATTTGGCATTTTCTCTTTGAAAATGATTCTCAGCTAGAATGATAAGTGTGTTTGCTAGTTCCTATATCCTTGTGAACAAACATTTTCTTGTGTGAATTTTATCAAAAGCAAATTTTGATCACAAATGACAGACAAAGCATTTGCATTCAAATACTAAAGGTATACTGTCTTTGATATTGATTTTACTATTAGCAAAACATATCAAGACATATATAAATCAATATTGTCACAATTTTCAGCATTAGTTTTTTAGTATACAGTAAGCATACTTTATCAGGTTTATGATTACAAGTGCATTAGGCTAGAAGATGGTCACTATCTAAAGCATCTATCATAATTGCCCATGTTATCATTCCTCAGCCGAAAGTGCATCTCAGATGAGCAGTTCCAGCTGAACATCAGATGATACGATATACCAAAGAGCACAATTATGATCTGCCAAGAGTGATGATGCTAATGTATTGTACTTAACATTTCAAAGCAGGGCAGCATGTAGCTGCACATAAACAATGGCATTATAAATCGGGCTTATTGACCTGTCACATAAAAATTTAAGTCAAAAATAAAAGTTTTGAAAGACTTTAAAGCTGCTAATGCAGAGGCTTAAAAAACTCTATGCATTTTGCATCATCATATATAATGCATCATTATACCTTATGATATACTTTAGTTAACTGAAGATTTAAGCTATCAACTAACTTCAAATAAATATAATTAGCTGTATTACTATAATATCTGTACTTACCATATAGCTGATATAATTAACTGTATTAAAATATTACATTTAATACGTATAAAAATTAAAGAAAAATAATTGTGAATTAAAAAGATGAACATTAAATATTACCTTTACACAAAAAAAATTACCCCTCAAGCAGCTGCTTGCCACAGAGTTTTTTTTATTTTATTTTACATTAAATAACCATAACATATTTTATTATTGGTGGGGGCTCCATTTAATATTAATTTTGCATACTTAAAATGGATCTCAGAGTTTGTCACTTTCTCCATATGATATAATTCAGTCAACTTTTGAATCTTCTCTTCTGATAATGGCTCCTACAATTCCAAAATATAAATCATAAAACTTTAATATTTTTTCATATTTTTATAATATAAAACTGATTTTATAACTACTATTCAAAAACAGTTTAAATTCCCATCACCATTGTGGAGACCTAATAATAACTACTAAATTAAATGATAATGTATTCCAAGAACATGTTAAAAACATTCCAAGAACATGTTAAAAACATGTTCTTGGAATGAGAGAAACTGATTTTAAAGTTAAAAACTAACTTATTTAAAATTAGTAAATGATAAAATAAAAAAAATTGAATTGTACTATTAATTCATGATTTAAATTTATAAAATGATTTAGGAATTTTTTGTTTTATTACACTTAAAAATATAAATGTAAAGGGAAACCAACAGACAATACAAAGTTGATGTAAACAATGCAACTATTGGGGTTTGGGTCCAAGTCTTGGGTGGCATAGTTATTTGTGAATGTCATATCCTTTAGCTATGCTGCTGGCTTTCTAGGTATAAGAACTAATGAAGTAATGAAACACTATTGGCTAAGTTCAGGTTTAATTTGTGAATCCTAAGTAATTGATTTCCTGTTTAAAGAATTGATATGTTTGGTGTGTTGGGTTGTTTTACCTCTGAGCGGCACTTTTTTGCACACCATGGGCTAAATGGCCAGGTCACATGGACCCCGAAGGCTCAGAGAAGGTTGGGGGAGGGGACCCACTGGAACAGCTTTAGGGAGACAGATGGTCGCCTCCCGTCAAGGCCATCCAGCATGTTCTTTAACGTGCACAGGGTATGGCTCTCCTGCACACGGGGCCACGGCTTAACGTCCCATCCGACGGATGGCGGCCTTTCCAAGCCCATCGGTGTCCCCTACTGATCGTGGGAAGGGCGGGGAATTTTACGGAGATAAGTCTCAATGCTGACCCAGCTGGGACTCGAACCTGGGAACTACAGATTATGAGCCTGGCGCGCTACCGGACTGAGCCACCCCCGCCCCATGTTTGGTGTGTTCACAACACTTTAGACGTTATGAATTAAAGGAGAGTTTTTTTTTATTCTCTTGATAGAGTATAATGCTTCAATACTTAAATTAAAACATAGATGAAGGATTTTATTATGAAAACAGAAGGTAAAACAATTAACTACAGTAACTAACAAACTTCTGCATAATCAATATACTATCTAACAAATTTCTACATAATGAAGTTCTCTATGCTGAGGTGTTGCATTGCTTCTGGAAATTTCATGTGCAAAGGTGGGGAAATTTGGTAAAATCTAACCAGACAGCAGTTTTTAACCACAAGCCAGACCAAAAGCATACCAAATGTGGTGCAGAAGACAGAAACTTTCTTTGCTTTTAAGTGCAATAAAAAAAGAATATGAAATGAAATTAATGACACTGCATTCAGTGGCAAAAATTAATGTTCATGGTCTTGGAAAATATTGCTGAAAATTTTTCTAGTTTTGAATGTAATAAGCCACACAAGAAAATTTACCTGCTATTACACAAGTGGATGGGAACCATGTGACTATCTAATGTGGTCGGGAACCATGTGATGCCCCATCATTCACTTTTACTTTACCTTAACCAGTTTTGCTTCATTTACGTTATATTTATCATTTTGGGGATTTTTATTTCCTTTTTGGCATCACAGCGCTCGTTTCCATGAGTTAGGAGTTGCGCATGCGCAACTCTGATCTTCCGACTGTCACCCGCTAAAGCGTGTGCACAAGGACACGCCCCCTCTTGTGTCATAGCTTGCGTCGCTCGTCAGTTTATGTAAATGTCTTTCCCAGCATGCAACATGACACGTGCCGGCTTTGTACCTCTTGTTAAAACTGGTGACATGCTAGTCACAGTAGCACAGACAGAGAGTAGAGAGTCAGTAAGGCAGCAGTAATGTAGAAGTGAGTGAGCTCAGTAGAGCATAAGCATGTAGCACGGAAGAGTGCTCAGTAGAGCATAAGCATGTAGCACAGAAGAGTGCTCAGTTAATATATCTTCTTCATTGAAGTTCTGGTGAGTATTTTTTGGAAATAAATTTGTTTGTTATTTAAACCTTTTGAGTCTTTACTAATTTTTTTCTCTTGAGCAACGTTAATTGTTTGATTAGCACTTATATTTAAGTTTTGACAATCATTTTTGAATTATTACTCATTAACGCTCGCTGGTATTTTGAACCCTAATTTAACTTTATTTATTTATTTGGCAATTTGTCAATTATTGCCTGGCGCCCAACTGAACTATCCGGAGCATAAACATAATTGGATCAGAAAAAGGATCCAACTTTAAAGTATTTTGCATTTCTTTGGCCCTTTACACCCAGTACTATAAATGTGTTATTTAATACACTTTCAACCTCAAAACAGCAAATATTCCTTAATTGTAAAATTCACATAGGCATTTACTGCAATTATCCATTTAGTATATTTTACCACCTTATGAAAATTCAATATGAAAAAGTATTCACAACCAATCAAATGATTGGTTGTTGAGATTTGATGATGCACTACAACTAAAAGAGCCCATTGAATAAAAAAAAAGTAAAAAATATAAAACCATTAATTAAAACTTTCAAAAGTCAGAAATATAATACAACAGAAAGAAGGATATTGGGTTGTTTTTCTACAGAACAGTATTTTGTGAATGCAATGGGATTAAATAGCCAAGTCACAAGGATCCCAATAGCTCAGAGTTTGCAAGAAGACCAACTGAACAAGCTGTCAGAAGCAGAAATCTTCAAAACCATCCAGTATTACCCCTTAACATGAGCAGGTATGGTTCTTCTACATATGGGGTCATGGCTTAATGCACCTACTACAGATGATGGCCTTTCCAAACTTATTGGTTACCATCTGACTCCTTAAGAGCTGTCCTATGGGTCCCTCTTGAAGGTCCTTCTGACATAGACATTTAACTCCTTGTGTGAAATAAAAAGTACCACGCAAAAGTAAACCAATCTGACACAACTCAACTGTTATTAAATATTAATAGTACGCTTCATCATCATCATAATCCTCAAGCAGCCATGGGCTACCAAGGTTCAACCAGATTATGCAATTTAGTTTTCCAACACTCTCTCCTGAACTACATTTCCTGCATCTCACCACTGTAGACCAATTCTAACAAGGTCCTGTTTGACATTGTCTACCCACCATATCCTAGGTCTCCCCCTCTTTCTGAGACCTTTAGGCACACTGTTCATAACTCTATTTGCTAATCTATAATTATACATAAGGGCAATGGCCAAACCAACAGTCTCTCTCTGCACAATATGCTGCTCAGAGAAAGTTGAACCACCTAATGCCCAAGATAATGCGTAAGCATATAGAATCAAAAGCATCAAGTTTCCTATTATCTTGTTTACAAAGAGTCAAAATTTCACTATCATAACTAACTTTAGAAAGAACCAAAATATTATAAGTCTAATTCTAGACTATAAGTGTATACACACCTATTTCTCCACACTCTCCATATATAATTAACAGTCCCAGCAGCAATTTCTATTCGTCTGGAATCTCATGCTACAAATCACCACTATCTGTTACATAGCTCTCAAGATAATTAAACTGAGATACCTACTCAAGAGTGCAACCATTCAGATTAACTGAACACAGCCTGCCTCACCAATTTTCAACACTTTAGTTTTCTCTCTGTTTATAACCAAACCTACTCTACTACCAGTCTCATCAATAGCTCTAATGAAAGAATTCATCTCATCAACATTTGCCAAAAGGCCAAAATCTTTCCCTTGTAGTGAATTTTACATTATAATCAATAACCAAAGAGGAAAGGAGACAAAATGCATTCTTGTTGAATACCAGAGAAGCAATGCTAAACCAATTGCTACAAACTTTACCAACTCTCACACATGACTCAATGTTATTATAGAGAGCTTTCATTATGTTAACTAACTTATCTGGTACACCATACTATTTCATGATCAACCACAGATTATGATGATTAACAGAGTCAAAAGCCTTTTTGAAATCTACAAAGCTACTAATCACAGGTTTTTAAAACTCAAAACATTTCTCAAGAATCTGCCTAAGTGAAAAAATCTGATCTACACATCTACTACCACTTCTGAAACCACACTGTTCATCATGCAATTGTCTGTCAACCAGATTCTTAATTCTGTTAAACACAATCCATGAACAGAACTTTATCTGGAGCAGAAAGTAGGTTGATACCCCTATAGTTATCACAAGAACTGCAATCACCATTTTTAGAAATAGGGATAGTAATAGCTCTGGTAAAATCCTTGGAAACAATGACTTTATCATAAAAGACATTCAAAATTTCAGTAATCCACGTGGTAACAAAAACATTCTCAGCTCTAAACATTTCAGTGGTAATTTCATCTACCCCTGGGGATATATGTAGTTCAAGAACAGAAATAGCCATAATAACTTCAAACTGTGATATAGGGCCAACATTAAAGCCAGTAATCCATTTATCACCATTACAAACAATGGGAGTAGAACTACCACATTGTTTAGAACATCACTGAAATGCTCAGCCCACCAAGCCTGACAGAATCTTCACCTTCAATAACTTTACTTTGTTTATCCTTCAATCCTTGTATACCTGTTCATTTTGTCTCACACAAAACAGTAACTATCTGGTACAGCTCTCTGCTGTTAAGTGGTCTAGCTGCTTCCTTGGCTTTGTCAGCCAAGCCATCTAGCCAAAGATTCTTATCAGCAGCTAACCGATCTTTTACATGTTTAATATGTTCTAAGAGTAATGCTTTCTGTTAGGACTAGTATGGCATTGATTAAGGACATTCCTGAAGTTCTTTCTTTCCGAATAAGCTCCAGTGCCTATCACTCAAACAATTTTGAATCTCATGCTCTCTTTTACCTAAAAGAGTACTGTTAGTTTCCAGAAAAAGTCTGTTTGAAATGGTCCCATTATTCCTCAAATTCAATAGTAAGCATACCATGACTGTCATAATGACTAAGTAACCTATAATGGTAAGTTTTAGTGATAACTGGGTCTTTCAGAGCTTCAGTGTTAAAGGAAACTTTTTTTAACTTTAGCACAACCATTTAACAAGGTAATGATCAGATCCAATTTCATATCCCCTATATGACCTGGTATTCCTAGCAGAACCAGCCCATTTGCTGTTAATTAATATATAATCAATCATATTCTTATGCAACCCATTTGGTGAAATCCATGTGCATTTATGTATGTCACAGTGTTTGTAATAAAGTGTTAGTTATTCTGAAACCATTAAGTTTACTTACCCGTAGGAGATGTTGCCCATTGTCATTGCAGCTGCCAATATGAAAAGTGCCTATCACCCCTTCCCAAAGGTCAGAGTCACTGCCAACTTTAGAAATGAATTCGCCTAAAACAAGTGAAATATCTCCTTTCTTGACACAATTAAAAATGTCCTGAAGTTGTCCATAAAAGCTATCTTTCTCATCTTCATCAGTATCCTCAGTGGGGGCATAACAACAGAAAACATTCAAGTCTTTAATACTTGTCTGAAATTCAGCTGTAGGAAACCTTTTATTAATGCACGCATATCCTAAAAGAGCATCATTAGCATGTCTGTTGAGAATCAAACTTATGCTTTCAGGGAGGGAAGATAAGGAGATGCTTCTTAGCTTCTCTCCCTAAAAAGAGAAATTTAAGATTATTTTTAAGAATCTGACCTCTTGCAAGTTTAGAATATCTATGTTATAATGGTGGAATTCTTGTGTGGGACATCAAGAGAATAAATCTCTGTGCAGAGTCCTCACTTTGCAACTACCTATGGAGAGAAAATGGTTAGTGGGATGTTTAAAGAAACTATGTTCATTGAGAGAGGAAGTGCTGACAATGTCAAACATTCCTCTAATCGCAAGCATAGTTAAAAGATCCGTTCCCCCCTACCAAAGGCTGAAGTAATCTGCACTGGATGACTTCCTCCAATGTAGGTTTGACGATGCCTGTAAAAGCAAGAGTTCAGGTACCTGTGATAACCTCAAATCAGAATTATCCAACAGCTGATAAAGCATATCCTGTGAATCTATTCACTTGGGGCTGTCAACCCACAAAGAAACAGAATGCACAGCAGAAGATTTTCACTCAATAGAAGCCCACCACTGAAGCAAATTCAGGATCCATAATCAAGCTCAGAGCCATTATTCCATTCCAGTTGGTGTATATGGTCAGCACCAGGGCCCTGTGTGGTTGACCCACCTTAGCTATAAATTGGTATTTCATAGCCTCAGTGTTAAAGGTAATGGAACTCCAAATTTAGATTCCCATTGACATAACATGAAACTTCTCTAATATATTGGTAGGGCAGCGTAAAATTCTGTGGCACTGTCAAAGATAAAACAGCTGAACAAATCTCAGTCATTTAAATGTGATGGATTAGAAATATTTTGAAGTATAACAATATTTGAAATAAGCTCACCGGACAAAAAATTAGTCATCTCCCGCCGTAAGAGGATTATGTCCGTTCAACAGCAACAGAGGGTGCACCAATAATAAACGCGTCCTACAAATAGCTGTGCCGTGAGCTACGGGGTTCATACAGTGACAAGAAGTGGTTGTGTGCTACATGTGTGTTAGTCACTCCGTGAAACATGGATCACGCCAAAGATGTGAATGAGTGGCAAAAAGATGTTATTGCATTTGGCTGAGCCAAAGAGCATAATGTACAAGAAGTTGCTGCCTTTGCATGTATGTCGAAACGTACTGTCCAAAGGGTCTTCCAGCAGTGGTGAATATCGCAATCCATCGCTAATTATCACCAAAACTGCAGAACCAATAGGGACCACTGCAGTGTGTCATGCACTGTTGGGAACTCCAAAGGGAACAACATGCCACAGATATCTTGAGCAAAGTACCATAGAAGAGACCTGTGTTAACAGCTCTGCACAAGGCTGCACAGCTACAGTGGGTGCAACGCCACAAAGACTGGATTGTCAACTCTTGGAAGCGTGTGATCTGGTCAGATGAGTCACGTTTTTGCTTGTACTCGAATGATGCAAGGCAATGGGTACATCATAAGCCGCATGAAGCCTTCCATGTGGACTATGTGCAAGGTTCTGTTCAAGCTGGAGGAGGCTCTGCAATGTTCTGGGGATGTTTAACATACAAGGAAATGGGTCCTTTGGTTGTGATGACATCACACTTGAACCAAAAGGGCTATATGGAACTACTGGATGACCATATGTTGCCTTTTGCACAGCATCTTTACAGTGAACACCAGAAGGATACTTCAGTCTTCCAAGATAACAAGTGTCGTGTGCACAGGGTTCAAAGTGTCGGATTGGCACGACAAGCATTCTGAAGCCTTCAAACACCTCAACTGGCTTGCCAAATCCCTGGATTTGAATCCCATAGAAAACCTGTGGGACTATTTGGGGCAACGAGTGAAGCACCGTCCCAGCCATCTGGTTGAACTGCGGCTTCAGCCAGGGGTGACTAATTTTTTTTGTCCGGTGAGCTTAATACCAATTGCATAAGTACATGGAGAAGATGTGAACTATGATATTAACTAATGTGAATATAAGATAAACAATGGCATGTCTTATAAGGAAATACCTGACTCTCTAGCAACAAGTTGACTGAATCTGCCTTGTTAAAGAGAATGGCTCCGCCCAAATTCTTGCTACTTATCAGCATAATTTTTGTATCACCTAAGAATGATCAATTGCAGTTTATGCAGTCAGTGATTTATATATATATACTAGAAATCAGTTGGTGCTTTTGGCACCTCTTTATTTCTAGACCATCACTCTGACCCCTATTTGACCTTGATTGTGACATCTGATATTTCTACTGCATAAAATAAACATTCATCAACTTTTGGCGCTCCAGCATAGCTAATGTAATCGTGGAGCATGAATATGATTTAAGAAATAATTTAGGCAAAACAGTCCTAACATAGATTATACTACAGTCTAATTTGACTAATTAATTATACATTACAATAAAGAATTATTGCTTGCCTATAGCAAAAGCTCAATTATATGGAAAATTTAATAATACACTTAAATAGAGATACACTACGTAATACCGACATTAAGCCAGTACCATCGGCATGGAAATTACTGTTAGATTACATGACTTGTAGATCACTGAATGCCTGTTGGAAGAATAATCATACATATTTTTACATTAGTACACTGTCTGAAGAAGTCGGAGATGAAACACGTGTTACAGTGGGTCTTTCCTATTTGTGAATGTTGATTGTTTTTGTCTTATTTTATATAAGATTTAAACATTTATTGAAATTAGATGTACTAAGTAATAGTTAATGACCTGGATGAGCTGTCTACAAGTTTATAAAGGCTAATATATAATGAGAAGAGAGATGTGGATAGAATATTATCTCATATCAACCTAACAACTTCAGTGAAGTGTGAAAATGCAACAACTGGACTGACACCTCATCTTAATCATCACGATAGTTTTCAATGCATTCGTAAAACTTCATCTAAAATGAATTGCAATTTACAGCTTGTGAACATCAAAAGCAAGTTAAACCTGGACTTGAAGATACATGTTGAAAGACTGAGTGCTTCAGCTACCTATCCCTATATAAAAACAAAAGGATTACCACTGGTAAAAACTTTCTCTCATAACCTTAAATGTTAAAGTTCTATTGGCCAATTATAATTTATGGTTGAATTATCTTCCTTATTGCATGTAAGGTAAAGATAGACAGGAAGTAGAAGTGGACATTTATTTAAGGTCATTTACCTTGTAACAGTGATAATGAATCATATAACCAATATGGATATAAATTGTGCAATACTGCAGCAGCAGTTACTGCACCTATATGCAAGTGGATTGGTTGGGTTGTTTTACCTCTGAGCGGCACTTTTTTGCACACCATGGGCTAAATAGCCAGGTCACAAGGACCCCGAAGGCTCAGAGAAGGTTAGGGGAGGGGACCCACTGGAACAGCTGTTGGGAGACAGATGGTAGCCTCCCGTCAAGGCGATCCAGCGTTCTTTAATGTGCACAGAGTATGGCTCTCCCACACACTGGGCCATGCCTTAATGTCCCATCCAACGGATGGCAGCCTTTCCAAACCCATCGCTGTCCCCTACTGACCGTGGGCATGGCGGGGAAATCTGCAGAGATAAATCTCAACACTGACCCAGCTGGGGCTTGAACCTGGGAACTACAGATTACGAGCCTGGTGCGCTACCGACTGAGACATCCCTGCCCCATATATGCAAGTGGAGGAAATCAATAAAACATGTCTAATAAAATACAGATAATTATGTGCATATCTAAAGTATTATTTAGAATCGCTATATTACAAAATTTGTTATAGTGGCACTTTAAGGAAATGGATCTGAATAGATGAAAATAGAAGGGGTAAATTTATGTATCATATTTAAATATTTTACATTCAGACCATTCAAAGGTAATTCTGCATATTATTATACTTTTCATTGTCACAACATTTCCCTGCATATTTGTATCTTTTCTTGTTGCATTTTGCACAGACATGGAGGTGATGCATATGTAAAACATATATTCAATATGCAATTTTTTTTACTGTTGGAAGTAGATTTCAACTAAAAAATTTACTAACATATTTAAATTGAAAGATGTTTTTCCAACATAATAAAAATACCTTTTGTAATAGTTGAGCAAGGAATTCACAAATTTGTGGGGATATCATGCCTTCTATGTCTTTTTCTGAAAACTCTGACAGATCACTGGAGGCAGCATTTACCCATGATGCACATAGAGCTGTACATCTATCAGCCAAGCTTGAACTGTAACTGAATTATTATTATTATTAATGACTGAAAACAGATTACATTAAAATTATCTTTAACATCAAAACATTAAAATAAATAGAAAGGCTAAGAAAATAGATTAATTTTGATACTGTGAAAAAGTATACCACACGTACTTGAGAAAACCATGCAGATGGGATTAATGCCTATTTTATAAGTCATATTGTGTAAGGTATCTGAAAAAAAAACAACTAATCTATGATTCACTTAATCACTTTACTTTTTTCAGTATTAACCACCAACCTACTTACTATCATCTTCTTTAGTAGCATTAATAAGAAAAGCAATGTCATGAACATCATTGACTAAGAGAGCCAAATAATCATACATCGAAATGCAATATATTTCAGATCTCTAGACCAGTGTTTCTTAACTGTGTTCTGCAAGTTTTGTAAAAATTGCTCAAAAACCTAATTATTGGTAATTACAAAATGGAAGTTTTCTCTTGCATCTCTTCTAGCACAGTCATGATTCTGCTTGTGAACATTTATCATCAGTCTTTGCCTGAGGCATCTATTTTTCCCCCTTTTGGTTAATTGGAGCTTTATCACCCATTAAAAACTGAGGTTATATGTCAAAGAAGATAAAAAGAAAACAGTTAAAAGACACTAAATCCACAACCTAAGGTAAATCTAAAGGATAAAAAGGAGTAAAAATGAAAGAAAGCAACAATAGGTGTGAAGTACTCTAGTAAAAGACACAATAATGAACTAGAACAACACATATCACCTCTGATACATATAAGAATCTCATTTTCAATGAGAATGAAGTTTTTCCTTTACCTACTTTTTCACTCCTTAAAAGTTTTAATTTGAGCTGGTGGATAATAAGGAAAATGCAAATAGTATTTTATTAGCAATTATACAATATAAAAGCATTCATCTTTTAATTCTTAAATTTAAAAAGTTGCATTTCTAACACCTCTGTCAGAAAAGTAAGTAGATTATTGCTGTCAATGGAATATCTTTTTAAAAGCTACCACTAAAATTTCAAATTTCTTTTATTTACATATCATTTGTAAAACTCATTAACAGCTCTGCCACTTCCAGATTTAGTGATCTGTAAAGATATATATATATTAAAATTACCTATGTATTTGAAAAATATGAATTATAATATTTCATTACTACAAATCCAACTAAAATAGGGATTTCTAATTATAACTTTCGTTATTTCCAATGGAAACTTCATGACTTTTACATTCCACCATGTGATGCCCCCTCATTCATTTTTACTTTACCTTAACCAGTTTTCCTTATTTTACGCTATATTTATCATTTTGGGGATTTTTTTATTTCATTTTTGGCATCACAGCACTCATTTCCAAGAGCATAGGAGTTGTGCATGCGCAACGCCAAAATTCCGATTGTCACCCATTAAAGCGCGTGTACAAGGACACGCCCACTCTTGCGTCATAGCTTGTGTGCTCGTCATTTTATGCAAATGACTTTACCGGTGTGACAGCCACGTGTTGCTAAGCCTGTACGCTTGTTAAAAAACCATGACATGTTAGTTACAGGAGACAGAGTTAGTTGAGTTTTTGAGTCAGAAGTAGTTGAAGAAGAAGAGTTGATAGAGTTGTTTGTTAGTTGTCAGTTTGTAGTGAGATCGAAATGATGTAGTATCTTCTTCATTGAAGTTTGGTGAGTGTTTGAAATAATTTTGGGAATAAATTTGTTTGTTATATAAACCTTTTTTGAATCTTTACTATTTTTTCTCTTGAGCAACGTTAATTGTTTTGATTAGAATTTGCATTAGAAGTTTGACAATCATTTAATTTTTGAATTCTTACTCGTTTAACGATCGCTGGTATTCGAACCCTAATTGAACTTTATTTTTGGCAATTTGTTAATTATTGCCTGCTGCCCGCTTGAATAATTATTGGATCAGACAAAGGGTCTAAACTTTAAAAGTATTTCAATTCTTTGGAGTGTTACAACCACCAAAATTTCAAATTTCTATGATTAACATATCATTGCAATATTTGTTTGAAATTTTGGAATTTTCAACTTTTTTACTGTTAGAGGGTGCAATTATAGTTTTTGAAAGATTCCGAAAGAGTGAATCATAATATTTCATCAATTTCTATCTAACCCAAAAAAAGCTTTCATTTATCTCTAAAAACAAACAATTATCTGCCAAAACAAAACTGTTGTTTTAGCAACCCCCTTGGGTTTAAGAAGCCAAATCATTGTTGGCAATGGAAACTTCATGACATTCACATTCCACCACCAAAATTTCAAATTTCTAACATAAATACAATATTTTCAATATTCATTTGAAATTTTTAACTTTTTCCACTACTAGAGGGTGTAATTATAATTTTAGGGAGATTGAGAAAGTGCAGATTGTAACAATTCATCAATACCTATCCAACACAAAAATATTTTTTAATTTATCTCTGCAAACGAAAAAGTTTGTTTCTACAGACAGATGCTAAAGCAAAATTATTATATTGTTTACTAATACTGTTTATTTAAAAAAAAAAACCAAGATAAAAAATAGAAAACACGAAGCTAAGAGTTACATGAAAAAATTACCACAAATTAAGAAAATAAAACAAAAACTGGGTCATTTAATAAAAAGTGTCCAAGTGTTAAGGGCTCAGACTCTGAAGTGATAAGAGTTAAAATACAGTATGAATGTTGTAAAATAAAAATGGTACATTCAATTAAAATATGTAAAACTAGTGCTTCAAAAATTGCTCATATGTTGGCCATCCACTAAAAAAAGAAAATAATGAAATAAAAATTTCTAACTTATGTGGAATTGAGCAAGTGCAACTTCCTTCTTGTGGTTCCTGTGGACAATACAACTGACACAGTTTGACAAGAGGCTAGATCTACAATATGTTGATAACCTCATCAAAATAAGATTCCTGCTACCTAGAGTTCAATGGAAGAACATTGTGGAACCAATAGTGGGGTGTTGGAAGGGACAAGGCCAACCTGAATAACTCATTACACTAGTTAAATCTATGCAATTTACAGGTGCCCTTGAAAGCAAGGGCACCTGTAAATTGTCCCTGATACTGACATGTCCATACACCCAACAGAACTTGAATGGTATAAGCAATGGCCTGACAGTGGAATCACAGATAAATCTTTAAAACAGCAAGGCAAAGCAGAGGTGAGGGCACCAAGATCAAAATGGAACATGTCAAACATCAGTCCACTCCCCAATATATAGATGAGAGAATCTTCATGATTGTTTAGTGCCCACATGCACTTGGATCTGAGATGATGAATGTGTATTAGAAAGACTGATTTTTGATCATCAAAAATCATCAAAGATGAGATTGAGAAATGTGGTCTCCACAATAACATGGTGATTGCTCATGGTAAAAAAGTGCAAGTGACTTTCTGTGGAGAGAATGGACACATTTGCTGTTGCCCATAGAGATTACTCAGAACAGTTTAAAAGTCTTGTTCTATGACCCATAAGCTAACATTTTTTAATGATTTAGTATATATATTCTTCTAGCATTTCTTTTATGGAATGGTGCTTCATATGCTGTTTGGAAGACACTACCTTCATGTTACACACATATGGTGTACTGATGGTGTCCATATCATTAATGGTGGAAATGGTAATTATTCACCAGTTATATCAGTGGTTAATATTCATCAGCTGAACCAATATACTCTAAAATTCTGAAAATATAAAGTTCTACAAATACAACAGCAAAAACTGAAATGGACAAAATCTGGACTTAATTGCTTTAACCCTTTCAGTGTCCACGTCATCTGTACACTTTCGGAGAATCCGAAAAAATATGCAGAGGACATATACACATGTTTTTAGTACAACAAAAAATATCGATTTTTTAAAAATAAAAATTGCCGTTGTAATTTTTTTAAATATATATCATAAAAATATACAATTCAGGCTTGAAAAATAATATTTTGTTTTTAATTTGATGCATATTTTATTAAACTACAATATAAATAATTTTATATCCAATTGCTATTTCTTAGAAACACTAAACGGTATTGCCGATTTGCTTGTTAACGTTATTTGCTAAAGCAACCTTGTGATTTGAGCTCACAAGTTTGATTTGAGCTATTATCAACTAATTTTTCCCTAAATTATTGAAAATCTCCTAAAAATTAACAAAAAATGCTATTTTTAAAAATGATAGATTTTAGAAGTAATTATAAAATATGTACCACCATTTTTTTCCCCGTTTTACACTCTTTTTCTGTCAAAAACCTAGTCAGTATTCCCAAGTTATTTTTATCATTTTTCCAAGCATTCTATGGATCTTTCCTGCTTTCAAATCGAAACTAAAAGTATACACGTCCTTCTTAGAAATTTTGGTTGCAGCTGCATTTAATTAGTTATGCTTCACTGAGGCAAACAAGCCACAGATGGCTGATGCGATCTCCATTGCTTGTGGTATGTGTTATTTACAGTTTTGGTCCAGCATATTGGATACTCTTTGTCAAGTTATTATTTTTTTTTATATTTAAACCTTAGTTAGTTTTCATTTCAGTAGATTTATTTTTGGAATTTAGCGATCTTTTGGTCAATTGATAAGTATCAATTTTTTTTTTCATAGTTATGTTACATCGTATGACAGCCTACAACTTGCAGTAACATCGCATTAGGCTAATGTCAATTTTTATTTTATTATTTATTACTTTTCCAGTAAAACTTTGAACTAGTATCATTTTCTGAAAATAAATGAGTTTTTGGATATGAAAGCAAATTAATTTCTATAGATTTACTTCCGTTAGTTAGCGATTTTATGATCGGCTGATTTATCAATTTTTCCGAGTTATGCTAGATTGGAGGCCGGTTAAAAGTTTTTGCAGATATTTTATTTAATATTCCATTAGGTTATATGTAATTTTTACTTTATTATTTCTTGTTTTTATTAGTAAAAAAATTTGAGCTTGTACTGTTTTCTGAAATTGAATGTTTTGTATACGGAACCAAAATAGACTTCCATTGCTACGGAAATCGGCCACCATTTGGGAGGAAAATTTCAGGAATTCCTTGTTGCACAAACTTTTCTGCACTTAACCAAGATCGCCACACTTCAACACCCAAAGGAAAAATTCATAATATTTAGTTAAAAAAAAGCAGCCAAGGAAATTTTTTTTCTATTTCATAACCAGTTCAGAAAATTCCGTAAATGTGAGAAGGCCAAATCACATTGTATAACACTGGCCATGTTTAAAATATATGATACTGAAAAGAATCATTAAAAGAAATAAAAATCATATTTCTGGTTGAATATTATATTATTTGGGAGGAAATTTCCTTTCGATAAATATATAATTTATTTTTATTCAGCAGGTTTTTCAAAATGAAGCCTTGATTGTATAGTGCGATCTTTTTTTTTTTACCTATCAATTGAAAAGGCTTATTAAAATCAATATGCTTGCAAATGTGTTATTATTATTTATTTTCATAAAATTTGTAATTAAATTCTATTTAATTTGCTATATAACATGACCTATTTCCGTTCATTGGTTATTTTTTAAAAAAAATTCTGAAGTTGACTTGTTTATCTGACTCAGCACAGTTGGCTCAAAGCCTGGAATTTTCTCAAAGTATGGTACCGAGAAAAAAAACTACAAAATGAGAAAAATATTTACTTAAAAATAAAAAAGTAATTTTTTTGTTATTCAGAAATATATAGTCATTCTATTCATAATGCATTGTAATCATTTCTGTCTATTAGTTTTTATTAAATAAATTTTTATTTGTGTTGTCAGATGCATTTTTTTTACTACATGACTCTAAAAAAAGTCCTATTAAAATAAAACTTATAGTCTTTTTTGTTAAATACTTGATTTTCAGAAAATCCAGAATTAAATGCTGATTAATTTGACATACAACATGACATAATTCCTTTCATTAGTTATTTGGCTAAAAAGTTCTAAATTTTTTTTGGCTGAGCATAGGCAGAAAATAGCTTGGTCCCTGGATAAAAACCCGTTTTTCAGGTTGGACACTGGAAGGGTTAATTTTGACAATTTCAAGTATTGAATAACCTAATTTTCCATATGTGAAATGCTTTTCAAATTTAAATAATATTGTAAAATAAGCATTCAAATTCTTGTTTTTGTAACTTTATAAAATAGATAAATATTAATATAATCAACTCACTCTGGGTGTACAGGTGGCATCCCAGGGGTATAAAGCCAAGCATCCCAGTCAACTTTATCAAGATCTTCTTTCTATAATAATATAAAATAAATACCCCCTCAAGCAGCTGCTTGCCACAGAGGACTGACAGGAGCCTGTCAGTTTATATGCCAAAGTAGAAGGTCTGAGAGGATGGCAGGACCTCAGCAGAAAAACGACACATACGTCCTTGCCTTACCCCGGGGCTCGAACAATAAAATACAAAAAAGATTGATATCAATTATGCATATTAATAAATAACAGGACAACATCATGAACTCTAATTATATCTATGTTGCAAATAAGACCTTGTTAGCATTTTCTTACAGTAGCCAAATGCAGTAACTGTAGTTTAGTGGTAGTAGGACAGTTGTGTTTGGAGGACTAAATTACACAGGCTGTGGTTGGACTTCTTATCGCCCATCATTGCTTGAGGATTATGTATGTAGATTTCAAGACTTTTGCATACAGTAAATGTCTTAGAATTGTATCTAACCTTTCACCCAGAAGTGAGAGTATTTTGGTCTTAATATCTTGAGGTTCTCTTTAATTAACAATTTTTTTCAACTCTCTAACTGGCATAAAACTTTAATCAATCATATCATATAATAGCCATAATTACAGATGAATGGGATATCACACGAGTCCACTGTTGGACATGTGTGATGCCATTGGTGACAGAAATTGTCAGCTTCCCTGTGGTTGTGGTTACTTGAGCGATAGGTCCCAAATTTGGTGTGTGGTGGTTCCAATTAGTTCTAGCTCTGTTGGGGGTAACAGATCAAGTTCCTAACTGCCATGGGACAGGAGTGATCTCTCAAAAAGTACCTGAAATTTCTGGGGGTACTGCTATTGCCTACCTTGTGAATGTAGTAATATGTGTGAAAAGCTGTGAATGTAGTATAAGAGTTATTAATGTATATACACAGTCGTATCAGAATAATATGACCACCTACCTAATAATGGGAGTAACCACTCTTGGCCCGAATTACAATGGCAAGATGGCATGGATGCAATTAGGCCCTGGAAGGTTGCCAGAGGCACATGTGCCCATTCAGACTCCAGCAGAGCACGGAGGTTCCGGAGATGATGTGGTTGTGGGTCCGCATGCTGAACCTATCAATCCAAATGGTCCCACAAGTGCTCTATGGGATTGAGGTCGGGGTATTTTGCCGGCCAAGGGAGAATGGAGACATCGCTGTATGTTCCTGGAACCAGCCATGCATCACCTTAGCAACATGGCAGGACACACTATCCTGTTGGTAGACATCATCACCACCAGGGTAAACGTCCAACATAAAGGGATGCATGTGGTCAGCGAGGATGGACAGGTAGCCATTGGTATTCAGGAACCCATCTAGTGGTACCAGCAGTCCCAGGTCATACCAGGAAAACATCCCCCAGACATGCACACTACCACTGTTGGCCTGTACTTGATCAACAAGCGTGTCCGGGTGTTGGTTCTCGTGTGTCTGATGCCGTATCTGCCACCACCTGTCATTTCTGTGGAGTAGAAACCTTGATTCATCAGAAAAGGCAACCTTTATCCACTCTTAACTAGGATTTCCATTTTGCCCAATGATGGTGGTCCTATGTGAACTGCAGGTGTCATTGCCGATGGACCTTGGTAACATGGGCGCTTTTACGCAGCATCAACTCTGGAGACCCATGCATAACAGGGTTCGCTCTACTATTATAGGGGACATGTACCTGGTATCCAGAGTTCATTTGAGTGGTCAATTGCTGCACAATTGCACGTCAATTGCCCTTTACCAGTCGATGGCCTTTGGGGCTCCACAGTTATGACATCTGGAGGTACTCGGTGTGCCAGTGGTCCATTCTTGGTACACCCTTACTACAGCACATCGCGAATAGCCCATGAAGTCTGCTGTTTCCAAGATGCTTCCACCCTTGGTGTGGTAGCCGATGATCATTCCTTTTTGAATGTCCGTCATATCAATACATCTGCCCATTGTGCTCACGTTACACACTATGGCTCATCTGTCCTGGTCGGCCGCTTATATCTCTGTGTGGTCGACCTTGTCATGTGCACTCTGTGATGCACCTGGGCGGGTACACTGTGATTCCCTGGGTAATCATATTATTCTGATATGACCATGTTTCACACCAAACTTTTGGCATGGATTTAACTAGTATAAATATATTTTGTTTTATTAGAAAATTAGATTTACATTATTGTCACAGTTGAATGTTTACAGCATGCTTCTTCATCTTAAAAGTTGGCCATTTACCTAATATGGATGTGTGAGAGCATTTAATGTGCCATGTTCCAATAGTCAAGCTGTAGACATTGCCTAACCTAGACTCCAGTACACACACTTGACAGTTACTCATATGACATGCATAAGATTTTGGAGTGAGAATCATAGTCAACCTCTGAATAGTGTGATTACACAACAGTGTCAAGTTAATGGTGCTTTTCCAGTCCATTAATGTCTAGTGTGAACTATGGAATCCCATATAATGCATGTTTCAGGAGAAATGGGTGTTTTACTAAACATGTGAGAAACATGTGCAAAGATTGGATAGAAATTTACAGATAGTGAGAAAATGACAGTCTCTTTCATTTATAAGTCCTTTCTATGGCTGAGTGTGCAGGAAAGCTATGGTATCATCATATATTAGCTATAATTCCAGGAGGGTGGACACGTGACATCATGGCAGTTTCCTTCTAGTACCCGCAGCTGCTTGACCGATTAGTCCCCTTTTTAGGTGGGGTAGTCCCACTTAGTTCTGGCCTACAGATAGGGTTCCTAGAGTTGTGGGTTGGGAGTGATCCTTCAAAAGGCGTCCAAGATTTCTGGGGTACTGCTGCCAGTAAATAAAATTGTCGATCAATGTGCAATTGTGAGTGGAAACCTGTGAATGAACTAGAGTTTCCATTTTGCACCAAACATTTGCCATTAGTTTATATATTAGTAGAACATGACTCAGAGAGATTTGAATGCCTCTTACTTGGGTCTGAACATTATGCTAGCTAGTTATTTTAACTAGCAGTTTGCAGCTGGTGGTCTAAGGGTTCATTTATCTGAATCTGATAACAAAGGCTACAATGATGTAGTAATAATCAAATTATGTAATTGTAAATACAACCTGTAAATATTAGCTGAGGTTACTTAGATGCCATTGCTGTACACACATCACTTCTGTTGATGATCAAGGAAACCTTTTTTTCATCTAAATATTCTTCCTAAATCTTTTTTTTTTAAATGGAACTGAAATACAATTTATTTTACCAAATTGTACAATGAGGGTGTTAAGTGAAGCATTTTGTATAAGAGCATAAATGGCCAAACTGTTTGTTGTATGCATCAAGAAGCTTTATGGTCCTTATTACTCTACCCATACCATTAATTTCTTCCCTAAAATCAAAAAGTGTTTATTCTTAAAAGTCACACAGTTTTTTGAAATTCCATACAAGAGTGCAAAAAAAAGAAGCATATCATTTTTGCATTCCAGTAATACAAGTATCATCCACACATTACTATGTGCATCACTTTGCAGTGTACTAAAATTAACCATATTTTACAAAGAACTATGGGTGTCAAGACTATATACTAAGGCATATAATAATTTTACATCACGATAATGCTGTGGTACAAAAGTTAAAAACATTCTTCCAGGGAGTAGTTTTCAAGCCGAGGGAAGTGCTGTACATTACCATTAATAATTATGGAATATATTTAAATAACACCTTAATATTACCCCAATTTTACATTCTTACTCAAAGTTAACTCTTCCAATCAGAGACCAACTAGAGTTACATATAAAATGAATATATTTACCAATTTTCCACCAGACACGGATGCATGAACATTTCATAGATATAAGTAAAAAGAACATTACAACAGCATTATCAAAAACTATCGTTGGAAACAATATTCAAATCGACAAAATTAATTTTAAATCCGGAATAGCCCCAAAAACAAAATTTCAATTGCAATATGCTGAGACTTTACATATTCATAAGCATCGTGACAAGATCTGCAATATCGAGATTCCACCCCTCCTGTTGGCGTGGCATCTCCTGCTGCAGCCTTCATCATGAATTGCGCACGCAACACTGAGCACGCAGTGGGCTGGGCCAGACTGAAGGCGGCTACTTAAACACTAACCTGTTACCATCTCTCTTGCCTGAGGATGCTACGTGTTATGAGTTCGTGGTGAAACGCGTAGTGTGTGAACCTGAGAGGTTCTTGTTTTTAGATGTTTTAAAGTTCTTAACGTTGTGAAAGCAATGGCTTTTGACCTGTGTCAAACAATGGCTCATTATGACATTAGCTAATTTCCAGTACTTGAGTTACTAAAATCATTTTCAAGCAGGGGAAAAAGTGCTCTTCACTGTATGTGAACTGTTCATTTATTACCTTACAGAAGATACCATTTCCTTGATGCCTTCAATGTGTAAGAATTCACGCAATTACGTGGCAAAATGTGTCGCAGTAAATAACATCTTGCACAAAAGATTGAACTGATAAAACCATGAACAACTGGCATCATAACCACATTTCAAGCATCAGTGTTAAAAGAAGCTTCTGACCTGGATGTGGAAAGAAAAGAAATCCGTCAGTTCATAACCTATATGCACACACTGTAAAACTACAAGAAGAATATCTAAGGACTGGTAGCATTTATAATCACCATCTGCAGCATGACATCGTCGCTGAAAATGCAATTGTACCAGCAAAATTGGTAAATATGTTCATTTTATATGCAACTCTAGTTGGTCTCTGATTGGAAGAGTTAACTTTGAGTAAGAATGTAAAATTAGGGTAATATTAAGGTGTTATTTAAATATATTCCATAATTATTAATGGTAATGTACAGCACTTCCCTCGGCTTGAAAACTACTCCCTGGAAGAATGTTTTTAACTTTTGTACCACAGCATTATCGTGATATAAAATTATTATAGAATTTTAGCTGTGTTTAACCTTATTATTATACTAAGGCATGTAGCAGGATAATCTAGGTGAAATTTCTGATCATTTCAATATGTTCTAAAGTTAAAATATTTTTAACAATTAGATTATAAAACTTAACAGTTATAAAACAAAATATTTACCTTATCTTTAAAATGCTCATACAGGAATGTTTTCCATTCATCTGTGTCTATAGACTTGTATTTATATTTCTCAATATAAGCTTTCAGAAAATTTTCGAATGGCTCTAAAAAAAATATATATTTTACAATTTCAGCTTACTGTGAAATGAAATCTGTTATAGTTACTGATGATTGAGGCTTACACTATGGTCTATATTATATCTGAAGTATTGTAGGAATGTTAGCATTAAGAACATTTAAATGAAAAAAAACATACTAAACAGTATCAACGAACGTAGTATAGGGCATCCAAGAAAAAATGGATACATTTCAAACATGTTTCACAAGGAAATAAAGAAAATAAAAAAGAATAGAGTTTTTACCTGATGAAAAACCAACCAAAGAGTTTATTTCACTTCAACCTGAGAAAGAATGGCTACATTTCAAGCATGTTTCATGAAGAAATAAAGTTAGAACAATTTTCATCATGAGAAAAAGCAAAGCAAAATGATTAACAAAATAGTACAGTTTTCACCACATGATAGTTGCACTCTTCTAATTTTAAAATGCAGCTTATTCCAAAGAGAGTGCACCTTAACATGTTGGAAGTGTATGCAGCTCCATAAATTCTGGAACTGAATCCAATGGACATATTTCAGCAAAGATGGAGTACTATCACATTAGGGTGTAGTCATCTGGCAATTTCTGGATACAACTTTTCATGGCAGATGGATCAGAAGGGGTGGTTCATGGTTGTCGGATTTCCCCTTGCAGTAGTACACAAAGGGCCAGGTGTACTGTGAACCACTGACATCTTTACAAGACCTGAAAGACCACATTATCCATGCTGTAAAAGCCTCATGCCTCAAAGGTGTGCCAACGCTTTACGGGCATTTGAATGCCGAATGGACATTGTATGTAAGAGCAACAAATAGTGCTCAAATTGAAGTATTATATACTTTTTAAGTTGTTTGTTCATATCATGAAAATTGTAGTTTTTTAACTTTCTTTATTTCCTTATGAAACACGTTTGAAATGTATCCATTATTTCTCAGACACCCTGTATATCTTTCTCATATAAATAACTGGGAAGTGCTTTTTTTTTTCCATTTGCATATAACACAACTCATTAAAAAAACAAAATAATTCATAAAAAGAATATGAAAATTCTGTTTAAAAACCTTAAAAAATAGGGTATTTGTGATATTTCCATATTTGTGAGCCAATCACTAACAGTATGTAGCATGCCATTCACAATGGTAGTTCCATCTCAGTGCTCTGCCATTATTCACTTGCTGTGTAGTGGTCAGCAGTTATTACAGCATTTGCAGTAACCATATACACCTCTCTTCATTTTAACCAATATTTATTATTTACACTGTTTCTGTCTTAGTTACACTGCTTTCAGAGTTTGGATTTAAGTTCAAATTGATTAACTGTGGTAAGGAGAGACAGTGCCAACAGACTAATTTGGAAGCAATATTTCATTAATTTTGTACTACATGGTGCATTAGGTGCATACATGGGTTTCATTTCCTGTAATTTGTTGATTTTGGCCCTTTCACTGCCAATTTTGCCTCCCAAATATGGGTTGGGTTGGTTTACCTCTGAGCGGCACTTTTTTGCACACCATGGGCTAAATGGCCAGGTCACATGGACCCCGAAGGCTCAGAGAAGGTTGGGGGAGGGGACCCACTGGAACAGCTGTTGGGAGACAGATGGTAGCCTCCCGTCAAGGCCATCCAGCGTGTTCTTTAATGTGCACAGGGTATGGCTCTCCCGCACACGGGGCCACGGCTTAACGTCCCATCCGACGGACGGCGGCCTTTCCAAGCCCATCGGTGTCCCCTACTGACCGTGGGCAGGGCGGGGAATTTTACGGAGATAAATCTCAACGCTGACCCAGCTGGGACTCGAACCTGGGAACTACAGATTACGAGCCTGGCGCGCTACCGACTGAGCCACCTCCGCCCCCCCAAATGTGGAACATTTATTCTGTCTCTTCATTGCCTACATTGTCATGATGTATGCACTAAGACTCTTAGATCACTAAACCAAAGTGGCTTTGTTTCCTCGAACCTCAAAGCTTTACCATTCCCTTCTTTTGTTTCTCTAGCTGTTTTCTGCATATCAAATGGGCTGACTTGTCTGCTGGTGGTTCTGAGCAGTTGAGGTTGCTCATCAGGCACAGCTGCTGAATAGAGTGGGGGGGGGGGGGGGGTACATGCCATTTACCATTATTTTGACACCAAACACTAAAGTTTACTGATATTAATAATCACTATTATTAATAATAATATGCAAACAACTCAATGATTGGGACATCACAGTGTGTCAGAGAAGAAAAACATTTTTATTTCAGTGTTGTATTTATTATTTAATTTTAATAACCATTATTCAATCTTTACTTTTTCAAAAAAATGTTTATAAGTAACCATTATGAGAACCATTAAGGAAATAGCTCAAAAAACCAAGTTGTTTACTTACCTAGAATGAGTGAAAATTTAATGATGGCAAAGCAGGAAATCTCATATAGGAGGTGTAAGCAAGAAAAATATATTTTGATTACCTGAGACTTGTGAAGAACGTAGACTTTTAATAGTTGGTAAATCATAATGGCATTTTTATAGCCCTGACAGCAGCATTTTTCACTATTTATAATGTATTATGAATTTCCCATACTTACCCTTCAATTCTGTCCTTTGCTGCTCATTATGTGTTCCTATAGGGTACATACACTGCTCATAACCCTATTCGCCAATCTATAATTATTCATACGGGCAACATGGCCAAACCAACAGAGTCTCTCTCTGCACAATATGTTGCCTCAGAAAGAAGGGGAGACCTAGGATGCGGTGGGCAGACAATGTCAAACAGGACCTTGTTAGAATTGGTGTGCAGTGGCCAGATGCAGTAGATGTAGCTCAGGATAGACTTGCTTGGAGAACTAAATTGCACTGTCTGGTTGGACCTCCATAGCCCATGGCTGCTTGAGGATGATGATGATGATGATAGGGTACATGTCAGGTTTCAGAGAGTCTCAAAAAAAAAAAGAAATAGGGATAGTGAGATCTTGTGGTTAGTTTATCAAACCGTGAGGTAACTATGCCTGAAGAGTTATCTCACAGAGTGCCTTTTGAATACAGGTTTGAGTGGTTCCATCTTGCATGAAAAAGTATTGTCCTGAGCTGTGGCTCATTTCTGATCTCCAATTCTTATCAAACAGATACTGTGCTTCAAAACCAGCCCATGTGAAAATAATTAACTATAATTTCTAATGATTTTAATCTTTAATTTTTTACTTCACTTTTATAAAATAGCTTTATATTAATTCATTTACATATTATTAATGAGTAGTTCCTATATTGCTACTTAAAAATCTGGCATGAAATTTTATTATCAAGGGAAGAAAAAAATATCAGTTTTTCAATAATAATTCATTATTTAACAAAAAAAAAAGGATCATCTACTTCAGTTGCATTATTTTATCACTTCTACCCTTTTCGTATGTGAATTTGTATTATATTGCTTAGACATACTATATGTGGGTGAACTGTTTGAAGTGAAAGTGTGTTCAGTGAATCCTATTTAAACTGAACTGAAGAATAACCGAAGTCAAGAATTTAAAGCAATACACTAGACTTGAATTAGCAATTTTTTATTATGCTGCTTGACATGGAAATTGTCCTGTGTAGGGTGAATAAGATTTTCTGAAAACCATCAGATGGATATGACATGATTCTGTTTTACAACTCAATGCAATAAATAATGAATACACTGTGGGTTTACAATACATTCACTGACAAGTCACAGCATAGAGATTTCTGATGGTGTTCTGGAGGATGCTTCACCATGCCACATGCACATAGTCTTTATAGTGCAGCTGTATTTTGGGTCAGACAACATCCAATAATACTCAAACATGCTCAATGGGCAACAAGTCTATGGACATGGCTGGCCACAGAGTATTCTGGGTGCCTTGTAAACACACCCTGTTGATGGCAGCAGTATGTAGGCAAGCATCATCGTGTTGAAAGATGGTATTAAAGAAACCTGATAGAAATGGTAGTGCAACTTGCCATAGAGTGTCAACATATTTCCAGGCATTCAATTATCAATTATGCATACTAGAGGTGGCCTACTGTTGAAACTGATGGCTCACTACATGAGGACACCCTATTGCAAATGACAAATGGATTCACTCTCTGCCCATATCATCTCCAGATATGGATGTGATGATTGTTAGCATTCAGGCAGAACCAGAACTTGTTACTGAAGACAATGTGTCGCAATTCCTCATTCTAGGTAGCTCTAACATGATACTAGTCCAGCCAAGACTGATGGTGGTTTATGATCAAGGACAGTTTATGCAATGGACACTAGGCCACAACTCTGCATCTATTTATCTCCTGGTAATGGTCGTAGTCATGATGGAAACTTCCATGACTAGTTGTTTGTTTGTGGGGTTTTATGGCACGTTGGCAACTAAGGCCCTAATGCACCAAATGAGATAAATAAGAGGGTAAAAAGACACAGAAAACCATAACCAAAGTTAGAAGTCAATAGAATAAAAGGTACCAACAGATATAAATAATGCAAAAAACAACCCAGATTGTACAGTGTGTAAATAACAAGTCATAAAATTAATATGTTAAAATAACCTGTATAACATAAAAAAGGCGAAGACAGAGGGTAACAAAGTCTTCATCAGATAAAAGCTGTCCAGATGTAAGGGGCTCGGATGTAAAATCCTGATGGATAAAATAAAAGTAACATTCAAGATTAAAAGCAGTACAATCGGTTAAAATATGTTTAATGGTTAATATGGTGTTACAAAACTAGCACTTAGGTTTGTCATTTGCCCATAGAATAAATGAATGCATAATAAACAAATGATCTAAGTAGAGCGGAGCAAGTGCAACTTCTTCCTTGCGATTCCTGTGAAAACAAGACTGCCATGGTTTGACAATAGGCTTGGTCTCAAACAGTTTGCTACCAATCTGTTCGGACCAAGATTACTGACACTGTACCTGGAGCTCAGTGGAAAAACACTGCTGGAAGTCCATGCATGAAACTAGAAGTGGAGAGTCAGACAGCATACTTGCTGACTTGACAGCAGCATCTGCCAAAACTTATATGGCAGTATTACAGTCATTCACTGAATAGTAGCTGAGTTGCATTTGACAGGGCTTGCCACTGTGTGACTTTTGAGCACTGTCTTGAAATTATTGGTACCAACAATGTTCACTTTTCTTGAATTGTGGCCCATGTGTGCAGCATTAGAGTGGGTAGACCATCTGGCTTCACACAGCCCTACAATCCAACCACACTCAAATGCATTCATGTTCATCAAATTCACCCATGTGACATTACAATTGTCACAGCATCTTCTACACTTTGTTCTGTATTCAACACTATATCTATTATCAACAACTATCTATTATCAACACTATTTTGTAGCTTATTGAAGACATCTAGAGCACTTCAAGCATTTGGATTAGCTGCTCAGTATTCATACTGAGGTCTCTTGCAGATACCACATGTTCGTCATGGAAACTTAAATATTTGCATATATCACTGCCCTGCACTCACATGCTGATTTGAATGCAATTATGTCCACTCCTTCTGGGTGGGCAATTTCAATATTAGTTCCAAGTAAAATACTTTTAAAGCATAACTTAAACTTAAACTTATGACAACATAGTGAAGATGATTTATGCAACTGTACTTTGGAATTAAAATAATCAAAAGCTACTAATTAAATATGAAGTATACATATATTCAATAATATTTGTACCTGGCCCTCCTAAAATTTCTTCTAAATAAAACAGCAATGTATGACCTTTCTCATAAGGAACTGTACTGAAAGCATCATCTGGATCAATTCCTTTTAAATCAGGGACTAATTTAGTTAATGGATCATCTTTTCCTCTAGTTTGTACCTAAAAACATAATTAGGAAGAACAATTCTATACACTAATTTAGAAATATCAGTTTATCAAAAAATAATTGCATTCTTTAATAAAAAAAAAAGATGAAATAATACAAAAGAGTAATAAAAATGATTAATATTTTCACAGCAAACATTTACTATTTGTAAATGTTTTTTCAAAACACATTTACAAAGCAAATTTCTCAAATGGTACGGAGTACAAAGGAATAAGTTTAATGAACCGTGTGTCTATTTCAGATCTCCAGCATCTGAATTAAAATTTGCTCACTTCAAAATTTTGTCCCCAAATTTTGATTATTTGAATTAAAAGTTATAAAATTTATTTTAGCATTACAGTTTCATGCATGTCTCACATTAGGTTGTTGCTGTGTTGTGATATCATTTACAGCAAAACATGATCTTACATCAGTAGTAAAGTATCACAGGAGATGTCCTGTAGACACAGGACTCATTAAATAGTTAGCTGGATAAAAAATTGGTTTTGCATTGAGTGGGATTCGAACCCACGTCTCCCAATAACAGAGATGCCAATTTTTCATCATGAAAATTACAACTTGGAAGGAAAAATAAATTGGAAGAAATCAGAGCACTTTAAGGAAACTAATAAATTCACATATTTTGCAGAATTTATACAATATATTGATTATTAATCAATGCATAAATACATATTGAATATTAGTTACTGTTTATTATCAATTAAAATAAATTTACATAGAAATAAAAGAAGTTTCATCACTTTGTGAAAAGCCTTCCCATTCAAGCAATCTAAGTTTACTGATGATCATTTTATCGTAACCATTAACTAATTATGAATTAAATTTCCTATCTTGCAACAAAAAGCTTAAAACAGTTTATTACATTTTTGTAGTGTAGAAAATCAGTGGTATGCATCTTTTTTATATTAACAAAAGTTAACTTAATTGCTTAATAATCAATATAAAGGTATCATCCCCTGATCAATAATAGATCATCAATATATTGCAAAAGTTAGCATTGCAATATAGAGGGAATAAGGACAAATGTTATTGCACCATTTTCTAGGGTGATTATTTTGAGAAGGATTGCTGGCAGTGGCTTCATGCAGCCAAGTTGCTGCATCTATATGTTTTTGACATTAATGAAAGTTAACCTAATAGCTAATAATTAATAACTAACAATCAGTATGTAAATATCAGTCAATGATTAATAATTGGCTAACAGCTGCCAAGCAGCATTTTCGTGCAGCTCAGATGTAAAACAATCCAAATAAATACCTCTTTTGATTAGCTGGTGGGTTATGAAATTACAGTGAAACAAAACTGACATCAGCCAACAAATTACAAGCAAAATGCAACAGGAAGATAAGTAACGTAACAGTAAGGCACATAAAGTGCATAAGTGATTATAACTCCTTGCTATGCAAGTAAAATATCTCTCTAGCTTCCATGCCCAAGAATGATAGGTTTTACAGATAACTTCAGGATATTTTAAATTCTGTCAAGAAAGGAGATATTGCCCTTATTCTAGGTGACTTCAGTGCCAAAGTTCGTACTGACTGACCTTTGGGGAGGGGTGATAGATCCCTTTGATATCATTAGTTGCAATGACAAATGTCTACTACAGATAAATAAAGTCAGTGGTTTGAGAATAACTAACACTTATTACTAATACCATGACATACAAAAATATATGTACATAACATACATAAATACACGAGAATCTGTCCCAGCCACCTGGAAGGTGGCTGGGATGTGTTATTCCCACCAGAGCTAAATTACAATCTACTTGTAATGTTACTTACCATCCACTTGTAACTTGTAATGTTATTGACGTAGCAGCACTACCACATAGCCATTGCTTAAGACTTACTTGGTGTTTAAAAGCTCAACAGAGGAATAGAAGTGTAATGCTTGGAGGGTTAATTAACAGCAAATGAGTTAGTTCAGTTAGGAATACCAGACCATACAGGAACTGAAATTGGATCTAATCATTGCCTTGTTAAAAGTGTCTTGCAACTTAAATTTAAGAAGTGTTGTGCTAAGCTTAAAAAGTTACCTTTAACACCAAAGCTGTGAAAGACCCAGTTATAGCCAAAGCTTATCATGGTAGGTTACTTAGTCACTATGACAGTCATGGTTTGCTTACTACTGAAGTTGAGGAAGAATGGGACCGTTTTAAACAGGCTTTTCTTGAAACTAACAGTACTTTTTTGGGTAAAAAGGTGCAGAGACAAAATCATTTCAGTGATAAGGCACTGGAGCTTATTTTTGAACAAAAGAACTGTAGGAATATTCTTAATCAATACACTACTAGTCCTAACAGAAAGCGTTACAAAGAGCTTAACATGTAAAGGACCAGTTAACAGCTAATAAGAATCTTTGGCTTGATAGCTTGACTGACAAAGCAGAGGCAGCAGCTAGACAGCAGAGAGCTGTAGCAGATAGTTATTGTTTCGTGTGGATAGAAACAAACAGGTATACAAGGATTGAAGGATAAACATGGTAAGGTTATTGAAGGTGAGGATTCTATTATGGCTAGATGAGCTGAGCATTTCAGTGATGTTCTAAACAATGTAGTTAGTTTTACTCCCATTGCTTCTAATGATAATACATGCATTTAATGTTTTCCCTATATCACAGTTTGAAGTCATTTTGGCTATCTCTAAACTTAAATCTTCCATTCATTCAATTGGAATGGATGGAAGTCAATTTACAGCAACACCACCTTGAGTCTCAATTTTGAGGAGTCTATGAATAGTCACCATTCTTGAGGGTCATGTTTGATTCCGAGGGCATTCATCAGGCCATCCACATCAGAGCAGAACACAAGGTCATCTTCCTTTCTGAAGTAAGGTGCAAACTGCTCATGATGAGTTCGAAAAGAAATCATTCGGAATCGCACTTTCTTCAGAAGATTCCATTGTTTAAGTCTCGATCAAAGTAACTCTGCTTTGGCCTTGGACAGCTCCAGATCGCGAACTAGATCGTTCATTTCTTCTTCGCTGAGAATGTGTGGCACAGATGACACACTGTGGCAGATGTATGGATCACCATTAGACACCGAAGGCTGCAGAGAACCTGACATCAGTTAGCCTCCCTCCTCATCTCTGAATCGATGGAAAATTCTTTTGGAGGTTCGGGAACGGGAAGGCCTTCGCCATGCGGGACTGGTTGGAGAGCAGATTGTATATTCGGGTACACTATTGTCCACTTCTTTTTCCTTGTGGTTCCTCCAGAAACAAGTGAAACCATGCAGAAGTAGCAGCGTGGTTGCTTGGCTCTCTCCAAACCATAGGAACAGCAAACGGCATCGCCACTTTTTTGCCTTTCAGCCACTTCAGAAGATTTCTTGCACATGTACTGCAGCATATGTGTGTGGTGGCCCAGGCCTTGTCCTGGTCCCCGATCTTGCATCCAAAATAAAACTCATATGCTGCTTTCACTATTGGAGTGATGCCCCTTTTCTGGCTTACAAATGTCATTTCCCTGCAAATGTAACAAAATGTATCTGTACCATTAACACAATTATGAGGCATCACTACTGCTGTGATGTACTTATGACTTGTGTTGTACTTATGACTCAGAGGTAAATGGGAGTTGCTTAAAAGACTTGCTCACCCTATGAGACGTCGCTTACAACTAACGATTGCATCATCTTTTGTCCATAATCGTAAAGCGCAATGTCATGACTCAACTACATTGCATCAGATAATGATGCAATTCCTCCGGGGTTGTGTGTATAGCTGATGCAATACATGCAATATGTTGCAATCTGGAGTTTAAAATACAGTGTTGCGAAATGGTTACCTATGTACTTAATGCAGACTGAATCATTTATACATGCATCTCTGTCTCTCCTAAACAAGAGCCAATCAACAAATTTTATTGTCATTTTCATGTTCAGCACCTCAAATTTAGTAAAGATTGGCTATTTTCATTTCATAGCCTTTTCGTGTGTTCCCCAGTGTTATCAATCAATGAGGGAAGGATGTCACCGGGAAATGATTGAATGATGATTTATCGCAACATAGTACCAACAATGAAAATTTAAGTATAATTCTTCCACTGTGGCACTAACAATTTAATGTTTTATTTCTTTTCTCTGGAATAGATGAAGACAAAGACGAGAACCCTATTTCAACTTTATTTGGCAAGTTAATATTGCCTGGTGTTCAACAAAGATATCCGGAATTTTGAATAAATTTGAATCAGACAAAAGGTCCAACTTGAAAAGTTAATAATTTTGGAGCATTACACCAAAACAGCTCTTCTTGAAAACCGGCAAGGTATGGATGCTACAAGATTTCTAAAGGTGTCTTGTGGTATCTGGTACCAACACGTTACCAGCAGATCCGTTAACTCTTGTAAGTTACGTATTTGAGCCACCATAGATCAGATATGCTGTTCCAACACAAATCACAGATGCTTGATTGGATTGATGTCTGGAAAATTTGGAGGCCAGGGCAATACCTGAAGTTTTCCTCATGTTCCGTGAACCATTCTCAAACAGTCCAGGCAGTGTGATATGGCGTATTATCCTGCTGAAAGAAGGCATTACTAGAGGGAAATACTGTTGCCATAAAAGGATGTACCTAGCCTGCAATGATGTTTAGGGAGGTGGTAGACATCGTAGTTTTCTGCACATGAATGACTGGATCCAGGGTTTCCCAGCAGAACATTCCTGAAACATTACATTTCCTCAACCGGTTTGTTTTCGTCCCAAGGTGCATCCTGGTGCCAACACTTCCCCTGAAATGATGCTCATGTACCCAGCCTCCGCGTGGTGTAACAGGAAACTAGATTCATCAGACCAGATGACTTTCTTCCATCATTCAAGGTCCAGTTTTGATGCTTACGTGTCCATTGTAAGTGCTTTCAACAGTGAACCGAGGTTAGCATGGGCACTCATAGTGGCCTGCAGCTATGCAGCCCCATTTTCAGCAGGGTTTGATTTACTGTGTGTTGTGACACATTACTCCCATCACCAGCATTCAAATTATGGGCAAGTTGTGCCATAGTATTCCCTTCTGTTGGCTCGTATCATACAGCCTTCGCTCACCTCTAGCATCGATGAGCCGTGGTCGGCCCACACCTTGCTGGTGCTTCATGGTTTTTCCCTCCTCAGACCATTTTTTGAAGATACTAACCACAGCTGACTGTGAGCACCACACAAGCCTTGCCATCTCAGAAATGCTCTGACCCAGTCGTCTGGCCATTACAATTTGACTTTGTTAAACTCACTTAAGTCTGCTGCCTTTCCCATCTGAAGAACAAGAATAACTCTGATTAACAGAGCCCAGTATCAGGTGTTATTTATACCATTCTATGACATTCACACGTACCATCGTTTACCTGTAATTGTTTCAATTTGCATAAAGACATGCTGGTCAATGTTTTGGCTCTTCGGTGTACACCTAAAGACTAAAATTTGACTGTGTGATAGTTTGGTTCTTTCTAGCATTTGTTATAGTAGTGAAACTTGGACCCTTTGTAAACAAGATAACAGGAAACTTGATGCTTTTGATCCTAGATGTTTATACAATGTCTTGGGCATTAGGTGGTTTAACTTTGTAAGTAATGATGAGGTTAGGAAAAAGAATCAGCAACCTCCTTCGAACAGCATATTGTGCAGAGAGAGAGAGATTCTGTTGGTTTAGCCATGTTGCCCACATGCATAACTATAGATTGGTGAAGAGGATTATGAGCAGTGTGCTTAAAGGCTTCAGAAAGGTGGAGACCTAGGATGTGGTGGGCAGAAAATGTCAAACACGACCTTGTTAAAATTGGTCTACAATGGCGAGATTCAGCAGATGTAACTCAGGAGAGATGTGTTTGGAGAACTAAATTGCACAATCTGGTTGAGGATGATAATACTTGTTTAATTAAAATACTATAACTTCACAGAGGAGACCTTGTAAATTATATCTTGGTCAAAATACTTATATCTTACAAAAACTTAATTATTTTCACTTACTGTATATTCGAGCTCTTTCCAACCACCAGTAGCTTGAAATTTACGAAAATCATCTCCATGCATTCGACCTCCAATCTTACGTTCAACAAAGACAGTGAATCCTTCATTTAACCTGGAATATATATATCAATATATATATATATTATGAAATTAAAAAAAATTATATTAATTACATTACATATGCATGGGTTGTAATTAAGCTCATACTCTTTTTTTTTACATAAAATGTTAGTTTTTCAAACTCCTGCTTAAACACATTATGTCCAATACTTTTTACTGATATGCTTTTTTAAACCATTCATAGAAACTACTGCAATTTAATATTCAAATTATTATGTACACATCATTTTCAAGCAGCTGTTTGTTGAAATGTTTACGTTCAATTATTTCACATTTTTTCACACACACACACTCACTTTAAGCAAACTAAGGATATAGATTACTGCAATTTAGAACAGTGAAGGGTTAACTGAAAAATTCCTAGCGTTATCATGAAGTTGTGTGAAGCGAAAAGTATCTCAGTTGCTATCAGAAGGTTGTGGGATACATCAAAATTCAATTTTTCACTTAACTCTTAATTTATTCTAAATTCTATAGAACATTTTCCTGTGACAATTATAAATAAAATAATAAATAAATTTCACACTATAATTTTCTCTTCAATACTTTCATTCTTGCCAACACTTGGCACACTCTGCTATTGTAGGTATTATTTGCAACTCATATCATTTTCAGCTAGCTCCTTTCTTAAAAATAAATCTCGTTATTTATTAATCAACTGTATTACTTGTAAGAAAATACTTTCCATCTATGTGGCAAGTGTCTGTCGCTTGTGGTGAAATTGCTGGAACACTCCCTACACATGACGTAATGTAGGTTGAAAAGGTTCATATCATCAGTTAGGAGATCTTGATTGGCGGCCGGTAGCTTATCAGGAGATCGTGGGTTCGTATCCCACCTGGCTCAAGAGAATTTTTCCTCTAAAATTTAAATCGACTTCAAAGTGGTAATTTATAGGTTAATACCAAGTATTAATAACTGGTAAACTATAAGTGGTAATTTATAGGTTAATACCAAGTATGTCGAGTTTATTTATTATTTATCCTTTCTTCAAGCTTCCAGAAACACTAATTTGTTTAATCTGCTCCCTTTAGTTATTTGTTAATTTGTTTTCATGCATCCACTCATGTGATCCAATAACTGTGTACCAATGAGCATAAGTAAAAAGGTCAAAACAAATTCCCACTTTCCATATACAAGTCTATGCTTCAAAGTGATTCCATTTCCACAGGCCAGGATCTACAAAAATAATCAAGGGGAGGGTATAAGGAACAGAATTGAGCAAGAAAAATGCAGGGGAGAGGAGACTGGATTTTCAATGCAGTGTCCCATGGCCTAGTGGTTAGCAGGCTTGGCTACTGATCAAAGGAACCTGGGTTTAAGCACAGGGTAAGCAATGGTTGTTTGTGATGTCTTTCTGTTGAGGTCCCACCATTCTCACAGATCTTCTACTGTGGAATATAAACTTACAGGTTCCGGTCAGACCTCTGTTATATTTTTCTACAACATTTCCCCCCTCCATTTTACAGGTTATAAATGTTCTTGAAAAATGCAAGAAATATAAATAAATGTAATAATTTTATATTTGTCTCTATTACCCTTACTAGCATTCTGAAAGGGCTAATAATATAAAAGCCTAAAAGAGCTAGCAAATAAAGGGCCAGATCTAGAAGGGGAGCCCTCCCCCCCCCCTTAGATCTGGCCCTGCATTTGCATAATCTCATCATCATTATTCACATTATTAATATTTGCAATATAAAATCATCTAATAATTGAATGTTATATTTCCATAAGTATTAGGTCACTTCCATGTTCTGCAAATGGAATTCATTCATTCTCTAACTTTGAAAATAAGCATTTTACAAAAAATGTCACTGAACATATATACTAAAATCTTACTCAATTCTGTATTTTCAATAATTTTTTTTTATATATATTTGTACTGAAGCTGAAACATTTAACAAAAGATGCCACTGTTGCATTAATCACTCATTAATTTATTATCATATTAAATTATTATTTTCATTAATTTACTTCAGGAGAGTGTTGTAACATCATGATATATGAGTCAAAAGGCATTTTATAAGAAATTACAGTCATATAAAGTGAAAATAATTTGACTCATTGTTATTAGTTGTCAAACATCTGGAAATTTTCTATCACTGTTCAATATCATGAAATTGCCAATGAGGAAGATTTTCATCCATTCAAATAAGATTTTCTAATATAATAAAATGTCAGAATTAAGAAAATATTAGCGGGAAACAGTGAAGATGATATCAAGACAAAAATTACAGGTGATATATACACTGCTCACAAAAATTAGGGGATATTTCAAAATGAATATGAAGCAATAAAAAAAAAGAAGCATTTGAATTGTTTTTATTAAACAAGAACATCAGAAAAGCAAACGACAAGTCAAAGAAAGTTGTTCGATTATGCAAATGAGATGCAAAACCAACTTTGATGTCATTGGTGAAAATGCACTATATAAAAGGCTTAAAGTACTGGAGTATCTGCATATTCCCTGATCTTGAAAGTGCACATCCTGCAATTTCCCAGCCCTTGCAATGCCCCTGCAACACAATTTGCCTGAATGCGAAGCCTGGAGAGCCATAGGACATCTTGAAGCTGGTCAAACACAGACAACAGCGGCAACAGCACTTGGAACATCCCATAGCATGATTAGCAGACTGTGGAATCGCTTTCAAGAGACTGGCACAGTACGAAGAAGACAAGGGCATGGTCGCCCATCTGTTGCAACAGCAAGAGATGACCGCTACTTGACCTTATTGGCAAGAAGGAACAGGCGCAGCAATGCAACAGAGCTGCGGGGACAGTTTCTTGCTGCCACTAGACGATGGCTATGCACCCAGATCATACAAAATCGGCTCCATCATGTTGGACTGCATGCCTGGCGACCAATGGTATGCATTCCATTATCTGCTGAACGATGTAGAATCCATAGAAGTTGGGCTGATGAGATCATCATTGGACCTGTGATGATTGGTCAACTGTCCTCTTCTCTGATGATTATCTCTTGATAATCTACTTGAATCTTTTTAATATGTGTCAATGTAATGGTATAAAAAAAATTCAAATAATTTCTAAGAGTTATTAGAGATGAGTTTGGGCTCAAGAAATTGAGCCCACAACCACTTAAGCCCAAACCATTTGGCAAATTTGGGAAAAATAATTTCTCTGATGCATTAATAAGTAATACTGTATTTATATATGAATATACAGAAATGCATGTTGCTAATCATTTATTTTATTCTTATATTATTAATTATATTCAGTTTATAACAAAATTAAAATGTTAATCCTATTTGAAAGGAAAAGTATTAGAAATATTAGTAGAAAGCAAAAGATTGCATTTATAATGATGTTACCCACAAAGTCATTCATTTATTACAGAATATATAAAGAAAATCAAATGCTGCATGATGCTTATTTTTAATCACTAAAGTCGAAATTATAATCAAAAGTATTTTATATTTTTGCTTAATTTTTTCACAATTACAAAAACTGTTTGAAATTTAAATCAATCTGAGCCTGAAGTAATCTGTGCTATTTTGAGCCCAAGCCTGAACTCATCTCTTAATTCATATGAACTGGGAATTTGTTGTAAATCCCTTCTCTACATCAAAATGACTGAACTATCTAAGTAACCATCAAATTCAAACTTTTTACTGATAAAAAAAAGATATACTTCTTCCCTTCATTGTGTTTGTATGTCCTGATGATTTATTGTGTTTGTGTTGTCCTGATGTCAAATTCAGGTTAATGCATCTATATTTCTGGTGTGACTACCAGTCCAGTATGGATTGGTAGTCATCTAACAAAAGTGACATCATCAATGGGAAGTGTGTGAATGCACCAGCTGATAACCGAGTGCATATGCTGCAAAGAGAACAACAACAAGCAGTAAATCTTGGAAAAGCATAGGAAAACACAAGCAGGAATGCATACACAAATGATGATTACTTGCCTTTCCCTTCCTAGAGAAAATAAATTGTAGCCTTCTAGTCAGGTTAACATCTAGAAGCAACTGTGAATTTTGTGCATTATGTTCAAAACACTACTAAGTCTTACAACTCTTAGAGTATGATATTCAGAGTGACACTTCGTTTGAAACTTTTACTTCCATCTCTTTCACATGAGTTTTTATAAAGATAGTGAGATTGGGAATTAAATCTTATTTAATAGTACTACACTGCAATTAAACCTAATTTATTGAATAAATTGACACTAGATTGCAAGATTTTCAAAAAATTTTACTTCATAAAAATTTCTTTTGAAAGATTAATAAAAAACATTTTTTTTATTTATAACTAGGGTGATCTTAAAATATCTTCATCAACAGAGAATATTCAAAAAGTTTTCTATTAATTTTTTTTTCTATTTTTCTATTTTTTTCTATTAATTAGATAACTTTTAGATAGCAATTTGCTGGAAGGTCCAACTATAATATGTAATATGTACCGAGTGATTATAAAAAAAAAAGTTACATTCAGTGCTATACATCTTTGCAACTGCTTGTTTTACATGAACTTGAAAATTTATAAGAATGATCTGTCATATATATAAGCTCAGGATTCTGAGGTCAAATTTGCATAATGTATAATTCCAGTTCTGGTCACCAGTTGCTGTGGTGAAATTCAGTCAATGAGCAGCAAAAATAACTTTAGCACAGTGAAATGTGACAAATTAGTGAAACATTTGTCTGAAAGGATGAAATGTAGAGGCTACAAGATGAGACTACCAACACCAAAAATTATAAAATGAATAATAATTACTTATTAATATAAAGTTAATATTCATAAACTAATGTAGCTAACAATAAATTTGAATACTTTTTGTTTATCTATACAATTTCAATTAATACTTGCTACCAACACTTTTTTTAATTACTCATACTCCATAGTTTTGACTTCATAATAAACATTCTTACCAAAAATGTTCGAAGTTGGTGTTTGTGACTAAATTACCTGTCCAACTGTGGGAAATTTCATGGACAACAACATCAGCAAGAGATCGGTCTCCAGCCTGTCAACAATGAAATGCACTGAATAAATTGAATTTAAATTATGTACGTATGAAATTATTAATTGAAATGATGAACACCGAGAAAAAAGTTATTATTTTTAAGAAAAGTTTACAAATGGTATTATTAAGTAATGTAAAATAGAATACAAAGAAATAACCATTTGAGCTGACTGTTAAGCACTGCAACTTCAACATTAGTAAAAATTATGCAATTTAGTGGGAAAAATATGAAAGAACAACTTTTAAGTTTGAATTTAAGAGACTGTGGTTACTGCTGTTTTAATTGTCAAACAAAAATTGTGTTGCTAAGAAATTAGTTCGAAAATAGAAAAGGTATTCTTTTAACGTTGCTAATGAACTTAAATCAGCAGTAATACTGTGAATAAATATGTTCATCTTTATATATATATAAACATTACATAGGTAAACAACTTTAATGAGCAAAACCAATTAGCATTTCAATAAACAGGGTGTAAGGAGCTGGCATTCACCTGGTCTGAGAAATGTGTTCATACTGCATAGGTTGGCTTCTGCATTCCTACAGTCAAAGATAGATGGCAAGAAGCTTCCCAAACCAAGTCTACAAAGTGATGCAGCAGCCAGTCAATCCATCAGTGACCCAGGTGATTGCTGCACCAATATGATTTGCTCTCCTTCCCATCCAGATCACATGATAACAGAGTTAACATGGGAGGATTTGGCACTCTCTGTGAGGTGCTGTGGAACTGATGTGATGAGCAAGCATGTGTGAGGCCTTTGAGGCACATCCTTGTTGGGACCTTGGAAGTCCAGAGCCCCACACTGAGTTTGGTGCTGGCTATTCAGTTAGTCATGTGGCCAAAGTATGATCAAATGTAGGCTATTTAAACGTTGTGTATATATGCTGTATTTAAAAAAATTGTAAATATATCGTCATTGCCCCCAAGTAATCATTCCAGACACCAGATTCTTCACCTGCACACTTTGCTATCTCCTATCACATTCACATGCCTTCTGTAATCAATATTAGCTCTCTTACATATTTGGTGTCATATTAAGGGTGTAAGATTGTGTACACCCTCACAAATGTAGATGCTGTGTCACCACACACAAGCAGTGTCTAGCATGCAGTGACACACATTCACTTTTTAAATGGATTTAACTACATAATGCTTAACTTTGGTACCTTGACCAAATCAAACTCTAACTGCCAAACTTAAATAACAAAGAATACACCAAAAATTACCCTGCCAGAGATTACTATTCTCCATGCAGTATTTCACTATCATAAACCTTACAGCCATCACAACACATCAAAACCCAATGGATCATTGTTATTCCTTGGGTGGAGAGCTCCAAGATTTCCTCTTCAGTGACTTTGAGAAGTCCCTACTCAGAGATCATATCCTGTGAAGAATTCAATGATTTGTGGGGTGTAACAGTGACAGCCACCACACTAATCACTGCAACCTTAAGTTCTGGGTGTTTTTAAAAAGAAGTCTGAACTAGCAAGTTGCCAAATCTTAGACACTTAATAGATTTTGGTGAACTCACAAACCTTTATTTATGAAAAATGGGGATATGCCCTCAATTACCCAATCACCTGTGGAATGATCAGGGAATGTAAGAGCAGCCAATGAGCCGAGCTCTCACAAATAAATAAAAGGTAAAAAAACAACAAATATTCAAGAAACTGAGTTGTTCTCACAAAAATAAAAGGGAAAATAAACGAAATGTGAGGAAACTCACAAACCTATACTTGGACATGGGAAAGGCACTTATCACACTGCACAGTTGACATAGCAGGTGCAACCCACCAGCTGATTAATCCTGGAATGTGGGGGCGGGAACCAGATCAAGTAGAGGCCAAAGCAGTGTATAGCAGCAGCCCTCAAATGTGCTCCCCAGGTCCACAACTAATACTCCCCAATGGAAATACAGAGGGGAATCCTGCCAGTCATGAGTTGAGCAACTACCAGGATCCTCCTTTCCAGGGACATGGGTCACCATGCATGGCAAACACGCAGGTGACTTTGCATGCTTGTTTAGGACCCTGTGAAGGTACCTGAACCAGCAGAACTGAACTGACCGCCGACTTGACATTCAACTTCTTTGTTTTAGAAGTAAATTAAAAGTCCTTTTTGGGTTTGATAGATTTTGACTCGGACTTTTTCAATCTCCCAAAAGTTTTAATTGAGCCTTCTGAAGGTGGAAAGTTTTAAAAATTTTTAACAAATATTGCAAACAATCTATTTGGGATAGAAATTTGATATTTTACTGGGTGTGATGATCAAGGGTTTTAAATGGCAGCAATAATTTGTCCCTTTACCCCAATGGGGGTGGGAGCAGGGGAGTGGAAAAAAGTGGGGTGGTAGCAGAAGAACGTAATATATCGTTTCGTGCAATTAATAAAAAATTGTTTTTGAGTTTGAAAGGTATTAATGAAATAATTCACAGTTTTAATTCTCCAAAAGGCCTTAATTTACATTGTTAGAGGGAATTTAATTGAAGCAATAATGTAAATGATGAATTTAGTTTCTAACAAAAATGCTAGAAATTTGAAATTCTGGTGATGGAATGTATTGATGAAGAATGGATACCCAGAAAATTTACTAACAGAAGTATAATTGATATTTATATGTGATTTAATTAAATTACATTTAAATTTTGACCAGTTGCTTTTTATTTTTAAAAAGTTAGCAGTTAATTTAAAAAAATTTAATAATATTTTAATATAGTAATAAATAAAAAATTATTTTATATACACTGACTGATTTATCCTTAACCCTAAGTATTCTTAAAGTACTTTGTGGAATATCAATTTTTCTTTCTTTCCCAATTTACCTTTACATTGTTTTTCAAAGTGTTCTTCAGTAGCCTATATTTAATTTACAACAACATTAACCCACATGAGAGACTTAGCACATAGGGATAGATCGGGTTTTCTGAATGTATTGTTCAATTCCTGATTAAAGTGCTCAGCTCTCACTCAGACACCACATCACTAAACATCCTAACTATGAAAGTTATCAAGACCAACATAAAAAAAAAACATTTGAGAAACTTATGGCTGCATTAACACACACAAAAATAATTCCCCAAAGGTCTGAATATGCAATAAACACACACACACACACACAAAAATTTCTCCAAATGTCTGAAGACTTCAATGCTATTGTGAGTGCAAGTTTTGTTACTAATGAGAAAATTACAAAATATTAAAAAAATTATTCTGATGGTGAATTTATAAAGGAGTGCCCATAAACAGTATTTGGTATGTTTTGTCCAGAGAGAAAAAATTATAACATAAGTTTATCCTATAGAATTGTAATTAAGTATGTTGATGAACTTGCTGCTAATATAGAAAACACCTTTAGAGAGCTTGCATCAAAATTTGAATATTTTCTTTGGCTATTGCTGAATATGCAGATATTTCTAATGTAGCAAAATTAGTGGTATTTGCATGTGAAGTTGTTAATTTCCATTAAAATATGTCTCATTTTTATCTAATGATGTTCTTTACTTTCAATATCTTACATATTTTATCCCAATTTTAATTTACAATAACAGTTTTCCTTCATTAAAATTATAAAACATGCATGTCCCTTTATTAAATAAATAGGTATATGTAAAAATTTAATTGTTTACTCATATTGTCTACTCAGGGCATTGGAGATGGAGGGGGGTGGGGATAAGTTTAGAACATTTAATGCAATAAGTAAAGTTCTGGCCCACATCACTCTGAAAAATCTTCATCCAGCCTGCCGATGAGAAAAGGTTGCCCATCCCTGCCCTATGGAATGAGAAAGCAAATTTTTCATTTCAAAGGATAAATGAGAATCTTTTTGCATTGTGTAGGGCTAATGACACATTACTATTTACATTTTCCAAACCTATTAAATACGAATTACTACTATTAAAGGGTGCAAAATTCGGAAAATTCATTATTCTTTTTCTTTGAAAATGTATAATATGATAATGTATGATATGATAATATGAAAATGTATAATATGATAATATGAAAATGTATAATATATAAATGATGTTCATTTTCTTTGAAAATGAGTATCTCATATTCACCAGAGGCAATATGTTATTCTTCTAGTTGTATATATCATTCTGCATAATTACTTGTTAGTTTATTCATGAGTCTAAAATTCTTATTTATTGAAAATGTTTTTAAAAAATCTTGATTATGAAAACAGCATTCACTTCTTAAAACTTGACACTTTAAGGATAAATGGTCAACAATTTGCTTTTCATATAATAATGCCAAAAAATATTTATTTCATATTCTGAACAAAAAAAAATATTTTACCAAGAGAGTAGGAGTTACAAATGTCAGACAAGGATTTTCCATTCCGCCAAATGGAAATGATGGTGGCAAGACTAATAAATCATAAATCTCCCATATGTATGGTCCTAAAAGCTCCTCTGCTATTGTTAACATCTTTTCAGTCTAAAATAATTCAAATTACTAATTTTAATACAAAATCTTCATTTAATATCATATATAAATTCATTATACAATAATAAAAAAAGATGTTTAGTAAAACATTTTCACAAAACTTTTGCAGCTTTAAATTTATGATAGCAGTAAAAGTGTGTCGAAGTATGATTCACATGAGAATTGACAGCTGGGTAAACCTAGATAAATCAAATGATTACCACTAATATTTATGTGGCAGGATAATATGCCAATACAATTTGGAATACATTAATAACTATGGATAACATTATGATAATGTTGAAATATGAAAGCATGAAAGACCATGAAGTCACCATTGGAACATCAGATGGAAAAACTATCTTAAGCTAGGTGGGATAAAAACCAATGTAACTTCCTGATGACACTTTTTACCATTTACCTTCATGGCACTATGTGCAAATGAAAAACACCCTGTCTTTCATGTGGCACAGATATTTGAGTTGTATAATTTGGGCAGAACATTTTACATCATTAATAAAGGAAACATTGATCGACTGCCAATAACCCAGTGGTTAGAAACACCTGACATGTCATGGATGGTCTCACCCAATTAAAGACAATTTTTTTTTCTTAGATTATCATGTTTAAGAGAGAATTCAGTCTTCAAAATGAATAAACATTAGAAACTTTACAAAAACATGTTTTATTGAACATAAAAAAAAAATGCAGTTACAAAACATGAACACATATATACAACAGAAAATTCAGAATTATTTCTCAGCTGCTCAGTTGTGATCACATACAATCAGTGGCCACTTTATCAGAAACAGACCTAATTATATCAATAGGGAGTCAGAATCAGAGTTTGGTAACTTCTTAAATAAGTTTTTATGGAAAACTTTAATTGAAAAAAATTAATGATCTCAACTAAATCTATTTAAATCTCAATTTTCAACAACATTTATTCAGTATTTAAAGAGTTATGAAGCCATTACAACTTAGCTCATCTTACAAAATTAATTGAAAACTGGTAAAAACTTAACTAATCATTACATAAACTGCTAAAAATAAGTTTAGCATTTTAGTCAAGTTTATAATAATGGTTATTGCTTTTGTTATAACTTGTCTGAATTAATGTTTCAGATTGATAATTTTTAACTGTTATTACTGCTAAATATTTCAGTTCCATAGCTTCTTTAAAACCAAAATTAATACTGTTGGAAATTGAGACATATTGATTTGACTGAAATCCATACCTTCAGTCATATTTTTCAATAAAAAGTTTATTTAAGAAATTTTATTCAATATTGACATGAGTTTATTTCTAATAAATGGAACACTGAGCTCTCTATATATATTGTTCTGAAACATATGCTGAAGTGCACATTGCTTTAAGAGATGTAATTTGAAATGGTTTGTCACGGAATTCATGCCTATGGTATAATAAAGTTGCACATATTTTTAAGTGACAAATGCCAAGCATACAAAGATTAAACATTTATGGTAGGTAGAGTTGTCCATTAGAGTCACACACAGAATGAGTTAGTCACAATGTCAGAACTGTACAATAGTGTTGTTGGGTTAGAACAAACCAAAGCACATGGCAGCTGCCAACCAGTATTGCCACAGCACAAGACTAGCTGGTTGAAATGGTGAAGAGCCCAGGGCCACTGGAGGCACAAATGAAGATCTATGCTGCTAACTGATCAATTGCCAAGTCCTAGTTCTGTCTTGGACAGAATGAGGGCAGCAGTCTGGAAGCAAGCACATGCAAGACTTGTGGAAGCATGCATTGTCCAACATCTCAGGCTAATCCTTGGAATACTGATGTAGAGTGATATCAGGAACAACAGAGATACACCCCTGGTGATATTCCAGGTAATGAACCACTCAACAATATGTCAACCTCATTGTGCAACTTAAACTCCTACCATTTGCTAATATTTCTCAATTCTTTGATGGAACATTCCGGGCAGTATGCTCTAACAGGATAATGCTCACCTACACACTACTTGTTACCATATTATGATCCTTGTTATCACTAGACTTCCCCTTAAGAATGTCTGGGACCATACTAGATAACAACTCTGCAAGAATATACTGCCTATATAAATGAGAATATATCTGGTCTGAAGATGGATCAACATACCACTGGGAAGAAGAGCCAAAAAATGTATATTGGAGAAGTGCAACTTACATATAGGGACTAATGTAAAATCAAGTATCATGCATTTTATTTAGAGTGAAGTCAATTATACACAGATTGTATGTAACTCTAGCTCACACATCTGTAATTATCTTTGTGCTATTTCATTGCTTTCACTTTGCTGTATGTAAGAATTGTTCCTTAAACTGATTTTTCTTTTAATCAGTTATTGATCAATTAAAAAAAGTCTTCAAATCATCTAGTTATTAATATGTTATTTCTATAATTATACTTCTAGATATATTAAATTTTTCCATGGCCAATGTATTTATTGTATCTAGATTAAATACAGAATTTGCAATGAAAACAATATATATTCTTTGAACAGAATGTCTTCTGTTTATAGACAAAGTACAGTTTAAGATTTTTTAAATATTAATTTTTAAGGGCAATTAATTTGCCCAATATTGTTTCTTCCCTGTTATAGCATTATAGCAAATGTATGATATGAAATGAAATGCAATTTGAGGTTGCTACTTACACCTCATCAAAGTCGGATTTATTTTCCTTACATGTTCTTTGGTCAGGCAATCCTTGATGAAAATCAAGGTGAATAAGGATAAGCAAGAGTGAAAAAAAAATGCCACCAAGCCATTTTCCAGACTAGAACTCATGACCTCCTGGCCACACACCAGTTAAAATAAGGCACTTCAAAATTGTTTAAATAAGGTTATGAAGATAGTAAAAGTTGGAATATGGTTAGTAGTAGTAAAAGTTAAAATTAGCTTTTTAACACTAACATTTGTGCAATTTTCAAAGCATTGAAAGCAACTAATGACCTCATCAATCCCTACAAGAGCTACAGTGCCAGGCCACATTTAGATGACAGCTTTTACTGCGTTATAAATAAATGCAGAAAATATACAGCTGTAGCTTCCACAAGTAGAAGACTTAGCCAACTTTTTAAATGAAAAAGAATATTTTAAGCAAAATTGAAACAAAGTATACATATTTTGCAATTTCTTCTGTTTCAATTGACCTTCTTTTTCACCTCTGTATAAAAAATGTTGGCTTTATGATTGTTGTGAAGTTTCAATTCAATGTGAGCTTTAGTTTGATTATTTTTGTTTCTTCATGGCATGAATTAGATACAGTACAAGTACTGAATTACATATGCACAAGTTCTTGGGACACTAAATTCATAATTAATATGATCCTTAACTATGTTAAGTGATACTGATAGCTTCTTATGCTTAAGCATTGTGCCCCCAAACATTCCATTTCATTTGCCTGCATTTTTTCTCCCCTATTGTTTAGTTGCACATTGTGTACTCTCGGCTCTCTTTCCTCTAACAATTTTCTTTCTGAAAACAACTAATGCCCTCTGTTAATCCTTTAGGAGAATTTAAAAAAAAAAACATACAGAAGATGTTTAAAAAGTTCTCGACACATCTGCAGATTTGTATTCATTCCTCCAAAGTGAGCTTTTTGCAGAGTTTGTTTGAAAGCTTGTCTAAACTTGTCATTACTTGTTAAAAGCAGAGGCCATATCATCATTTCGCTCTTTGAGATGACATGTAAAGTTCAGTCTGCAAAATCTGTTCATTTTTGACATGGAGCCTACTAAGATTTTAGATTTTCACAAGGATGCAGATTAGGGACGGCACAAAAAAAATTCATGCCACTTTATCCCAAGTATATGGGGATCATGCATGTTCATGTGGCACTGTGATGGGATGGATGAACAAATTCAGAGGACAGAGCTTCAAAGACCTCCCTCGTGCAGGAAGAATGAAGGAGGCTGTGAGCAAGAGAACCATCCCTGCTGTTTGTGAACTCATTAAGCAAAACTCGGGTAATAAGTTTAGATGTTGCTGTTTCAATTGGCAGTGTAGAAACAATTATTCATCAACATTTAAAGTTGTGAAGATCTGTGTCCACAAACTGAATGAACAGCAAAAAGGGCTGCTGGCAAAGGAGATGCTGGCAATGTTTGAACCTAGTGGCCCTAAATGGTTAACAGACATTGTCACAGGTGATGAGATGTGGTTTTATTACTATACACTTCTCAGAAAGATCAACAACTATGTTTGTGTTGTGAAAGATGAACCATGCCCCCAAATTCTCTATGAAGACTTTCGCTCAAGGAAGAGAATGTTCACAATTATTTTCAATTCCCAAGGAGTGGTAGCCATGGACAGACATCTTACCTGAAAAAATGACTATAAATGGACAATACTGTACCAACATTGTTTTTCCCAAAATGGTTAAGGAGAGGAAGGAGCAAGCATCCAACAGCAGGTGTGTCAAGAATTCTCGTTCTTTGTGACAATGCCAGTGCTCATAAAATCCGACAAGTTACAGCCTGTCTGGAGCAGGAAAAAATCAAACAGCTATTCTATCCTGCATATTCATCTGATTTTGCACCATGCAATTTTTGGTTGTTCCCAAAAATTAAAAGGGAACTTGCTGGGAAGCCTTTTTCAAATATGCAAGATCATGCAAAATGAGTTCATTCAGATTCACAGAGTATTCCCCTACAGGAGTACAACTAAGCATTCCAGAATTCGAATATACATCTGCAACTTCGCATAGATGAAGGAGAGGAGTACTTTGAAGAACAGTAAAAGTTTTGTTAAGTGTAATGTTATTGGAAAATATGGGCATTGGGCTGTTTTAAATCTCAAAATTCCTTTTTTATTCATTACATTTGGAACCAAAGAGTAGAATAGACATCCAGATTTTTAAACAATTATTCACCTAGATCTCATTATATATTTACATTGTTATGGAGAGGAAGAAAAAAGATTAATTTGAGTGCTGATCATGATGTCAATGGTCATCAGTGTTCCATCATCTAAAATAGTGGTTCCTAACCTATGATCTATGATGCCATAGTATGTAGCCCACAGGGTTTATTTATTTAGAACCTGACATTGATAAACTTTTGACACTGAGGTCCAATACTGATAAACTTTTAGCAGAAAAGCCAAGTGCAGGGTTCTCAATAACAAAATCCATTGTTGTAGTCTACATCATGGCATAAAAAGAAGCTGTAGTAAGGCAATTATTGATCTTATTCATTCATTTTCCTGTATTTTAAAAATGTGAGATATTTTATGCATTTTATTCCAAAACTTGAGATATTGCTTAAGAATAAAAAAAACCTTCAATTGACATAACATGGGACAGTTCATACTTGCTTTAAATGTATATGCTGTTTTATCTTTTTCAGATAAAACATGAGCATAATAAATCAATGATAATGTAGAAGCAAAACTGAATCAACTAACCTCAGCAAATTCATATGCAGCTTTCTCAATATATTCTTTTTCAGACCAAACATGAGAACGTGGTCCTAATTTCCTAAATGAAAAAAGGTTCAAACAGAAACAATGAAACAAATAATCAAATATCCACACTAAAAAAATATATTAATACCTCAATAAAATAGTATATTGGCAAAGAAATTAGTGAAATATTTAAGATTAACATTAATGATTAAATTATCAATAATACATAACAATAAAAGCAAAGTTTCAGTATCTCTAATCAAACAGGTTTGAGCCCTCAAGTCTCCATCTAATATACTGTTCACAAAAATTAGGGGTATTTTTATTGCTTCATATTCATTTTGAAATATCCCCTAATTTTTGTGAGCAGTATATTTACCTAATATTACTGCAATATTAATAAATCATAATAAGGATTTTTTTTGAGAAAGTAGGAAAAAGGAGCAAATAACAAAGTTTATTTTACAATTTCATATATCGCAGGTGGCATACGAAACTTTACTTTTCATATTAATGAAGTAACTTGTGATACATGGTAAACATTAACACTTCCAATGCCTAGCCTGTAAAAAAGTGGAATGAAACTAAAGACTAAGCTATATTTTCATGAGCTAAAACAAATTAACTTTTAAAACTTTTTTGCAAAGTAACTAATGAGCATTCTCATTAGTTCTCATATTCCTAGTATATGTAGAAAGAAATTTGTTAATTGGATTTTTAACGAATTAGGTTTATTGAGAGAGTTAAGGTAAACAATATCAAACAGTCTCTAATTGCAGGTGTGAATCAAGACTTCATCATTTCTTGTATGCTATAAGCTTAAGTCACCATGTTGGTAGGAACTCACACAACCAAATGGGACATGCATCAAAAGCAAGTGAAACCTTGAGCAATTGTGAGCACCATGAACTTACAACACATTGAACCTTGAACTCTGATGTCTGAGACACATTACTTCATCTTAAGATCAGTGATGCTGCTAGAATACATATAGAAGGTTCAGGAATAGCAGGTTCAGGTACATGCAGTGATCTCAGATTCAGATTATCCATCAGCAGATATAAAGTATACTGTGTATCTTTAAAAATAATAAATCATGGGTGAGCAGCTCTAATTCTCTGTATCTTAAATACAGAGAAAAAAAACTTGAGCCAGGTGGTATATGAATCTATGATCTCCTGACAATAAGATTGCCTCTATTTAACAGCTGTGAACCTTATAACTAGGGCATGCAACATAGAGTCCATTGCCCAGATTCAGCCTGTGAAAGACATTTGTCTGATTTCCTAAGCTAATGTTGAGAGGTATTAACACTACTGAATAGCTGATAATTGGTATTCGATTTAAAGCAGTTTATTTTTCTTACAGGGATACTATAGAAAAGTTTATTAATTCAATCAGCATATTATAGGTATAAGTGGCATTTTTGCTCATGGTTCATATTTATATATCTGAAAAATAACACTGCACTATTACAATATTTCATATTACTTAATGTATTAATGCTTTGGCCCACATATCATATCCTTTATTATACTCCTACCAATAGACACAAGCACTCTTGATGTGCCTCTATCAATTAGTCACATTGTTTAGTGTCAGCAGAAAATGATATATATATATGCTTGATTTATTTTTTATACTTGATTAAGTGTAACTATACTGCTCACAAAAATTAGGGGATATTTTTATTGCTTCATATTCATTTTGAAACATCTCCTAATTTTTGTGAGCAGTATAATAATCAAATGCCACTAAGGGGGCCCTCTTAATTTCTGGTCATTCTGACCCCTTTTAACCTTGAATACCATGTCAGATTTTAAATTCCTCAATTTTTCTGAGATCTATGACCCAAATTCCCCTAGGTACTAATTTTCTCCTTTCTAAAACTCTTAAGTAAAACATGAATCCAGAATTTTCATGTTTCTGTTGAACATGAAATTTTTTTTTTCTGTTGAACATGAAACAGAAAAACATGAATTCTGAATCTTCATGATCTGTGACAGAAATACCCCTAGGCACCAATAACATTTCTAGCATGTGTAGATCATGATTTGACCTGGAATTCAACCTTAAACAAGTTAAATCTAAAATTTTAGGTTTTTCCTGAGATCTGTGACATGAATTCCATAATGTCCAAATTTTCAGAACTTTACCATTTCTGCATCATAATTGATCATCATCCTCAAGCAGCCATAGGCTGTGGAGGTCCAACCAGATTATGCAATTTAGTTCTCTAAACACATCTCTCCTGAGCTACATCTGGTCACTGTAGACCAATTCTAACAAAGTCCTGTTTTACATTGCCCACCCCATCCTAGGTCTCCCCCTCTTTCTGAGGCCTTTAAGCACAATGTTCATAACCCTATTTGCTAATCTACAGTTAAACATATGGACATATATAAAATGCAATAAATAGCAGGGAAATGCTCTTAGGAAGAAAAATATCGCACAGGTATATTTTCTAAATGACACTAAAGGAATATCTAATGTGTTCTAACTGATGAACATAGACAAAAGTTCTTCTGTCAATCACAATCCTCATTTATAATCAAATTACTTCTAGTAACTGACTGCATGGTATAAGGTTTAGAGCTGTTAAGAGAGGATATCTTAATTAGTAGTTCATTGGTAGAGTACCTAACAAATTAATAGAAGATTGTGGGTTCATATCCCACTCAGCTCAAGATAATGTTTCCTTTGTATTTAGGAGCCTATGTATTTTGAAATGGTATTTCACAAATAAATGTAAAACACAGAAGTACATAATTATATAGAGACAAAAACAAATAAAAAAAAAACTCTAAAAGTATTTCTGTTAAACAGATTCAACCCTAAAGAGATCCACTAATGCACCAATTAAAGGTTATAGTTATGCTCAGTACATCAGAGTGTCAAAGTAGTTGAAATGGATAAAACTGAAATCTTGTAAAACTGATGAATCCTCAACAAGATGAGGAAAAAAAATATAAAGTAACCATAGAGAAGAATAATAAGCCTAACTGTTCTGGAAACCCTCCACTTCAAAGCAGAAAATTATCGCTTTTGTAAGGTACTAATGGTTGCACCATGAGGTGTCACACATGGTCTTACAAGTTACATACATCATTACAGGAAATAGTACAGAGCTTTCCTTCCACTTATGATTTAGCTATCATTTTAGATTTATTCTCAAAAGCTCAGATATGTACACCTTTTAGCACCAAACAGCAGAAGAAACAAATGCAACTATACAGCTCAGAATCAAAACCTACAAGCATAACTAATATAAATATATACTACACCTAATCATAAGATGATGCACATTTCAGCCATTTGGTTCATACTTTTTTTTTATCTGCAATACTCTTTGTGCTTTAAAAATCCTTTATAGTTGTTCAAGTGGGTGGATGAGTGTTATTAGCCACCGTATGTATTACAAGAGATTTTTTTCATCTGTGTGGTTGCTAATTGAAAAATCTTGAATACATTATCAAATTTGTTCACTTTCAGATCTACCATTTTCCTAATATGTAATACTATGGAACATTATATATAATATATACAATAAATTTTAATGGATTTTATACATTATGAACTGAAAATATACTTATACATACATCCTGAAAGTACTTTTCCACGTAACTTATCATTAGCAAAAACTACAATTAAGTCAGAAAGTAAGATTCTCTATTTAATTTTTATGGGGGGAAGATAATACACTAAAGACAATATACAGGTAATGGTTCCCACACATGTGTATTATTTTTCCATGTAGTCACTACTTATTGAAACACTAGTAATAATTGATAAGGTTATCAAAATCATGCTGATAGGAGGATGCATTCTGCTCCTGAAGCCACTCTGTGACTTCCTATTTGATGCTGTCATCTGATAACTTTATCAATAGATAGATCTTTATTAACTTTATACAATACGTAAAAATAAAACATTCCAGATTCACAAGAATTCACACTCGCATATGGATTCAATTTTACATTAATATAATTCAATAAAACATATATTTCAAACTACAACAAAACTAGATCATTGTGCAAAAATGTAATTGATAATAAAAATTGATATTAATTAAATTTTTAAAATTCTTATTTATCAACCAAATTTTTTAAAGAACTGGTGATCCCAAAACTTTAAGATCAGATCTCTTGGAATAGCATTAAAATATCTACTAGCTAAATAAATATTATGCCTTTGTGCTAATTTTTCAGATGCCACAATATTATGTAACAATTATAGCAAGCATCATCCTTGAAAATGGTTCCTAAGCTTTTCAAACAAGCAATAATCTGATGCGCAAAGAATGGATAGTGTGGGGAGCAGTTGCCAGGTGTGGAAAAGGTCCATCATGGAATGAGCAGTGTGCAGACAGGTGTTGTGCAACAGGAGCACCATTTCCTCACATGTACCAACAGGACATCCAAGCCATATGCAGCCACAAGCTATTGATGGATTTCCACCATTTTTTTTTCTCTCTGTGCCCACAAAAAAAGAATTACAGTTAGGATCTCTAAGCTTCATATACATGCACAATACCTTTGTCATATTTACTCCAACTCTGCACCCCACAGCACAGATGTGTAACAGAGATGATCTACTGCTACTTAGGGGCAGCAATAGTTTGCAGTATTTGGTACTAACATAAAATGGTGTTACAGCTCCAGATGTTTGTCAGCTTGGCAGGGAACAAATGGGGAGCCTTATTTTCTGATACCTTCATATACTGGATTGGATTGTTTTACCTCTGAGCGGCACTTTTTTGCACACCATGGGCTAAATGGCCAGGCCACAAGGACCCCGAAGGCTCAGAGAAGGTTGGGGGAGGGGACCCACTGGAACAGCTGTTGGGAGACAGATGGTAGCCTCCCATCAAGGCCATCCAGCGTGTTCTTTAATGTGCACAGGGTATGGCTCTCCCACACACGGGGCCACGGCTTAACGTCCCATCCGATGGATGGTAGCCTTTTCAAGCCCATCGGTGTCCCCTACTGACCGTGGGCAGGGCGGGGAAATTTTGCGGAGATAAATCTCAACGCTGACCCAGCTGGGACTCGAACCTGGGAACTACAGATTACGAGCCTGGCGCGCTACCGACTGAGCCACCCCCGCCCCACCTTCATATACTGTATACTTTTTATTACATCTTAAAGTGGGCATTTAATGTGAACATAACTAATATAATTAAAAATCAGCCATATTGCATTATAAAGAGCAACATATGTAAAAAAAAAATATTTCAATTAGCAGTAGTTATAGGGTCAGCTTAAACATTTTCAAGAGTTTTTTAGTTATAGATTAAGTTAATGTGGTTCAGCAAATTTCAGTATGTTCAATGTTTTACTTCTATGCATTTCATGCAAGTAGTGTGTCCCCCCCCCCGTATACTAACAACTGATTCACTTCAATCAAATTTTTCAGTTTGCCGTTACTTTAAACATATAATGATAAGAAACACATTTAGAGAATCATCTTTTTAAGAATGAATGAAAAAAGGGGTAACTGCAATTGTTCTCTTTATTTATGTATTTGTTTCATTATTAATAATTGCTGCTTATATATTTTTCATTTGAACTTTCGTATTTGCTTTTAACAATCATTTTGGCATGAATAATATTTCTAACTGGTTTATGCAAACTGCAGTGAACTGGCTAACTAACATTTCTTAATGGTGTATTTCGGCACACTAGTATGTGATACAATCAGCTAACTAATCAACCACGTTTATTTCTCTAAGAAAAATAATGAATTATCTTGTTTTGAGAAAAATTAAACTCACCTGCTTTCTAATGCCCCAACAACAATTGCAATTAAGTAGCTTGGAATTGGAACCTACAAGTAATTATAATACATATTAAACCTGATTAGAATATAATGCATTTAAAAATTGACTCATTCTGTTCATATACAACACTTCTCTTTTTGTGTTTAGAAGCTACAAAAATAATTTCAGCCAGAAAAATAGTGAACAATATTATGATCTTGTAAGTTTTTAATATTTTACTCTTAAATAGAGGTGTTGAATCAATATAGCCCCACATATTTTGCTGAATCAGACTGAAAAGAAGTATAATGGCTTTTAATTTTCTTTGAATTCTTTCATAGAGCAAAGGAAAAACAGAGCATGTGAAATTCTAAGAATTATGAAAGTGATTCAATAACTATTTTTCAAGATCATTTAAAAACTGACATTTTATAACAATTTTTTTATTATCATAAGTACATTATTTAATGTTAAGCAAACCTTTAATCTTGATTAAAATATTTAGACTGCAATAAAATCAGCAGTAACTGAAATATGCACTCGCCTATGAGTATATAAATATATACACTTTTTTATTGATAATAGCACAGAAGTTGTCATATGTTCATGTGAAAATTATGTTCATAAGATAAACATAATACATCAGGAAATTCAAAATGTCCTTAGGAGCATAAGAACATGAATTTATTTCTAATACAAAATTCATAGTGTTTATAACTGTTGATCAATTATCACAATTTTGGATATATTTTTATATCCTTCATCAGACTGAAGTTGATGCTTTGAAGGTTAAGAAATTAGTCAAACTTGGTTGTAATGAGCACAGAAATAATGAGATCATGGCTGTAATGAGCAAAAAGATATAACGATTTTAATTTATGCATTTTCCCATACAAATGTTCACTTTTATAATGAGCATACTATATGAATATACTGTACTTTGTCAACCATGGAAACATGCAAACATTCATAATTGCTCTGTAGTCAGAAATAATACCCAATTCTTGGAACAGACAAAAACGAAATAGGTGACTTAGCTTTTATGACCACCTGTATCAGATTACGGTCTGATTTATGATCTAATCTTGTTCTTAGGGACTGTCCCCATACTACCTACCTCTCCAGTGTCTAACCTCCGGCCCTGCTCTTCCCCTTTACCTAAACATTGGCATGACTGTAAAATCAGTTAGAAACGAACCCTTCCTTTGGAAACATGTTTAAGAAAAGAAAGTGTCTCTGATTTTCAGAAAAGTCAAAATTATTCATGAGTTAGAATGTGGTGCAAAAAATGTTGAAGTGTGTAAAAAGTTTTCTTCACCCTCTTCAACACTATCAACATTGTGAAAGAATAAAGATGTTTACATATCGGCACCATATCCATGACTGGCACTGGAAAACAACATAACTGAAACAAAAAAAATTTAGAACGTGCGAGTTTACAAATGTTGATTATGCATTGCACATTAGTCAATTTCTTTGAAGGAAATGAGACAAATAATGAGACTTTTAACACATTGAGTGTTTTTAAGGGGAAATTTGAGAAATATCAATATCATCTATCAATCTCAAATAGAAATATCATCTTTAAAACAAACATCAATTTTAAAATTTGTAAATAAAAAATTAATTGAAATTGTATTTATTATTAATCAGTATTGATTCTAATTATGGAATTGTGTTTAGTATTAAGCATATGGTTTTAAAATTATGGACAAATAAATTGTGTTTAATATTAAGTGTATTGTAGTTTATACAAGCATATTAATACAAATAATATGTAGGTAAGTAATTATATCATTTTTTTCTCTCTAATATTTCTTTTTTTAATCTATCTTTTTATCAAGATATTGAGAATTAAAAAAATAGGAAGTAGATTTAATTCCCCACTGATATAGTGGGTTGGGTTGTTTTACCTCTGAGCGGCACTTTTTTGCACACCATGGGCTAAATGGCCAGGTCACAAAGACCCCGAAGGCTCAGAGAAGGTTGGGGGAGGGGACCCACTGGAACAGCTGTTGGGAGACAGATGGTAGCCTCCCGTCAAGGCCATCCAGCGTGTTCTTTAACGTGCACAGGGTATGGCTCTCCCACACACGGGGCCACGGCTTAACGTCCCATCCGACGGACGGCGGCCTTTCGAAGCCCATCGGTGTCCCCTACTGACCGTGGGCAGGGCGGGGAATTTTGCGGAGATAAATCTCAACGCTGACCCAGCTGGGACTCGAACCTGGGAACTACAGATTACGAGCCTGGCGCGCTACCGACTGAGCCACCCCCGCCCCACTGATATAGTGAGTAATGGCTATAATGAGGAAATTTTGTCAGTCCCCTGATGCTCGTCATAACCAAGTTCGACTGTATATCATTTAAATTGCAATAAAATTTAACTAACTTTCAAAGCATCAACTTCAATCTGATGACGGATATAAAAATATATCCGAAATCATGATAATTGATCAACAATTAATTATGAACATTTAAGTCCCATCGCCAAGTGGTTAGCGCGCTTGGCTGCTGGTCTAAAGGACCTGGGTTTGAGCCCCAGGTAAGGCATGGATGTTCGTGCTGTTTATCTGCTGAGGTCCTGCCATCCTCACAGACCTTCTACTATGGCATATAAACTGACAGGCTCCTGTCAAACCTCTGTGGCAAGCAGCTGCTTGAGGGGGTATTTATTTTTTTATGGTAAGTTGTATTCTAATTAATCTATGCCATCCTGTTGTACATTTAAGAAGCGATGTTTTCTTCTGTAACCTTTGTCATCAAGAACATCAAGAAATAAATTCATCTTATGCTCCTAGGGACATTTCGAAATTCCTGATATATTCTGTTCATCTTATGAACATCATTTTTAAATAAACATTTGACAACTTCTGTGCTATTATCAGTGAAAAAGTGTATATGTCTATACATGAATATTGGACACTGAGTCAAACTATTTATGAATATATAGAGGTTTCCCAAAGTGGTTGATATTGGCCCCTTTTGGCCAATAGTACTGTGCAGGGGGAGAAAAAACTAGGGATTTGATAGGGGTTAGAAATAACTTATAAGTTATAAACTAACATGCATACCTTGTTTTTTTTTTTAGTTTATACAAATTTAGACATACGCATTTGATTAATTTGGGATATATATCCGATTTGTCCAAAAGCTATCTTATCTGACAGAATCAAAATGAATATTATTTTTAATAATGATAATTGACAAATAATAAATATTCATTACATATTGATGTTTCTTTAAATTTCATTTACATTCTCAAGAATTAGGGTTGGGGGCCTATGGGAAGTTCATAAACTCATCATGGAGCTGATAGACTCATAAGTTTGGGAACCCTGATGTAGAGCCTTTCCAAGCTGTTCAGCAAACTTAGAAAATCAAATAACATATTGATTTAGATAGTTCTGTTATTTTACCTTTGAGTGGCACTTTTTTACACACAATGGGCTAAATGGCCAGGTCACAAAAATCTAGAGGGCTCAGAGAGAGTTGGGGGGAAGAAGACACATGCGACATCTGTTAGGTGATAGATGGTTGTTTCGTCAGAATAATTTTTTTTTTAACATGCACAGGGTATAACTCTCCTGCACTTGGGATGATGCTTAATGTCCCATCTGAGAGACAGTGGCCTTTCCAAGCCCATTGGCATCCTTTCTGACTGAGGGCAGGGGGGAGGTTAGATTTTGATAGTAAAGTATCACAAGAGATGTCTTGTAGACCATAAGACACATGAAATAATTAACTGAAAAAATTTAGTTTTGCTATGAGTGGATTCACCCACTCAAGACAAAACTAGCTTTTCTTGCAGCTATTTATTTATTTGGATATGTATTAAAGCAATATAAGTTAAGGTGTAATTCCTTAATTTTTTTTAATCTACAATATGAAGACAGGTAGAGGAATTGCACAAAATATTTTTAGGCTTTCTTTTTTTTATCTAACCAGAATACACCCCCCCCCCCCCCATCTTAGATGTATCACTGTGGAATTCTCTTTTTACCTATCTTATATATTTTTTTTACACTCAGTGTTTGTTGGTTTGTCAAAACAGTTGTTCCACACCTTTCAAACATGAGGGACAATGATTTAAATGTGTGACTTAGATAGTGTTATAGGCTATAACCCCCCCCCCCCCCCCAACAAAAGGGGGAAAAATGTGTGAAGGATTTTTCACCCGTATGTTTGAACGCGTCATATGAAGACTGTCTTAGACTACTTTGAATTATGCAGATGCACTAGATATCTTTGATTCTTCAGTTAGCATCTACAAATACTTTGTGGAAGAGCAAGGGATTATGCAAGTGGCTTTTGGACTTGCATGTTGGAATAAAAGTTGTGAGGTATAATAGTTACCTTTTTAACTGTAAATTTGCATATGTTGGTATAAAATGAAACTAAAACCATAATATTAATAAACTGTAATATTATAACACTCCAATTGAGCCATTAATCAAACATTCAATTACAGTGTGCAACATACAAGTCACATATTTATATATGTTTAGAACAAAACACAGTTTTGAATAAGTATTTAAACAACAATAATTAACTGACAGATATCCAACCACCAAACCAGGATATATTAGCTGAAATATGTGAGTTATGTATTTACTTCACAGCAACTGCAGAAAATGAATAAAATGACATTTAACCTTCACTGAGTTTTTGAAAGAAAACTCAGCTTTAGAGCTTTGTTTTGAAGTAGTTAACTACTCTGGCATATAAACTGACAGGCTCCTGTCAGACCTCTGTGGCCAGCAGCTGCTTGAGGGGGTATTTATTTATTTTATTTTTTTTTAATATACAGAAAGAGGGTATTTTATATATGAAATAGAAAAGGATAATATAATCTTGAACAAATATAAAAAAGTAGATAACTACTTTACGTTTTAGTAAATTATGGATGCAAAAGCCACATTAAGTATTACATAGGTAAATAAAAGGTAAAAAACATGAAAACAAGGGGGGAAAATTAAGGTTTTTTTTTTAATAGTTTTACCAAAAATATGAAGCAAATTTACAAACACACTACCCTATACTGGAACTGCCCACCTAGAAGGAATGCTAGCAGTAAACCAAATTAGTTGTGATAGTAGCTGTATACAGGGCCAGATCTAGGGGGGAGCAAGGGTAGAATGGCAAGTAATGGTAATAGAGGTAAAAAATTATGAAAATTATTTATATGTAATGCATTTTTCAAGAAAAGTTTTAAAGACCTGTAAAATGGATGGGGAAATGTTATACTGCATTGTACACTGCTCAACATAGAAAATTCCACACCAGGAAATATTTGTCAGAGTGCCATGCAAATAAGTGGGTATGTGTCGACAGTCAGGTTATGGAAATGAGTGCAGTTACAAACCAATCATGTGATAGGTGAGGGAGATAATAGGGCAAAACACCTTGGCATAGCTAAGTTTGGTCATCCTCACCTGGGCACGTGGACCACTGCATTGGGGTGATCTTAGTGGAAAAGCACATGTAAGGAGTGAGAATGCCTGGGCAATGTCGTTGGGAGTCCTACGATCACACGGATACCTTTACCAGAGGCTTCATCATAGGGCTACATACAGCTGGTTGGTCCCTGCATTGCATTGCAGCAGAAACACATTGGGATGCAACAACTGTCGACTGAATTTGGCAACAGTGGTTGGAGGAAGGTAATGTGCATCACCTTAATAGGATGGTGTGCATAGGCAGATGTCGAATACCTCAATCACTGCATTTGACATCCAGCCATAGCAGCACCACAATCCACAGCAGATGATATTTGACACAGTGTACAGGCAGCTATGGGCATCCCGGTATCGGCACAGACTGTGAATCGCAGATCAGCTGAGGCAGGTTTGTGCTCTCCCCAGCCATTGCAACAACTACCACACACTGCAGCACATCATTGCGCAAGGTTGCAGTAGTGACATACCAGACATGGGTGGTGGAATGAATGGAACCACATTATATTAAGCATCGAGTATTGCTTCTGTCTCAGCACTGATGACCGCCGATTGAGAGTCTGGAGATGACATGGTCATTGGGCTGATCTTGCTGCCATCCATGAGTATCATACAGCTCCTCAGCCTGGTGTCATAGTTTGGGGCACTATCAGTTTCAAAGCTGTTCACCACTCGTACACATAGTGAGATCAATGAGAGCAAGATGATACATCAATGAGGTACTGTAGCCCGTTTGTTGCTGTATCTTTGTGGTATCCCTGATGCCCAGTTTCAACACAATAACGTTCACAGCAACACAGTAACATGGGTAACATCCCACCCGGCTCAAGACAATTTTTCCTCTAAAATGTGAATCGACATTAAAGTGCCGTTTTATTAGTAGATATTGAATATGTCGAGTTTATTTCATCAATTTATAACACTCACCTGCACACTGCCAGCATCAGCAGACCATGCCTACAAGGTGTTCAGGTGCTGCCTTGGCAAGTGCAATCCCCAGACTTCTCCCCAATAGAGAATATATGGGACATCATTAGCAGACGACTCCAGGCCTCTGCATGACCCCCTCACAATGTCGATGAAATATGGACACAGGTCAACAATGTATGGTCTGCAATACCTCAGCACATCATCTGGGGACTTTTCCACTCGATGCCACGTGGTGTTGCCAAATACATAGCCCAGCATGGTGATCACACGACCTACTCAGACCACATTATACTGTTTCCTCACCCATCGTATAAATGCAATCCCTCAGAAATTAAATCACTTCTTTCCCACCTACTTGTCTACATGTGTGGTTTTGTCTCATTTTGTTCATTCCTTCATGGTGTGGCATTTTCTATGTTGAGCAGTGTAATTCTAGTTTCTTGTCCCACCCCCTCTATTTTTTTCTGGATGTAACACACCACACTATCATATTCCATATGTTTTCAATGGGTGACAGATACAATTAAAACTCAGGACAAGGAGGGAGAACCACGTTAAAGAGGCACTGCAGGAAGACACAAGCAGTATGTGGCCATGCATTATTCTATTGGAAAATAGTGTTAGGCATGGAATGTGGATATAGGAGCAGCACGGGTCATTGCACAGTTTTTAACATACAGCATCACCATTAAACTGCCATTAATAACCAGATGTGACTAGCTATTATAGCTAATGGTTTCCCACACCATGATGCAGGTCTCATATGGGTTTCCCTGCACTACTGCAGATATGCACGGTGATGGGATGGAGTCAAAGCCAAAGGATGGCTGGCATACAGGCACACATCTCATAGTCACCATCAGATTGTGCTGGCAGACACAGAACAAGCAAGAATGACATTATGATGCTTGTAATCTGTCATACTGTTACAGTTCTGTCTTGCATAGCCTGTTGCCAAATCCAGTAGTCCGCCTACTGTGAAATTCTCCTATGGGCACCTGAACCTGGCGCTATGTTGTAGAATTTTCTGTTATCTATTGTTGACAAGTGTCCACAAATAGTGCATCACAATCTATATGTGTTGCAAGTTGTTGACTGGACAATTTGATTTCTGCCATTCCAATAATCTGGCCCCTTTCAAAATCCATTCAGTGTAACATCATCTTTGGTGTTGCAAAGTCATGGCTACTTTGCAGAGGTCTAACCCACACACTTCTCTTTACTAGTCCCCCCCCCCACCACCACCACCGAGAGGGAACTACCTTGTCGTGGCGTGTGCACGTGTGTGTGTGTGTGTGGGGGGGGGGGGGGCTGAAGGCCCATGTGAAGTTGAGGGCTCTGCTGACTGGTAGTGGGGGGTACCATGGTCGGATGGGGTCCTGATGGAGAGGCCTGGTAAGGCCGAGGCAACTTGGATCTACATATCCTTGTTTGTGGCTAACCAGGGCGCAGATTAAATTTAGGCTTTGACCGATGGATGAACTTTACTTCTATAGTACTAGGTAGTCATAGGTATAGGTAGTCATGGGGTGAGCTGCATCTCTATGGTGTTGTCTTGCCCTCAATGTAGGTAGTGGTTATTAGGCATTATCCCTATAGATGTAGTGCAGTCCATGTATTGGGGAGCATCTGGATTTTGTCATCACTATTAATTTCGCTTTGCTAGCAATTGTTTACACTGCTTTTCATACCACTCAGATACTTACATCAAAAGGACAACTGCCCAGTTAGTGGCTAAGTTTCTGCACTTATCGGCATCATAAGCAAATCAGTGACATAGGCATACGTTATCATCATGCGTGCTAATTTTTAGCTTTTTCTGGCTATTCTTTCCTGGTGGGGCAATTTCACTGAAGGGCAGTGTATTACATTTGTGCATTTTTTAAATATAACATATACAGTTGTGAAAAATAAATAAAAAGAAAAACATTTCAGAGAATAAGCAACTCAGAATGGCAAGTGGCTAATAGATCAACATAATCAATAATGTGAGAAAAAAGAGGCCCAACTTCTTCCAGATTAATATAACTTAAAACACACATTACTCAATCAGAAGAACCATTTTTCATTTATTCCCTGCCATCTTTTATAAAAACTGCCATAATTTGGTTTAGAAACAATGCTTTCATAATTTATTGAACAACAAACTAGGAACTCTTAAATTTATTTAGAAAAGCATAGCATAAAAAAGCTAATATTCATATGGTTTCAAGGTTTTCTTTCCTATTTAAATTTTTTTGATTTAAGAAGACTAAAATTTCAGTTCTGAATATAAAGGATTTTGACTAACAAATATCAAGTACTTTATTAAATTAAATACATGATTTAGATATTTCTATTCAAGCTTTAATTCATCCTACTTCAAGCTAAAAAAGAACATATTTCAATGTTTCATGCATGATTACATACAAAATCAACATCTAGCCTGAAATTTTTTAAATGTAGGTACAACAGATGAAACAAAAAAAAAGTTAGTTTTAGATCTGTGAAACAAAAACATGTGGTAAACCTTGCCCCATTTTAAGCACTCATTCTACTACCAAAAAACTTAACAGCATGCAACTTACTTTTTGAACAAATTTAAAGGCCTTTTTCTGAGGATCATCAGATACAGCTTCACCATCATGGATGGCACTCATTAGCACAACTAACTCTGATGGTGCTCTAATCTAAAATAAATTTTAAGCTTAGGAAATGTGAAATTAAAATAAAGACTGCATAACAATAATTTGAGTATCTATTTCTGAAAACGAGACTTTATTAAAAAAAATATGACGAGTAAAGATTCACAACTACATTTGACATAAATTTCATCACACAAACTAAACACAGCAGTCAGTGTTGTTTGCATACAATACAGAAAATAGCCACTGCAATAAAATCTGCATAAATGTTTCAAAATCTAAAATGGAAGAAAAATACATCAATCTAAAACTTAGAAGTTATCATTCTATAAAGTGAGACATGGCAAACATGAGAAAGTTTGGAAAGTCCTGGTATAGATGTATCAAAAAAATGTTTTTATTAAAGGTTCAGGGGTAGTGAGGAAGTTTAGTGATGGACATTTAAGGTTCATGAGAGAATAACTTACAATATGCCAGACAAACTAATGCTTAATTCTTGAACAGCAAATGGATTTTCATTAAAAAATAATTGTGTTTTCATATTTTATGCTAAAGGAAAAAATAGTAGGAAACAAACAGGAAAAATGCAATATAACACAGAATAAATGCATTTTGTTGTCATATCTTACATATACATAGAAAGAAAAAAAATAGTAAAATTATGCATATGCATGTAATCTGATGTCAAATAATAACTATGTGAATGCCAAGATGACAATATATGCTTAGAGTGGATGCATAATTTAACTCTCACGAATTTGATTTCTCATTATTTGTCCCGATCTCTCTGAGGTTTTTCTCAGAATTGGGATGCAACATGAATTTCAAATCTGGAACACTGTGAGTGTTATGTCCTACTATATTTGTTACACTGTGAGTGTTATGTCCTACTATATTTGTTACATTCTTAGACTTATTACTGCAATGCTTTTTCATCCATTGTATCAATATTTGTATTGTGTGGGGTTATTTGTGAAAATCAGTACAGGAAACATTATTTGCAAAATTCCACTTACACAATTTATGAAACCATTGGATTGGATTGTTTTACCTCTGAGCGGCACTTTTTTGCACACCATGGGCTAAATGGCCAGGTCACATGGACCCCGAAGGCTCAGAGAAGGTTGGGGGAGGGGACCCACTGGAACAGCTGTTGGGAGACAGATGGTAGCCTCCCGTCAAGGCCATCCAGCGTGTTCTTTAGCGTGCACAGGGTATGGCTCTCCCGCACACGGGGCCATGGCTTAACGTCCCATCCGATGGACGGCGGCCTTTCCAAGCCCATCGGTGTCCCCTACTGACCGTGGGCAGGGCGGGGAATTTTGTGGAGATAAATCTCAACGCTGACCCAGCTGGGACTCAAACCTGGGAACTACAGATTACGAGCCTGGCACGCTACCGACTGAGCCACCCCCACCCCATTTATGAAACCAAATTCTCACATAAGTTGAGACCCTAATGTATATACAATGCCTAAATTTTATTTCCCTTAGTATTTTACATTTTTTGATGATTTAATTGTATAGCCTACAGTAGTAATAACAGTGGTAAAAATGTTTCAATAGTAACATTTTATCAAATGAACTACTATTGTAGACAATCATTTCACTTCTGAATAACACAATCAACTTGAGCAACAATTTCTTAAAGCCCATATAGTTTCTATTAAGTATAAACATATACTCAACTTTTTATTAGTCAAACACATACTCACCACAGCAGAATAAGTAGCCTTCACAGAAGGTGTATCTTGACAAGGAAACATTGATCGAGCATGAATTGCCTACATGAACAAATGCAGACATAAAATTTTGTAATATCAAAAAATTAAAACATTAATATATGTATATCAAAGATGCTCTTTAGATACTTATTTTAGAAATTAATTTACCTGTGATTCTGTTTAAAAACCTAAAACAAAATAGAAGAAAATTGCATTTACCACAAATATTAATTTCACTTTAGAAAGTTATTTAAAAATTAATTGCTAAATGGCAGATACCATTTTGAAATCTTAAAGAAGACACTATCTAGAATAATATTTTCATGTTCATTATACCATCATCAATTAAAATATTTGTCAGTGTCCTGTTTTAACAATCTTTACAAACAAAAGAGCTCTTTTCAATACTAACATGACAATTATATAAAAATAAATTCAGCAAAACTAAGCAAGTCTAAGTGCTTTCAGGAAGAAATCTTCCCATCAGCAAGGAAACATTTAGGCACTTCAACAAGAAATTTTTAATTTATTAAGTCAGTTAAATTTCTACAGATCAAGTTAAAAAAAAAATCCAGAATACCGAGATGTTTCTTACTAGTGAAAAAGCTAATCTACTTAGAGAGCAAAAAAGAGACCTACAAGATATACATCTGTAATTTACTTGAAAGTACATTTGCACTTTGCATACATTGAAAACACCACAGTGATCTGACACGAGAATGTCAGTTTAGTTCACTATAGAGATCTGAGAGAAAAGCATAACCCCAGAGAAATATGACACTAAAATTGAACATGTGAAAAAATTAAACACCCAAACACTTATCAATACATAATAACTTGTTCTGTTAGCTAACCTGTTTTTTTTTTTGTTTTATTCAGAGCAAAGATCCTTGGCTTAAGTTTTTACTTTTCACTGTCATGGAGAGTATATACTTATGGGAATTTAACATCAGATTTGTGGGTTGTAAAAGGTCATCTCTCTTATGATATTAGAGATCAGGTTCTTTTTTTTAGATTGTACTTTAAAAATTAGAGATGCATATAGTTCATTTTGATTGATAATTATTATAAAAGGTTCCTAAACATTCTTGTATAAGAAAGAGATAGAACTTTCAGCTGTCAAATATCTTATTCTGGAAAAAATGCCCACCACCTCAATTCTATCCATCAATGCAGCACCCTTAGGATGCTCACATACACAATTATCAAGTAATGTTTCCGCATCTGTTATATAGTCCTCAAATAAGCACAGTGCTACTAAGTCCCAGACAAGCAACTACTAAAATTGACTACACATGTTCTTTTCCGGTGCATTTATAATTTTTTTTATTTCAAATTAAATTGGCATTCCATAATACTTTAAGAAGAAATAAATATGTTTTATCAGATTTGCACGAGTTTCTTCAAGAATACACAGAGATGTGTCTACTTGCATAAAAGTCAGGTCCAGTAACCAATACCACATAGGGATAAAATCATCAACTATCTGGTACAGCTTTCTGCAGTTATCCTATCTAGCTACTTCCTCTGCTTTGTCACAGCCAAAGATTCTTATCAGCTGTTAACTGTTCCTTTTCTTGTTTATTAAGCTTTTGTAATGCTTTCTGTTAGGATTAGTAGGGTGTTGATAACGGTTATTTCTAGTCCTTTCAAAAATAAGCTCTAGTGTCTTATCACTCAAACAGCTTTGTCCCTCTGCTACTCTACCCAAAAGGGTACTGTTAATTTCTTTTTAAGAGAGCATGTTTAAAATGGTCCCATTCTTCCTGAAATTCATTAATAAATAAAATCATGGCCATCATGATCAAGCAATTTATCAAGGTAAGCTTTGGCTATAACTAGGTCTTTCAGTACTTCAGTGGTAAAGGCAACTTTTTTTAACCTTAGCACACTTCTTAAGTTGCAAAACACTTTTAACCAGGTAATGGTCAGATTCAATTTCAGTTCCCCTATATGACCTGGTGTTCCTAAACAAAACTAGCCCATTTTCTGTTAATTATTATACAGAGGGGTGCAGAAGTAGGTATGCAGTTCAATCGTGTACATAAGTAGGTATACAGTTTCTATTCTATTATCGTGTATTGATTCTTTTTATTATTTTTTCAGATAATTAAGTATGGCTGGTAATTTAACAGATGAACAATGGAAGTGGATAATCAAACAATATTGGAAGACAGAGAATGCTAAAAAGGTTCAGCAGAAATGGGAAGAATTCGTAACACCTCCACCAACTAGGCTAACAATATACCGAATACATGACAAATTTGACAGAACTGGATCCATTTGTAATGCACCAAAAAGTAGTCAACCAGTGAGTGTTACTACTGATGAAAATGAAATGTTAGTGGCACTGGCATTTACTTAAAGTCCAAAAAAATAAAAAAGAGAGAGCTTCTAAAGAGTTGGACATTTCCCATAGATCTTTGGGTCATCTAAAGCAATGCTTAGGGCTGAAAATGTATCGGCCAAGATTAATCCATAGATTATTAGAGGATGATCTGGATCAGCACTTACAATTATGTGAGGCAATTTTGAATGAAGAAACACAAGGAGATGGCATGATTAGAAAAATAACTTGGTCTGACGAAGCCAACTTCAAACTTTCAGGGGCTGTTAATAGGCACAACTGTGTCTATTACTCAACAGAAAACCCCCATACAACAATTGAAGAACAGCTGAATCAACCTGGGGTTACAGTTTGAATGGCCCTTTCATGTAAAGGGGTAATTGAACCTATCTTTTTCCATACAACAGTTACCTCAGACCTGTACCTTAACATGCTCCAAGAAAATGTCATACCACAATTGTAATTGGTGCATGAAAATGAAGACTTCTGTTTTCAGCATGATGGAGCCCCTCCTCATTAAGCAGTGCATAATTTTCTTGACGAAAAATTACCCAATAGGTGGATAGGTAGACGAGGTTCGGTTGAATGGCCACCACAGTCACCAGACCTTACCCCGATGGACTTTTTCTCTTGGGGAGTTATAAAAGATAAGTATATTCCAGAAAACAACGCACAGTTGATAACATGATTCGACTCATAAAAGAAGCATGCCAAGAAATTAATGCCAATAATTAACTTTGTGCCAAAGTGTGCTTGAGTGTAAAAACTAGATTACCGCAATGTGTAAATAGTGAGGGCTGCCAATTTGAGCATATAAGAGATTGTACTTAATTGTTTTGTTATTGAATAAAATATTATTTAAACTGTATACCTATTATTATTATATTTACCTATTATTTAAACTGTATACCTACTTCTGCACCCCTCTGTATATTTTTCTCATTGCCAGTCAGCCAGCACTGTAGAGCGTGTACTATCATATACACTCTCAAACAATATGCTGTATGTTCTCAGTCAATGAACAATAGAGTGACATAGGGCGCTTGTCAATCTCTTTACTCCACTATGGTCTTTCTGCCATTATTTTGTTACGATACACCTAAAAAACCTCCACCACACAGTTTTCACAGAGGTCATCAGTAAGATCATGGATGGCTTGTATCTCTTCAATGAAAATTATGCAGATTTTGACTGTAGAACAGCAGTGAAGAGAAGTGTTGATGCAATAATGTTCTGGGAGAAGAAGTTTCGGACAAGGCAATCACCCCTTAATGCCCTCTTAAAGAAGGAGAATGTGCCACAACTTGGCCCATCTTCCTGCCAGCAACTCCCATCTTGTCTCCAAAATACTACCAAATATGTCATGTTTGGATTGCACATGAACTGTTGAGCAGAATACAAATTAACTTACTTTATTAAAATTTTCTTTCATTATTGTTCAGTTGATAATACAGAAAGTGTTTACAAAATCGTGTTTATCATCTATATTACTGTTTAAGTAACCTAATACACTCCTAAAGTGTTGACTGTAGGTAATAAATTATGATTTCAGGAACATCTCCATAGAGATTATCCTTATTTCTTAATATATATTTTGGGGTAAAATGTTTCATTTAAGTCATTTCTTATCTGAAGTGATTTTTTTTGCTGCACAAAGAAATAATTTGAGATAATTGCACCCTTAACAGAAGTCTACTTGTTCTAGCCAAAATGACCTCATATAATGCTAATTCAGTTAGCGCTCCAATTACCAGGAACACATTCCCCGCACTAAACAGGGTGTACCTGTATTTTCTGGGTTTTTTTTTTAGGGTATATATAAATCATTTGGCTGTTCCATGGCCAAGTGGTTAGAGCTTAGCTACATCAGTAGCTAAGTGCCTGGCAAAGTGCAAAGGGACCTGGATTCAAGCCCTGGTTCGAACCTAGGTATCATCAGTGTTGTTTTTCTGCTCAGAACCCGCCATCCTCACACACCTTCTACTATGACATATAAATGGACAGGCTCCTGTCAGACCTCTGTGGCAAGCAGCTGTTTAAGGGGGATATTTATTTTTTTTATAAATCATTTTAGCTCAACTTTTATGACTTAGCACAAAAATATCTTTGTATCTTCCTGTGACATTTGATTAAATCTGTTCAAATATATTTCAAAATATTGAAATTTTGTTCAGTCATGCTCAACTTTTGACAAGCAATGCATTTATGTTGGAAAAAGTTGAAAAAATAAAATTTATTTACAAAGAGTGGTAAAATATTTTTTAAAAAATTCAGAAATTAAAATGAAAAAAAAAAACCATAAATAATAATTTTGTAAAAAAATACATAATAATTTTGTCTCTATTGAAAAAAATATTCTATCTACCATTTCCGTAAAATTTTTCTGAAAATTAAATGCATTTTTTACATGACCTATTTCCATTTAATACTTTATGATAAATTGTAAATATTTTAAGCTTATTTTTTGCTGCTGAAAGCATATCAAAATTAATGAAATTTCCAGGAGAAGTTCAGTTTTAGATACCCAGCACTTAAGAGTTCGTAACCACAACAAAATTTCTCCTGTAAACAAATTGACAATATTTTGTATACCAGAAAGAAAGAAAAAACGTTTTGGTCAGAATGAATAATGATTGTGTCTGATAGCTAAGATGGGTTGTTTTACTTCTGAGTGACACTTGTGCACACAATGAGATAAATGGCAGTCAACAAAAATCCCAAGGATTCAGAAAAATGTTGAAAAAGGGGAGCCACTGGACAGTTCTTAAGGAGGCAATGGAAGCCTCCTATCAAGACCATCCAGTGAGTTCTATAACATGCATGCAGTATGGTTCTGCACATGAGGCCACAACTTTATGTCCCATCTGACAGAGATCTTTCCAAGTCCATCATTTTCTCATTAAGGACAGAGTGGGGATTAAAAGGGAAAATTCTCAATCTGAATGTTCTGAGATATTGGGATGATTATCTGAGATAATCTGAATGTTATCAGATATTGGGATGAATATTGAATGATCTGAGATATTGGGACTTGAATCTGGGAACATCAGATTACAAGCCTGGTGTGCTACCACCAACTAACCCAAATCCCATCCAATTCCAGATGGTAAAAGCAACTGCCATGTAACAAAAGGATGTTCCTGGTTTGGGTACCATTCAGGCCAATTTCTTAGGTTTATTAAGTATTCTTTAATCTCCACTTAATAGTTTATTAACAATGTGTGAAAATAAAAGGAATTTTCTGTGATATCAAAATACAGAAGTGTAATCAAAATATAATTTAGATTTAGTATGGAATGAGTTAAATCAGAATATAGCAATAATACCTGACACTGACTGAACATATATGGATGTTTTTTCCCAGCAGTTTGTGTTGGCTCCAGCCACTGTAGGGCACTAGCTTCAGCTGATGTTTCATATTCAATCCTTATTACAGATCTATAATGAACAATAACAGTTTGCATCAGAAAAAAAGTAGATATAAATTTAAAAAAGTAATACCTCGGAATGGCTGTACAGATATGGATACTGTTTTCCAGCAGTTTGTGCAGGTTTCATCCACTGCAATGCTGTAGAATGTTTGGATGTTTCATAATCTATCCTTACTGTAAATCTAAAGAATTAAAATGTCCCGTAAGTTACAAAGGAACAACACAATGTTCTGAAAGTTTTAAAAATGGCATAAATCAAATCTATATAATAGTGGATATATATATAAATGATTATATTGAAACAACTGTTCACATGAAAAAGCAAACCTTTTAAATATATATTTTGTTTCTAATATACATTGTTACTTTTAAAATGGTTTCTCTATTTCATTAAACTTTTTGCACATTTCACTTGCAAAGCTTGAACTGAGCTTGATAGTCACATTATTCTTGTTTGCAGTTAAAGATAACCTTGAAACATTATTCTGAAGTAACTAATAAAAAGATAGATAATGCTTTTATCCCAGAGTAATTAATTCTTTCTAAAAAGAAGAGGATAATATTAGATCAAACAGTTCTTGTGAAAATTGCCAAATTTTTATGGGACAAGTTCTAATGGGTATGTCCCTTGTGTTAATTGCCAAAAAATCACCCATTCTGATTGCATGCCCAAAAGAATTATCACTATTATTAATATAATTTTTTATTTCCAATTTTAGTAAAAAGTTTTTATATAAAAAAAGTTTAATATAAATATTTTATACTTTCATTATTACTTAAATCTTTCACTATTTTGTTTTGTATGAATTTTAAAAGTGATATATTTGGTTATTATTTTGATCCATATATAAGTTTAATAGGAAATTTCCTTTTAAATTATGAACAGTTTTAAAAAATACTAAAAGAGTTATAAAACTGAAAACAGTTTATAAACATTTTCATATTTCACAGTATATTAAGCTTTTGAAAAGAAAGCTAATATTCACTTAGCTAAATTCAACACCAATTCCATAAAATTCAAAATATCACTATGAAAATATTTGCATTGATGTTATTTTCAGCTGAACTACTAAATAAGATTAAAACAGTGGCAGACCAAGTTCTGTCAGTGGGAGTGCACAAACCAGACCGGAATAATAGTAAAACGAATGATACTGAATTCAATGTGAAATACTAATTAACTGTAAAGGTACTATTACTAATAATGTTAAATAATTAATTGCATAGAAGTATTTCATTTACTGAGTATATATTAACAAAACATAATAGAGAATAAAATTATTTCAGCAATTCCATAATAAAATTATATATAGTCCTAAAATGCAATAACATTTTGTAACTATGGTAAATCACATTTAGAATGCAGCATCAGTGTGTAAACTGTTTTTATCACTAAACTGTATTAACCCTAAAGCACACAAATGAATTTATAATGTAAGCATGCAACAGTGACTGAGTCTATACAGAAATTTTAATAAAACTAACATAGTTCTTTTCAGGAAAATTTTATTAAAAACAAAATCAAGTAGTTTTCAGTACTTATATATAAAAAAAATAAGCAAAACATCACATTGAATTATAACACAAAAAATATTAAAATAAATGTTTGATTTCAATGAAGGTTGCATTTAGTTCTTGTGACATGATGAACATATTCTTAGGGTTGTAGAGTATTGCTTGCACACATTTTTTTCATACCAGTCATAGAATTGCTTCTGCATTTTGCTCTTCTCCGAAGGACACAAATGACATTGTCATCTCTTTGGAATGTTTTCAATTGAACCAGAAGAATATAGTCCTTGAAGAAATTTTCAGTCATCATATTATTGTGAATAGTGTATATTGCATTTCAGCAGCATTCATATAGCTCAAGAGTATTCTTAGTACTTTATAAGGAGAACCAAGCAAAGCAAACCCTTTGAATGGAAGACTTTCAGCCAATTCTTTACTCATGAAATAATTTGCCATAGTTACTTTACATTTTGTTCCATAATATGGCTCAAACAATTTTTGAACAACTTGTGTTGCTAGTCCAGTTATTTTGATATTTCCTTCCTTTCCCGTGTATATAATTCTATTTAGAGGGTATGCTGCCTTGGAGTCGCATAGCCACCATATACAACCTGTCTGGAAAGTTCCAAGACAATTTATTGCAGACAAATCAGGAATAACCAGCCAGTTGTTTCTGCAGCAGTAAAGTAGAATTATTCCCTGCACAAGGGAATGTTTCTCCTGCACAAGTTTTGACATGTTTGGACCTGTACTGCTATTCACTGCAATGACTCTTGATTATGCTTTGTGAGATATTTCCTCGGGCAGTTTAGCTGTGCCAATGGACATGCAAAAGGAGGTTCATTCTGCAATTTGTGCCGACTTTTTTGAAATTGGAAGCAAGGAAAACACATTCTGCTCTTCCATCATCACTGGAGATGAAACATGGTGCCTACAGTACGACTCACAAACAAAAAGATAAAGCGCAGATATTCAGACAACCATGACAGCAGCTCCACAGCATTCCAGAGAGTGCTTTCCAAGACTGCTTCAAAGACCTCCAGAAATGCTGGAATCAGTGTATTGATGCAAGAGGAAACTATTTCGAAGGATATCCTTAGTACCAGAGTTTAAGTACATTGTACTCAGTTTATACTGTCAGTCTCGAACTTTCTGGACATGTATTTATACCATATCTGTCCAGTTTGGAAGGCACATAATGAATAATTGAACATCAGTTTCAACATGGCATGAGCTGTTTATCCAGAACAACATTTACTGTGGAAAATAATATTTTCCAAAGTTATGATTTATGATCTCCCAATCAGATCTAATTCTATAAATTTTTTCAACCCACTGCTGCTTTGAATATTGTGGAACCATAAAATTAATTACAAAATCTCTGAAGCTTTCGTCATTGTCTTTCATATATCTGGCTATAATTAGAAGCCCAATAAATGCATGTAGCTTGTCTATGTCAAGAGACTTTCATTTCCTTGATTCACCATATATTCTTATGGCTTCCTGATTGTACCATTTTATTATTTCCTCATACATTTCATCACTGATAAACAGCTTGAAGCTTTCTAAATCATCCTCAAATACAATTTCCTAAAGGGAGGGCTACTTTATCTATTGCTCTTTGATAAACTTGATCTCAACTTGCTTGCCAGTGGTGTTACATATCATTCAGTGCCATCGTTTCCTTTATATGTATTTCTGTTGTTTCCACAGATTTCAATTTCTTTTTCATGTGTGAAGTTTCTAATTCTGACACCTCATAGATGACTTTTTCCTCTGAGTTTGATGCTTTACTTTCGGTATTTTCCAATAAAATGTCATCATTGTCACTCCAATTCTCAACTATTTCCAATTCAATAAATGGTCATCATTTTTTTTCATGAGAAAAACACTAAAAGTATCAGTTGAATAAATATTTAAACTTGTTTCCAAAAATAAACTTACCTATTGGTAAATTGAAAATATTATATTTAAATTTTCTCTGTATCACTGTAATTGGTGGAAAGACTGAGACAATTAGATGGAATTATTATCTAGGTATTTACCTCGTTTTTGTTTTTTTTTTCTTGCGATGATATCTGATGAGTAGATGAGTCTATTGTCCTGTGGTTAGTATAGTCCAGATATACATTCACTTATATTCTTTAGTTTTTTATTTTCTATGGGAATGCTGGTGCCAGGTTGACATCGATTTGGTGCACACATCAACCAACATATTTCTAGATTCACAGCTTATGTCTCAACTTTTCTGAAAGTGCGAATATTATATTCTAATGCATACTCACTACACATTTTGCAGTGTTGCACCAATGCATCATCAGGCGAAATAGTTATTTTGCAGCAGGTAGAGATGTTAGCATGCTGTGGTCGGTGTTTGTTTACATTAGGCTCAGAGCACATTGTGTGGAGGGGTGGGTGAGTAGTGGTAGTACGTGGTGCCCTCTATTGAGCAGTTGGAGGGAGTGGAATTTTTGAGGTTGGGGATATAGAATTTTAGAGTTTTGTTTTACTGTTGGGTTTTTTAAATACATAATTGTGGGAAATTTTGTGTGGTGCTGTTGTATTTTTGTGTGCATGTAATGTGATGCCCCCTCATTCACTTTTACTTTACCTTAACTAGTTTTGCTTAATTTACGTTATATTTATCATTTTGGGGATTTTTATTTCCTTTTTGACATCACAGCACTCGTTTCCAAGAGTTAGGACTAGATTGATTCTTTTGTACCACATCTGACTAGTGTTGAATATTTTTCAATGGCAGAGATGTCTCTATGGATTTTTTTAAAAGTACAATTGTCCACATTTAAAAAAATAGGGAGTGATTACAGAGGCATTGATCTATTTTCTGTCTTGCTAAAGCTCTTCGGAAAAATGGGCTAAACACTTTAAATTTGAAGGTAGTACATGTTTCCATACTGGATATGGGAGAACGTAAATCTGTACTCAAAAGTGTTGAGAATTAAGCATATGTTTGATGGATATTGAAATCAACAGTGTGTTATGTTAGGCTGCAAATAACAGATTTTTGAATTTGTACATATTTTTGAGATATGGTTAATTTCAAGAATAATTATTGCATTTTTAAGCTTTGTTAACCAACAAAATCTGTGACTATGAGGTTTCATGAACTACTTGAAAAGTTAGTATATGGTTCATTCAGTAGGTAAGCATATATGTAATTACTTTCAGGTTTGAATTTTTAAGCTTGGAACCAAAAGCAACACATAATACTAAAATCTTTATTCGAAGCATTTTTATGATTAAGAAACATTTCTAACTCTTACCTACTAGTGGTTTTTGGAACTTTTATTTCTAATTTTGATCCAAAATTATCAACTGGGCTTCCGAGCGAATAAGATAATTTTTTCCTGGTATTTTTGTTTTTGACACTGTGAATTGTCAAGCCTTTTGTATCAAGGACCTAGAGAGAAAAATAAATACATATATGTTATATACTTTAAATATATGTGCCACACATCTCAGTTATTAAATTAAGCTGTACTTGATATTTTAACATTATTCAAGCAGACAAGTGACCAGGATAAATTCCAATTATGTTAACAGAATTGAGACAATTTTAAAGTATTTTTTTCTTATATTAAGCTTGTTTATTAACTCATTACATATTAAATGGCCTAGTTCTGCCATAATTAACTATTCACAATTTGAAACTAATTCCAGAACATTAATACTCATGTTAAGTTAATCCATTTATTTTCAATTTGCTTTCAAGGAAAAAAGGTTAAAACATTAAATAATTTTCTTTCTTAATTCATGTTTAAAAAAAATTTTTTTTTTCATCATCAGCAACAAATGATTTTCTCCTTTTTTTTGCAGTTTCTTCTCCTTTTAACCCACAACAGTAGTGTTATAGTTCCAAGAAAAATCTGTTTAAAATGGTCCCATTCTTCAACTTCAGTAGGAAGTAAACCATTATTGTCATCATGGGTTGGGTTATTTTACCTCTGAGTGGCACTTTTTTGCACACCATGGGCTAAATGGCCAGGTCACATGGACCCCGAAGGCTCAGAGAAGGTTGGGGGAAGGGACCCACTGGAATAGCTGTTGGGAGACAAATGGTAGCCTCCCGTCAAGGCCATCCAGAGTGTTCTTTAACGTGCACAGGGTATGGCTCTCCCGCACACGGGGCCACGGCTTAACGTCCCATCCGACGGACGGCGGCCTTTCCAAGCCCATCGGTGTCCCCTACTGACCGTGGGGAGGGCGGGGAATTTTGCGGAGATAAATCTCAACGCTGACCCAGCAGGAACTCGAACCTGGGAACTACAGATTACGAGCCTGGCGCGCTACCAGCTGAGCCACCCCCGCCCATTGTCATCATGAATAACTAACTTATTATGGTAAGCATTAGCTATAACTGGGTCATTTAGAGCTTCAGTGTTAAAAGCATTTTTCCCCCCTTAGCATAACACTTCTAAGGTTATTCAAAACACTTTTAACAAGAAAATGGTCAGATCCAACTTCAGTTTCCCTGTATGACCTGGTATCCCTAAGAGAACTAGCCCATTTACTGTTAATTAATATATAATTAATCATGACTACTGATCAAAGGGACGTGATCAAACCCAGGGAAAGCATGGATGCTTGTGTTGTCTTTCTGCTGAGACAAGTAGCTCCTTGAAGGGTATTTATTTTGCCATATCGTGGCCAATAGTTAGTGTGCTTGGCTACTGATCGAATGAAACTGAGTTTGAGCCTTAGATAAGGCACAGATGCTTGTGTTGTCTTTCTGATGAGATCTCATCTTCCTTACAGATCTCCTCTATGGCATATTAAACTGATAGCCTCCTGTCAGACCTCTGTAGCAAGCAGCTGTTGACGTGATATTTCTATTAATTTATTTTAATGTGCATCATCTGATGAAAGCTACATGTATTTATATATGTTTCCATGCCATTAATTTGCTTACCTGTAAGAGACACTACCCATTGCAAATACCAATAGCAAAGGGACATATCATCCCTCCCGAAAGGTAGGAGTCAGCACCAACTTTAGCATTGAAGTCACCTAGAGCAAGAGTAATATATCCCTTCTTGGTGAATTCAAAATATCCCAAAGTTGTCTGTAAAAACTACTTTTCTCATATTATCATATCTCATCTGAGTCTTCAGTGGGAGCATAGCAACAAATAACATATTCAAATCTTTAATCCTAGTTTTAGATATTGAGGGGAATGACAGGAGTCTGCCATTTTATACTGGATGGATTTTCATGCTTAAGATAATCTAACTAAAAAATTAGATAAAAGATATTTGGCAAGAAGTTCAAAGGGCATGAGAGAAGTTTCACCAATAAGGGAAAGACTAAGGGTTCTGCTTAATAGTCCTAGGTTGATTTTTTATAATTTAAATTTTGCAAGATATTAAGGTGATAAAGAATGGAGGAATTCACAGTGCAATAATATGTCAGGGTGCATAATTCTATATGAATATAACAGGAGCTATTCAGAAATTTAATGTCAGTTTTACATAATTTAAATGCACTTCATTCAAATATTTACGCTACCAGTATTGAAAGGTATTGCAATAGCCTCAAGTTTTGCAAGTAAAAGAACATACCATGGTATAATATTGATTCACAAGGAAGTCTTGAAGAAGTAATTGTCTTTAGTAGATAATTAAAATTTTGCCATATCATATATCCTTTAGTACAGATTCCAAGTATTGGAGAAGCTGAGCTGCTGCTTATGTTGAAACTTGCTGTTTAACCCTTAACATGCCAGAAGACACTATAGTTCTCAGGGCCAAATTTAGTCTCATATCCAGTGGGAACTGTAGTTCCCAAGAGAATATGCTTAAGTTTCCCGCTTTTTCCCCCCACAGAAATCATCCATTTTTATTTTTAATTAATCCTGAAAATTTATGAATTATATTTAATATTATAAAAACTACCTGATTACTCAAATGTTTTGCAAGTTGAAAAAGAAAGTATTATGTAGTTGTGGCAGCCATTTTTGTGATGGAGTGTTGCATTGTTTCCTTCTTTCTGGCAATGTTTCTAAAATTAAAGTTTCATACAGAACATTCTTTGAACTGTTGCCATTCAACCTTTTCTTAATATTTTGAAATTGCCTAAAAAAATGGTAAAATGGATGCTTTCAAATGGAAGATGTATGCATAATTTCATAAGAATGCATATACCTAAGCATTGCAATTTTTACTATATTTCCAATTTTTTGTTTTGCTGTTTGTTAAAAATGTTTGAGAAAAATCTATTTATATATTATTATGTAGAATTAAATGCTCCTTCCTTTAAGATATTATTTGTCATATTCTGTTCATTAGTCATTTCAGAATGAGGTTCAAATCCAACAAAATTACTATGAATTTTACTATTAAAATTACTATGTTTGCTGTTTTTCTCAATATTTCAAGGTTGTTCCATTTTTCTCCTGAAAGCATTGTGATGCCCCTTTTCTCCCGATGATCATCAAGCAGATTCATTAGCACTTCTGCTTCCATCATTACATCCTGCAATCTACCCTTTACTCTTTCTAAGTCGGGAGTCATTATGGCAGAATCGGCCATATTGCTAGCAGACATGTTTAGCGGTCTGCAAAACTTTGAATTTTGGAAATTTTGAAACCTTTTTTAATCTTGAGCAGTGCTCAAAGGTACTGCTATACAACAATACTAAAGCTACAACTAAGCTTGCAAAAATATAAATTTGCTTATCAAAAAAGTTTTTCTATCGTGCCTATGTACGTGTGTGTCCGGACACTTCTAATCTTTACATACAATAAATATCTTAACTATCAGCAATAACTGCGCTGAAACTTCAGTACCTTTGACTAATACACAAAAAAGTTAAGCTTCTTGCTCAACAAAAATTTTTGGCTTAAACTGCCGTTAAATCTATAAGTAGTACATACAACTAATGAGTTCAAAAATTACTATCTTTGGCAATCACGTTAAATAACATATACAATTTATACACAAATATACAGTCCCTATTCTTGGACCACTATCTTTTATTGCTGGCATGACCCTGTTCGTTGTGCCACTTCTTTTCTTCACTCTGTAACGCTCCAAAGAAATGAAATACTTTTAAAGTTTGGACCCTTTGATCCAATTATTTTTATGCTCCGGATAGCTGAGTTGGGCGCCAGGCAATAATTGACAAATTGCCAAAATTAAAGTTTAATTAGGGTTCAAAATACCAGCGAGTGTTAATGAGTAAGAATTCAAAAATATTAAATGATTGTCAAAATTTTATGTTAATGCTAATCAAAATAAACTAATGTTGCTCAAGAGAAAAAAATTGGTAAAGACTCAAAAGGTTTAAATAACAAACAATTTATTTCCAAAAAGCACTCACCAAAACTTCAATAAAGAAGATACTACATCATTTCTTACTACAAACATCTTCAACAAACTCCAAACTAAAACTGATCTCTAAACTGTGCTGTGCTCTACTACTCTCTCTACTATCTTCTGTGTTACTGTGACATGTCACCAGGTTATAACAAGAGGTACAAAGCCCACACGTGTCATGTTGCATGCCGGGAAAGACATTTGCATAAATTGACGAGTGGCGCAAGCTACGATGCAAGAGTGGGCGTGTCCTTGTGCATGTGCTTTAGTGGGTGACAATTGAAAGTTCGGAGTTGCGCATGCACAACTTCATATTATATATTATTAAAATAAGTCAATTACAAAACAATGATTCAGGCAGCACCATAAATAATGGGGCTTCACACAAATCAAACATTTCACTAACATGACAAGGGGAGTGTTTAGTTAATGCCCTTTGATGATAAAAAAAAAATTATGGACAATGTTTTAGCACATAATATGCTTTTTTGGGGGGCACTACTATTGAAAAAGAGTTGGGTTGTTTTACCTCTGAGCGGCACTTTTTTGCACATCATGGGCTAAATGGCCAGGTCACATGGACCCCGAAGGCTCAGAGAAGGTTGGGGGAGGGGACCCACTGGAACAGCTGTTGGGAGACAGATGGTAGCTTCCCGTCAAGGCCATCCAGCGTGATCTTTAACGTGCACAGGGTATGGCTCTCCCCACACGGGGCCACGGCTTAACGTCCCATCCGACGGACGGCGGCCTTTCCAAGCCCATCGGTGTCCCCTACTGACCGTGGGCAGGGCGGGGAATTTTTGCGGAGATAAATCTCAACGCTGACCCAGCTGGGACTCGAACCTGGGAACTACAGATTACGAGCCTGGCGCGCTACTGACTGAGCCACCCCCGCCCCTATTGAAAAAGAACTTTATTTATGATTACCAATATATATAAGTAAAAAAGTATTATTTAGAAAATATGAAAACTTAAGATCAAATATAACGTAATACAAACTAATATATATATATATACACAGTATGATCATATTTAACATCAATACCAAATATAATATTTGTTTGATTGAATGTGCATATTATTTCACTTAATTCCATTGAAATGTACAGTTTGACTTTGAAAATTTTACATTATGCATTCGTATCATAAATTTTATGGTACTCTGGAAGATTTGTGCATTCATATTCAAACATGCATCATTTCTTTCATTTAGCACTTAAGCTACACACCAATAGTGAGTGAATTTTCAGTTGTGGTTTGTTATTATTAAAGCTCAGAAAAACTACAACTAGGAAAACATCAACTCTAATTATTAATTGATTATATTACATTAGTGCATCCCTTCCACTTAAAAATTAATTTTATGTTTTTAATGCACTTAAAAGCTCTAATTGGTCGGTTTGTTGTTCATGGTCCTCAGCCAACAGATAGCACTGCTCAAGAAACGTATGACATCGAGGTGTAAAGTATGACATAGAAACATAACCATTGGTTGTTGGTGGACTATGGTTCTTTGATTTGTTTCTTTTGAGTGGGTAACATGAAGTAAGGTGTCATGTGTGTGATTTGATGGGAATGTGGCATTATGTTTGATTTTTTTCGCCATCTTTGCTCGATAACTTGCCTATGCAGCTAGAGGTAGGTTGGGTTGTTTTACCTCTGAGCGGCACTTTTTTGCACACCATGGGCTAAATGGCCAGGTCACATGGACCCCGAAGGCTCAGAGAAGGTTGGGGGAGGGGACCCACTGGAACAGCTGTTGGGAGACAGATGGTAGCCTCCCGTCAAGGCCATCCAGCGTGTTAACGTGCACAGGGTATGGCTCTCCCGCACACGGGGCCACGGCTTAACGTCCCATCCGACGGACGGCGGCCTTTCCAAGCCCATCGGTGTCCCCTACTGACCGTGGGCAGGGCAGCTAGAGGTAAGTGCATATATATATATTTAATGAGGAATTTTTAATGATAGCCAGAATAGGAATAATTAATATGTTCCAGTTGTTTTTTTTTTTAATTTCATTAAGATATGATAAATAATAAATTATTTAAGATATCTTGGAATTGAAGCTATTTAATATTAGGAGGGTTGTTGCTGAAAGTGTTAGTGAACTGTTTGTAATGTTATGGTCACGTCGTTTGGAAATGCAGCTTTTTGTGGCTGTGTGGGAATGTTTTTGTAAGTTCTCTGGAGTGAGGGACATTTCAAAGGGAAGGGAGGAGTGATTAGAACCAGTTAGAATTATTTTAAATTTTTTTTGTGTTTAGTATGATGTAGTAGTATGTGTTTTGTTGTGAGTGTGGAAGAAAATGGCAAAAGTTTATAATGTGTGGTAATTAAGTTTTAAAAATGAGAGTTTTTATGGGGTTTTAGGAGAATAGTTTTTGGTGAAATGTATAAAGTGAGTTTTCAGAGGATTCTAATGTAATGTGGGGGGTGGAGTATGCTTGGGGGAAAGAATGTTGGAAGTTTTTCCATGTGGGAGTGAACAAAGCCGTCTGAAAGTATACTTTGTATCATGCCATGCTGTTTGCAACTATTCCTCTGTGTTAAAGGTAGGTGCTATTTCTTTATTCTGTTATTTAGATAAATATTAAAATTATATTATATATATTGTTTATATTTAAGTGTATTTATAGTAATTATTATTGTTACCATGCCTTGTAAATGTTTTATTCCTGGCTGCCATAGTAATTATTGTAGACCACCATATGTAATTGTATTTCATATATTCATTTAACAACAAAAATGGATTTAGTATTGAATGTACCTCAGCAGTTAATTAATATGTGTGACCATGGAGGGCATCAATTATGCCAATAATATTGAGTTATCATTGGCATAATTGATGTGGATTTTGAATATTTACTTTTTTTGTTGGATGTATGTGTGATCAATATATTTAGCTGTAAATAATTTAAAGTAATATTTGCATTAAATTTTTATGTCATCATGTTTGTTAAACAAATCTTTTGTTTTGGTGTTTGTATTAGGGTTCATTTCAATTATGTGATACTGATGATTTAAATCTTATAAATAATTCTAATCTTATTAATAAAATAGTAGAATTGCACTGATGATTTGTTCAGCTGTGAATGAATTCTAATCTCAATAGCTTTCTTTTTAGAACATAAACTATGTGAAATTTAAAGTTTCATATGAAATATAACCATTAACATTTTTAGTGACAGAATGTATATGTGATATTTATCAATATTGTTAAACCCTATTTGAAGTTAGTATGTATATATTTTGCTAACCTAAGAATAGATATTTATCTCTTCCAATATGTTTGCAAATGTAACTCCTATATTTTGTTTAAAATTTAAAAAAATCGATAACTATGCTTTAAAATTTATATTTTATCTATATCTGTTTTCTTATAATATTGTTTACATTTAAATATAATTAATAAAAAATATGCATAACTATGTTTAGAGAATATATTCATTATTTTTGACATTAAGAAATAAGGTTTTTTTTTATGACTGTGAAAATATTTCCTGCAAGAATAAAATTCTTCTCTGCATTTATGATAATTTGCTACATAATTGATATTTGATTCAATTCAGTACAGGAAATGAAATCATTTAAATAAAGCATACATTGAATGAGAAACAAATCAGATCCATTGACTTAAAACTATGATGTGATGGAAGGCCACCGTTTCTGATGTCATTAGCCAGGCCTATCACGATACCAAGCTTTCTCTTCAGACAGCTTTGGACTGAACATGGCGGGTAGTAACAAACACATATTTCATTATAGTAGTTTGGGAAGAATTGAGTGATTTTTTAGAAGTTAAATGTAGTATGATACTTATTAGTATATTAGAGTGATTTATTAATTTTGTTATATATTTAGGAATATTTTAAAGTTGCTTATATGTTAGCGCGCTTGGCTACTGATCTAAGGGACCTGGGTTCGAGCCCCGGATAAGGCATGGTTGTATGTGTTGTTTTTCTGCTGAGGTCCTGCCATCCTCTCAGATCTACTTTGGCATATAAACTGACAGGCTCCTGTCAGACCTCTGTGGCAAGCAGCTGCTTGAGGGGGTATTTATTTTTATTTTTTTTATTTATATGATTTATTGCTAATATGTGGAAGTGTTTGGCGGGTTTTTGACGTAGAAATTTTGGATATTGTAGAATTGTCGGTGTGGAAAAAATGGCAGTTTTTGATGGTCAGGAAGGCTGAGTAATTTAGGGGAAAGTTATTTGAACTATAAGATGTTTTTTTTTTTGTTATCTCTGATGAGATTATTTGGTTTCAGGGGCTTTTTTATAATTCAGTTCAGGTGCACTGTTTCCAATTTTCATGTTTTTCGGTTTATGTTGTCTGCGAGGATATTATTTAGTTTCGGTGGCTTTTTATAATTCGGTCGGTGGTGCACTGTTTCCAAATTTCATGTTTTTCGATTTGTGTTTCTGTGAGTACACTATTTAGTTTTGGGGGATTTTTAATAATTCAGTTGGTGGTACACTGTTTCCGATTTATGCTGTCTGCAAGGATATTATTTAGTTTCAGGAGCTTTTTATAATTCGGTCAGCGGTACACTGTTTCTGATTTCTGCTGTCTGCAAGCACATTATTTAGTTTCAGGGGCTCTTTTATAATTCGATCAGTGGTGCAGTTTCCGATTTTCATGCTTTTTGGTATGTGTTGTCTCTGATAAGATTATTTAGTTTTCGGGGCTTTTTTATAATACTGGTCAGTGATGCATTGTCGATGCATCGCTGACCAGCAATATGATGTTCTTGGTTTTGAGATTTGTGTTCGATTTAATTCTGATTTATTTAGGTTAATTATTGTATGTGTGACTTGATTTATTAGTTTAGTTTGTGGAAATATATTTGTGGAATGTTTTAACTATTGTGTAAAAGTAGTGAGGAAAAACTCAATTCAGCAATTTCGTGAGCAATTTCGTGAATGTAAAGAACCCTGGGGGAAAAAAAAATGCTATATTTATGTTTGTAACTTACATGCTGTTAACATTTTTAAATGGAGAGTGTTTTTAGGAAGAAAAATCGTATAGATTTAAATTAAAAAAATCATAATAAGTTTGGTGATTTTGCTTCTGTATGCCTTAATAATAAACTAAAATATTAGGTTTTTTTTATATTTTTTTACAAACGATGTATGATTAGATATTTGAAATTATGGTGGTGGAAAGTGAACATCCTGAAGTTTTCATAGGAAACAATAATTCACCTCTTAGACCCAGGGTGGGTGGAAAATTGCAATTGTTTTGTTTTCAGCAAAATTTCTTTATACGGATAAAACTTTTTTTGCATTGGATAGGTATTGATGAAATATTATGATTTTCACTTTCCTAGTCTCCCAGAAGCTATAAAATGCTATAAACCATTGAAAAATGTGAAAATTCGCAAATTTCAAATGAATATTGCAAATGATGTATTTATGCTAGAACTCTGAAATTTTGATGGTGGAATGTGAAGGTCACGTTGTACTACTGGTAATTATGAGTTGACCACTTAGACCTAGGGAGTGAAAAAATGCATTTTTTTTTTGTTTTAAGAGAATATTGTTTCTTTATAGACATAAATTAAAAAATGATTTGGTGTTGCATAGTTATTGATGAAATATCATGATTTACACTTTCCAAAGTTAGTATTAGTGTGATCCCCTATCAGTCAATCATGCACAATTGACTATATATTAGATATTAGTTAGTGATTTGAATTATTACCGTGAATATAAATAATACTCTATGCATTAGCAGCAGAAGAAATTTGATGCCAGAAAGATGCAAAAAAAAAAACATGACTTCCTTTCTCCCGATTAACCTGTTCAGTCTATTAAACTAGTCTTATTGATAATCGGTGCCACGAGCTCAGCATCTGAGTGGCACTCAGCACAATCGCATTTTCCTCTATTTTATTACCTCTGTAAAATTCTCGCCCTGCCCACAGTCAGCAGGGGACACCGATGAGCTTGGAAAGTCCGCCGTCTGTTGGATGGAACGTTATACCGTGGCCCCGTGTGTGGGAGAGCCACACCCTATGCACGTTAAAGAACACGCTGGATGGCCTTGACGGGAGGCTACCATCCGTCTCCCAACAGACGTTCCAGTGGGTCCCCTCTTCCAACCTTCTCTGAGCCTTCGGGGTCCTTATGACCTGGCCATTTAACCCATGGTGTGCAAAAAAAAAAGTGCTGCTCAGAGGTAAAACAACCCAACCCTCTATTTTATTTCTCATGTTATTTTGCTTTCATCCTTCTGGTTTTCATCTGGAAGTTACAATGCATTTTCAGCTGTCTTTCTGATTTTTTTTCAAATTGATATAGTTCATAGTTGTTTTAAAAATTGATTGTAAAAAGTATCAAATTTCTTTGCCAATAGAACAAGGCAATCTAAGGCGCAAGGATATATACCACGTGACCCATGACCCAACTTTCTCCCTCACCCCGCTCCCTGTAGCTTCAGGGCACGAAGTTCTGAATTGTTTTGTGTTCCAATTTGCAGTCAGTTGTCTAATGTGTGAGGTGGGGGAGGGGGGAGTCCCATCCATTTGAAATCGCACACACCCTTTGAACACGTGATACGTAGCTTTTGTGACCTTTGTTCTTCAACTCCTGCCCCTTTGTTTTTATATCATACGCATCTGTTCTGGACTGACACATCGGAAAATAACATATCAGCATCTTTAAGAATAGAGAAAATTTTAAAAATTGTGCATTAAAAATTTTTAGTTTTGAAAAGATTGTAGTTTTAAATCCGAATGCAGAAAGCACTCTAATGAAAACCTATGCAGACAACATGATTTATTTGTCAAGTGTTTGCGCGCCATCTGGCGGATATTTTTTGTATAAGAGTGCCTCGAGAAAACTCCAATTGGGCAGGCCTGTACTCTATCATTGTTGGCCAAGCTCCCACACATTAGTATATGCCTTTCTGTTGGTTTAGAGTAAAAACTTCTGGCTGCTGAGATTTATTAGCAGGTGTTTCTGATAATTTAAATAAAAATTAGGATTTTGCTGAATATATTTAGGTATATCAGAAACTTGCAAATAAATTTGCGGCCTGTGTAGTGGTTAGAGTCCTTAGCCGATAGATGGCATTGGTTTCTAGAATGGCATTGGTTCCTTAGCCGATAGATTCATTGGTTTTTCAAATATCCCTCACTCCTATAATAATTCAATTTTTTGGGTGGGAAATGTGAAGTCACGTGTCGTATGTGTGATTTGACAGGAGTGTGAAGTTACGTTTGATTTTTTTTCACCATTTTTGCTTTATAATTCGTTTGGATAACATGCCTGTATGGTTAGAGGTAAGTGCACATATATCGTATATTTAATGAGGGTTTTTTAGTGATAGCTAGAATAATTAAAATGCTGTTTTTTGGAAAATTCATTAAGATATGGTAAATAATAGGTTATTAAAGATATTTTGGAAATTGAAATTATTTAATATTAGGAGGGTTGTTGTTGATATTGTTAGTGAACTGTTTTGTAATGTTAAGGTCACGTTGTTTGGAAGTGTGGGAGTTCAGTAGCTTTTTACTGCTGTGTGTAGGGGGAATGTTTTTAAGTTGTTTGGAGTGAGGGATATTTGAAAGGGTAGAGAGGAGTGGTTTACCAGATAGAATTAATAATTTTGTGTTTAGTATGATGCAGTAGTATGTGTTTTGTTGTGAGTGGAAGAAAACGGGAAAAGATGATTAATCTTTTCCCGTTTTTTAAAAAATGAGAGTTTTTATGAGGTGTTAGGGTTTTAGGAGAAGAGTTTTTGGTGAAACATATAGAGTTTTCACAGGATTCTAATGTAGTGGGGGGAGTATGCATGGTGGGAAGAATATTGGAAGTTTTTTTGTATGGGACTAGAACATGACGGTAGTAACGAACACGTGTATTTCGTTATCGTAGTTTGGAATGAATTGAGTGTTTTTAGTAGTTATGCGTAGTATGGCAATTATTAGTGTATTATGGTGATTTATTAATTTTGTTTTATATTTTGGAGTCTTATAAAGTTACGTATATGATTTATTGTGAATATGTGGAGCGTTTGGCAGTTTTTTGATGTAGAAATTATGGGTTGGGTTTTACCTCTGAGCTGCAGTTTTTTGCACACCATGAGCGAAATGGCCAGGTCACAAGGACACTGAAGGCTGAGAGAAGGTTGGGGGAGGGGACCCACTGGAATAGTTTTGGGAGACAGATGGTAGCCTTCCGTGAAGGCCATTCAGTATGTCCTTTAACGAGCACAGGTAACAGCACACGGGGCCACAGCTTAATGTTCCATCCAACGGATGGCAGCCTTTACCAAGCCCATCAGTATCCCCTGCTAACTGTGGGCACAGCGGGGAGTTTTGCGGAGAAAAATCTCAACGCTGACCCAGCTGGGGCTTGAACCTGGGAACTGCAGATTATGAGCCTGGTGTGCTACCGATTGAGCCACCGCCGCAGCTGAAATTATGGGTATTGTAGAATTGTCGGTGTGGAAAAACATAGTTTTTGATGGAGTCAGGAAGGTAATCAATAATTTAGGGGAGGGCTATTTGAGCTATAAGAATTTTTTTTGTTGTATCTGATGAGATTATTTGGTTGCAGGGGCTTTTTTAATAATTCAGTCAATGGTGCACTGTTTCCGATTTTAATGTTTTTAGGTTTGTGTTGCCTGAGAGGACAATATTTAGTTTTGGGGCTTTTTTATAATTCAGTCAGCAGTGCACTGTTGCCGATTTTCATGTTTTAAGGTTTGTGTTGTCTGGAAGGACATTATTTAGTTTTGGGGCTTTTTTTATAATTCAGTCGACAGTGTACTGTTTCCGATTTTCATGTTTTTAGGTTTGTGCTGCCTGAGAGGACATTATTTAGTTTTGGGGCTTTTTTATAATTCAGTCGGCAGTGCACTGTTTCCGATTTTCATGTTTTTAGGGTTGTGCTGCCTGAGAGGACATTTAGTTTTGGGGCATTTTTATAATTCGGTCGGTGGTGCACTGTTTCCGATTTTCACGTTTTTAGGTTTGTGTTGTCTGGGAGGACTTTATTTAGTTTTGAGGCTTTTTTATAATTCGGTCAGAGGTGCACTGTTGCTGATTTTCATGTTTTTTATTGTCTGCGAGGATATTATATAGTTTTGAGGGCTGTTTTTTTATAATTCGGTCGACGGTGCACTGTTTCTGTTTTTTTGCTTTTTGGTATGCGTTATGACGATGTGATTTAGCTTTGGGGGCGTTTTTATAATGCCGGTCGGCGATGATCTTGGTTTTGAGACTGGTGTTCGATTTCATTAATTCTGGTGATTTATTTAGGCTAATTATTGTATATATTATGACTGGATTGATCAATTATAGTTTGTGGAAAATATTTGTGGTGTTTTATTGGGTAAAAAAGGGGGGGGGGGTATTTGTTTGGGTTAGGGTTTCGAGGGTTGTGGGAATCAATAAAAGGCTCGTTTCGTTACGTTGCGTCAAAAACAAAATGGCGGCTGAGGTCCGTGATCTGTACTACTGCCAAATTAGCATTTATCAACAATTTTTCTCTATCATCATTTAGACTCAAAACTAATTAATGCCGAAATAAACTTACGACAGTACACAATTACGAATTATTCCCCCCCCCCCCCACCCACAACGTTATAGCTGCACTAATGACAGTAACATCCAAAACACATGACAATAGTTGAATTTCAGTTATCGCTATAGTTACCAAACTATTATGGGCTCATCATTGAGAATTTTCACGATACGCCACTATTGATAACATAAAGAGTGCATTAATTAATTTCTATACAAAATTCAATTTACTTTCGTTATACGAGAAAGCTACACGAAAGTAAAAAAAATACAGCACTTACTACATGATCTGCGGGATTATCTTTATTTTTCTCAACTGTAATATCAGCATATCCTGAAAGAATCTCTCTTTCAAAATCTACATCTAGATTTAAATGGATATCTGAAACAACACAATGTTCTGGATTAGAAAACGAGTTCGGATCACCTAAACTCAGACCATCCGCCATGCTAGCAATAGTGCGAAACACCGCTGTGGCCAGATATGCAGTTACACTGGTTTCAATTAATTAAGGAAAACCATTGATGAATTAAATTGCTGGACACCGCCATTTTGGCGACAAGAAGCTCATGCTACAGTTAATTCTCATTGTATTGAACGTGTATAAAATTTATTAAATTGCGTTTTCATTGTATTGAACTTGTTCAAAAATTATAAAATTGCACTTAAAATATCCTACGCCATGTTGATTTCGGTAAGTCTAAAACAGATATATATTTTACTCTTTTAATTGCATTATATTTCAACCTTAGCAACGACAGACAGGATACTTAACCTCTAAATCATACTAGAGGCCCTATATAAGTAGAGGTTGGCCATCTCAAAATTGGAAGCCATGTTTTGTCATGGCTTGGATTGTTTAGCGCGCATAGCTGAATGGTATTGCACGAATACTTATGGATTCATGAAAAGGTAGGGTAATTTTGATACAGATTTCACTGTTCATGATTGGAAGCACTTTAGAAAACGGCTAAAAATCGGAAAAGTAAATTTTACGGCTTTTTTTTTTCCTTTACGAAAAAAGATATAATTTCGTTTTGTTGTCTTTTCCATCTGTAGACATCGAACTTTTATGTTTATACAGATAAATAAAAAATTATTTTGTGTTAGATAGGAATTAATAATATATACCGATCTGCATTTTTCGAACCTGTCAAAAGTTATAACTGCGCCCTCTAACGGTGGAAAATTTTGAAAATTCCAAAATATCAAACGAATATTGCAAACGATGTAGTTATGCTACAAATTTGAAATTTTAGTCGTGGAATGTGACAGTTTTGAAAATTCCATTGGCAACAATGAGTTGACCCTAAGCCCAAGGTACGAAAGAAACGGAACGGTTTTGTTTTAAGAGAGAATTGGAAATCTCTTTTTTAGTTACTTACTAATGAAATGTAATTCGCATTTTCAAAGGTAGTTTTAATTTATGTCAATAGAGATCACTAAATATCGAAACTGCAAAACTTTTAACGAATGTTGCAAGTGATCTCTTTATGGTAGAAATTTCGGCAGCAGATTTCTGTTATGGAAGAAATTCCACTGACAGCTATGATCTGCCCACTGTTTTCAGAGGAGTGAGAGAAAAGAATCTCTCTAAATTTAACAACTAAAAAAATAATACTTCGTATGTTTTATAATTATTAATAAAATACCAATATGTGCATTTCCCCCATTATATATAAAAAAAAATAAATTACCCCTCAAGCAGATGCTTGTACAGAGGTCTAACAGGAACCTGTCAGTTTATACGCCTTAGTAAAAGGTCCATGAGGATGGCAGGACCTCAGCAGAAAAACACGAACATCCATAATTAAAACTTTTAAGGAGTGAAAAATTAGGCAAAGGAAGAACTTAATTCTCTTTGAAAATGAGATTCCCATATGCGCCAGAAGCGATATGCGTTCTTCTAGTTGTTTCACATTTTCAGTACCTCTGACACTGGAAGTTCGGATTACTGTATAATTGAGAAAATAAACTATTAATATTTTGTTAGTACCTGTAATGTGCAAAAAAGTTTTTCATTTATCTCTCAAAGCAGAAAAGTTTTACCAATGGGACAAATCATTACTATTAGGGTAAAACACTTGATCATTACACTCTATGACTAAAAACTTACGTTTCTAGCAAAAAAAAAAGATCGTTTGCAATATTTATTTAAAGATTTGGTATTTTCCAGTTTCTTCCACCGCTAGAGGTCGTCTTTCGAGTTTTCATTTTCCGCCTTTAGCACTCTCTAACACTGGAAATTGCAGCTGATGGGGATTCGAAAAACGTTAATATTAATATTTTTGCGGAAAAAGAAATTCGCCGACATACGGGATTCGAACCCGTAGCTCTCTAGAAATATGCCAGAACATTCTAACCTGTTGAACTAAAGCCGTCGTTTTTCACAAAAAAATTAATTGATTTATAGACGTTTAAACGTCCACAGGTAATGCTGAAATTGTCAAATATTGTTTAAATCATTAATATTTTGTTAGCGTCTGTAAAATATAAAAAAAAAACATTTCGTTTATCTTTTAAAAAAAGTTTCATATTCGCACCCCCCCCCCTCCCCCGCTTTTTGGCTAAGATAGCAAAACCAAAATTTCAGATTTCCAGTGTAAACAGTTTGTTTGTAATATTCGTTTGAAATTTTAGCATTTTCGATCTCTTCCCACCGCTAGAGGGCGCTATTAAAGCTATTGAAAATTTTCAAAATTGCTAATCACAATATATGTTCGACACCTATCCAACCCAAAAAGAATTTTTCATTTACTCTAAAAGTGGAAAATTTATTGTCTATAGACGGACAGACAGGTGGAAAGACAGATGGACAGACAACAGTTAACAGAGAGATGGACAAGCAGATGAACAAATGCTGGCATAGGCATATGACAAAACGAAAACATTAGCTCGTTTTTCAAACGAACCTTGAAAGAAATTATTTGTTGTTTTTCGGTTAGCTCGTTTCAATTTTGCAGCTGATGATCTAAGGGACCTGGGTTCGAGCCCTGGGTAAGGCATGGATGTATGTGTCGTTTTACTGCTGAGGTCCTGCCATTCTCTCAGACTTTCTACTATGGCATATAAACTGACAGGCTCCTGTCAGACCTCTGTGGCAAGCAGCTGCTTGAGGGGGTATTTTTTATGCCGTCTTCTGATGGAGTTTCTCGGAATAAAATCTTCATTAATTTATTTCTTTGAGTGAAATTTATACATCCAAATGCAGCGCAGAGAAGAATTCATAAATTATGAGCTTTTATAGAGAGAAAAAAATGGTAGAAATATATAAAAATATATCAACGGTGTGTTTTAACTTGGTACATACACTAACTGATAGGCTTTCTTCTCACGGTACAACAAAACATGGCGCCCATAAAGCATGTGACTCAATCAACCAATGAATCACCGAGATGGCCAGCCTCTAACTATACAGGGCCTCTAACCCAAACTAGAGTCTAACATCCTTCTCTAAAAACTGGACCAAGGTTGGCCATCTCGGTGATTCACTGCCATTGGTTGATTGAGTAACGTGGTTTATGGAACCCATGTTTTGTCGTACCGTGAGACGAAAGCCTACGAGTTAGTATGTGTACCAAGTTAAAACTTCTGTTGTTATACTATTATATATTTCTACCACTTTTTTTGCCTATAAAAGCTTCCATATTTTATCAATGCCTCATTGCGCTGTATTTTTTTTCTAAGAAACTTCAAAAGACAGCAATGGGTTGCGAAAGCTAAACGAACTAACTGAAAAACCAACAGATGATTTTTTAAGATTCGCTTGGAAAACGAGCTAATGTTTCCACTTTGTCATCTGCCTATGCCAATATTTGTTCGTCTGTCTGTCCGTCTCTCTATTAACTATTGTCTGTCCATCTACAGACATCAACTTTTTTTACTTTAAGAGCTAAATGAAAAATTCTTTTTGGGTTGGATAGATGTCAACAGATTTTGCGACTTGCAATTTTGGAAAATTTTCAATAGCTTTAATAGCGCCCTCTACCGATGGGAAAAGATATAAAAATTATAAAATTTCAAACGAATATTACAACGTATTTACATTGGAAATCTGAAATTTTGGTAGTAGAGTGTTATGGTCAGAAGGTTTACAATGGCAACAAGGCTTTGCCGTCTTAGCAAAAGTGGGTACGAAAATGATACTTTTTATAAAGAGATAAATGAAATAATATATGTATATTTGTTTTACAGGCACTAACAAAATGATTTAAACAATATTTGAGAATCTCAGCGTTACCTACAGAAGTTTAAACGTCTGTAAATCAATGTTTTTTTTTATGGAAAAAGCCGGCTTTAGTTCAACAGGTTAGAATACTTTGTCATGTTTCTGGAGAATGCGGTTCGAATCCCGTATGCCGGCAAAAAAAATTTTCACAAAAATATTAATATTTCCATTTTTCAAATCCCTATGAGTCACATTTCCAGCGTTAGAAAGTGCTAAAGGCGGTATATAAAAACTCGAAAGACGACTTCTAGTGGTGGAAAAAAGCTGGAAAATACCAAATCTTTAAATAAATATTGCAAACGATCTATGTTTGCAAGAAGCTTAAGTTTTTGATCGTAGAGTATAATGGTCAAGTGGTTTACACTAATAGTAATGGTTTGTCCCATTGGTAAAATGCAACTTTTCTGCTTTAAGAGATAAATGAATAACATTTTTTTACACATTATAGGTGCTAATAAAATATTAATAGTTTATTTTCTTAATTTTGCAGTAGTTCAAAATTCCACTGTCAGAGGTACTGAAAATGTAAAATAACTGGAAGAATGCATATCGCCTCTGTCGCATATGGGAATCTGGTTTTCAAAGAGAATGAAGCTCTTCCTTTACCTACTTTTTCATTCCTTAAAAGTTTTATTTATGGATGTTCGTGTTGTTTTTCTGCTGAGGTCCCACCAACCTTATGGACCTTCTACTATGACGTATATGAGGCTCCTGTCAAACCTCTGTACAAGCAGCTATTTGAGGGGTTATTTATTTTTTTAATGTATGAGGGGGGAAATGCACACAGTAGTATTTTATTAGTAATTATAAAACAAAAGGTATTTATCTTTTAGTTCTTAAATTAAAAAAGTTGCTGTCCTCTCGCTCCTCTGAAAATAGTGGCCAGATCACTGCTGTCAGTGGATTTTCTACCATAACAGAACTCTACACGCCGAAATTTCTACCATAAACAGATCACTTGAAACATTCGTTAAAAGTTTTGCAGTTTCTATATTTAGTTTTCTTTAATGATATAAATTAAAACTACCTTTGAAAATGCGAATTGCATTTCATTTCTCTTAAAAACAAAACCGTTACGTTTCTTATCTACCTTGGGCTTAAGTTCAACTCTTTGTTGCGAATGGAATTTTCAAGACTGTCATATTAGACGATCAAAATTTCAAATTTTTATTATAACTGCATCGTTTGCAATATTTGTTTTAAATTTTTTGGATTTTTCCCACCGTTCGAAGGCGCAGTTTTGGTTTTTTGAAATCGCAAAATGCAAATTGTAATATTTTATCAATAGCTGTCCAACCCAAATAGAATTTTTAATTTATCTCTAAAAACATACTTTTCTGTTAAAACAAAGAAAAAATTGCATTCACCTTCCCCCCCCCCCCTGGGTCTAAAGGGTCAAGTGATTGTTACCAATGGTATCTTCGTAACCTTCACATTTCAACACTAAAATTTCAAACTTCTCATCGTTTGGAATATTCGTTTGATATTTTGGAATTTTCAAATTTTTCCACCGTTAGAGGGCGCATTCATAACTTCGGAAGGTTCGAAAAATTAAAATCATAAATATATCATTAATACCTATCTAACACAAAAAGAATTTTTTTTCTGTATAAACAAAAAAGTACGATGTCTGGAGACGGATGGACCACAAAGCGAAATTATATCTTTTAAAAAAAAAAAGTCGTAAAATTTACTTTTCCTTTTTTAGGCGTTTTCTAAAGTGCTTCCAATCATGAACACTGAGTTGGGTTGTTTTACCTCTGAGCGGCACTTTTTTTGCACACCATGGGCTAAATGGCCAGGTCACATGGACCCCGAAGGCTCAGAGAAGGTTGGGGGAGGGGACCCACTGGAACAGCTGTTGGGAGACAGATGGTAGCCTCCCGTCAAGGCCAACCAGCGTGTTTTTTAACGTGCACAGGGTATGTCTCTCCCGCACACGGGGCCATGACTTAACGTCCCGTCCGATGGACGGCAGCCTTTCCAAGCCCATCGGTGTCCCCTACTGACCGTGGACAGGGCGGGGAATTTTGCGGAGATCATGAACACTGAAATCTGTATCAAATATTACCCTACCCTTTTCGGTAATCCATAAGTATTCGTGCAGTACCATTCAGCGATGCATGCTAAACAATCCATGGAGGTAGGAAGAGGCGCCTTTACTATATCTTAACATAGGTTGCTAGTGTAGCCGCGCAGAACGGCGGTAGCCATGTTCTTGCTACTCAGAAAGCCGCACGTCAATTGTAATGTATCCTGTAATCAATAGTCGCAAGTTCATTGCAGTAATCAAACGAGTTACCCAAACATTTTTTTCAATGCAATCTGTCGTTCTTTAACGCAGTGATAGCAAGATTACAAGTAGCGACAATATGGCGATTTCAGTTAGTTTTCAAGCGATAGGGCGCCTCCCTGTCTTCCTACCTCCATGAAACAATCCGAGTGACAAAACATGGCGTCAAATTTTGAGATGACCAACCTCTACCTATATATGGCCTCTAACCCAAAGTAGAAGTCCTATGTCTGGTGTATGCTGGATGTCTTTGACAGGTTAGGTTGTGTTACATTTGAGATGCACCTGTTTTTGCACACATTGGGCTAAATGACCTGGTTAAAAGGACCCCCCCCCCCCCCCCGAGGTTAGGAGAGAGAACCTACCGGATAGCTCTTAGGATTGTAGTCTCCAGTCGTGGTCATCTAACGTGCAGATATGTCTCCAGGTACAGCTCAACATCCCATCCAAAGGAGAGCGACTTTTCCAGCCCATCAAAGTTCCCTGCTGAGAGCAGGGCAGAGTTTTGTGGAGTGAGAGATGTGGTACCCGAACAGTTGGCCATTGCTGGTAGAAATTGATAACGAAAATATGTTTCACGTCGTCGTTCAAGAATACCACGAATTCGATTATTCACATGGAGGTAGGAAGATAAGAGGAGGAGCCCTAAGCACTTGAAAATGATGCTACGGCAGCCATGTTGTTCTATTCAAAACATTGATCAGTAGTTACTCACCTATACTAATTTTTGTCGACATTTGTATTTTGGCAGCCTGTTCAGCTTACGGCTGCACGAATCGCACAGTAAAACTGAGTGTAAGTAGGCTTGATTGCAGCGGCAGACGGTTTGTTTTGAATGCAACAACATGGCTACCGCAATGCTGCGTAAGCATCATTTTCCTTTCACAGGGAAAGCGCGTTAGGGCGTCTCCTTATCTTCCTACCTCCATGGTTATTCATATATTTTTTAGACATGTAAAGAAGAAGTGTACTGCATTGGAAAAGCAGTTTCTCCACCACATTTTTGGTAGATCGGGGTCTGCTGATGACAAGTTTTTGAGACGAGTAATAACCTATAAATGTGTAATATTTTGGAAGTATTAATACACTACTCCAAGCGCGTGCCTATTTCCACAATAACAAAAAATACATTGTGATGATATATTTGATGAACCTATTACAAACATAAACAATGTTTTGTCTCCCCAAATTACAGCTTATGCAACTATGGAATACCTGTATATTTCCACCTACTTATGGCATGTGAATGAAGTATTTAATGTCGATTTTCCATGTCAGGAATGTTTAAATATTGCAATCCTTTGCGGATTCCTACTGGGAAGTTTTTTTTTTTTTGCTGTCTATTTGGAAAGAGCAGTTCAGCTCTTCTCGATGTTTTTCATACTATATAGAATTCTTTATTCAATTTAATTACTCTATGATTTACATTAAAACCATCAGTGTCATACCGAGTAGCGGCTGGTGATTATAAAATTTTTGGTGGGGCACTTTGACTACTGCAGGCATGGACCAGATGTTGAAAAATTTTTGGAGGTGACTGATATGTAACGATGTTTTTTAATGGATATATTCTTCGCTTATTCTCAAAAAGCATCGTTTTGCGAAAATTTCCGGGGCTAAAATTCAAAAAGCAAGGCGTTCCTGAGATTTCCAATTCAATTCAGCATTTGCCCCTCCCTATAATAATTACCTATATGTACTTTTTTTTCTCCGTTCCAGCATTATTGTAAAAACCTTTACATGAAAAATATGTGTTAACATATACAGATTTACTACACAATTAATACTTTATTATTCTAAACTGAATTACTTGCAAATTTATCACTTGGGCAGCTGTCGTTTTTGGTTATAAAAATTTATAACATATATTGATTTATTATACAATGCATTGTAAAAAAGTGAAAGAGAAAAAAAAACTGCTGATATTGAATATTTCGTCATGTCATTTCCCTGAGCTAAGCACCGCTGATGAAATGTTAATATTTCTTCAAATATTCGATACATTGTTTCGTTATCATTTTTAAATGTATTTCTTAAACTGTTTATACCTAAATACCCTTCCTCAGTAAAATAAAAAGTTGGAATCCTACTGGTGCAGTCAAATGATTTTAAGCTAAACAACAAGGTCTTGGATCGGCCAATAAAGTGTCATGGGGCACTCTGAAGTGGAGATTTAGGTCTTCCACTTCATTGCAATGCCCCAGCTGGCTTAACGCTGAGCCACCCCTGGTATTATCTGCATTTTTACATTCGGTTACTTGTTAGTTAAACAAGAATTTCTCTGGAATACAGGAAAAAGTTGCTAGTTGATTCTGCAGACTTCATAATGATGAGTTGAAGTACCTTTTTTTTATCTACTGCAGTAGACATGTTTGGAATTTTTGCTATTAAATCACTTTAAATGAAATTATACATAAAGTTCAAATATTTTTTGTGATTCCAAGTTCTATATTGATGGTTTCTTCCATAGTTGGATTACGATAATTTTCCATACCTCATAATATGAAAGAGGATAATTGTTTTTGAGCGGTCTTGGGATGCTAATGGGCGTAAGTAGGTGAAAACCTGATGTTGATAGAGAATTAGCAAAAGTATCTGCTATTGTCAGCAAATGAGCATTTTCAAGTGAAGAAAATGAATGGTACTAATAAAACATTTTTCAATGGAAAACTATTGAAATAAAGACTGAATAAACAACCAGGCGAATACATAATATTTTTCGTATTTCTTAATCTTAACACTGAAATAAATTTTGCTAGTTCTGCTGTTGTACTTTAATCGAAACCAAAGGCTATTAAAATATACTTGAAGATTTCTAAAAAATCGAGATGTTTTTGCAAGTCATTTAGTGTTACTGGCACTAAATGCATCAACAGATGTAAGAATCGGCTTGATTGTTAATATTTATTTAATGCTAAATGATTTTATCTTTCATTACAAATTACGGACGATTTATTACAGAAGAAAATTAACATGCTTAGATTTATACAGCCAATGCTATGGATTACTGAAAGACAATGCATAGAGTTATAGCGAATTTATCAGCCTCCATAAAAATGACATTGTCCTCTGTACATTGAAGTAAAATAAAATCCACTGAAATTTGATGATAACATCCATTGATAAACAACAGTAACAATGTGTGAATATTAAAAAAGGTAGAGTTTTTATCATTACTTCCCGATGATTTTTTTTTTGCTTTAATTTTTTTGAAGATAATATGAAATCTGACATCTCTAGATTTTATTGAGAATCTGTTAGATATCAGGGGTTGGCGACCTTTGTCGAGTTAAAAACCAAAATGGCTAAAACAAGAAACTTTGAGAGCTGCAAATTGTAATTCTTATTGGATCAAAAAACAATAACGGTAAAAATAATTGAAAATTTATCCTTATTAAAAAAATGAAATCATAATGCATATTAAAGTAGAGAGTATATTCAAGTATATATAAATACAACTGCATTGAAAATAATTATTAAAAACAAAAAAAAAGAAGAAAAACTGTCATTCACCAGTGTCACTTTTGGGTCTTCACAGCTTATTACATTAAAACTTGAAGTGTATTTAGAGCATGCGAATTGCATCAGTGCTTTAAAACTATCATCTACCAACCTACTTCAGTACTCGTTTTTAATGAGCTTCACCGAAGAAAAAAAATTGTTCACAGTTAAATGTGGAACCAAAAAGTATCAAGAAGCTGAAAGAAAGCCATGTTTTAGCATATTGGAAACATTGGTTACTGACTCCTGCCTTAGAGTAATGTAAAACATGAACCTGTATATGATATTACGAGGAAATAATATAACATTTCTGATCTTGTTGGTCACTGTGCAGATTTATAAATCAATGGTTTAGTATGGGAAATTTGTCATATTTCTTGGCATGTAATGAATTACTGAAGTTACTCAATATGTGGATTTTCTAAGTTGAGAATATGTGACCAAATTTGGTGAAATTCAATAGATTATTGAAGGGCATCACTGAGAAAGCTTGTTCCTAGTAATCAGTGTCTAGTTCTGGGATTTTGCCTTCAGATGTCTCTGGAGGTCAAACATTTCAATTCGGTAAAAAACGTATTTCCCAAAAACGATGCAATAACATCAAGCCAACGAAGACGCTTATTGAGTATCAGCTGCAAAATATACTGAAGGTGTTTTCCCCTAAAATAAAAACTTACAACATTGGTTAATATCATACTTTAATAGAAGTGCTTTGTACTAAATGCAAAGGGAGACACTATTCTGTTCAAAGTCAAATACATGGTTCATGCAACTTCTTCCAATTTAATTGGCGTTGTATGTGGCACATACTATACACTTGAAAAGAATGGTAAATATTAGACAGATACATTCTACAATGACTAGCCTCCTTAACTGTCCTAAACTTAAAAAAAAAACATGTAATTTACATGTCTACAATTATACCAGCCATATTTCAACATACCAGTCTTGCACTAGAGCTATGCTTTGTGTTTGGGTATTCCAAGAAAATGGCAAGACAAGTTTAATTTAACCAGTGAAATGTGCCAACAGCTAAATTTACAAGCATTTTACATAGAGCACTGAAAAAACAGCTGCTTATAGGCCTCAACAATAAACATAACCCAAGCCAGCACACACATATACAATACATTTGGGTAGACTGCAAAAATACGAATGGGTTGTCTGTTTTAAGCATATAACAGCACTGGTTAGAGCAATCCAAACCAGAGAAAAGTTTGTAAATGGAAGAACAGAGTTTTCCAACAGCTCAATACCAACTTCATTTATCAGAGCAAACTATCCTCTACCAAAACACAAAAGTTGTGAATAAAATAATTTATTGTCTGGAAATTGATTCTGAATAAATAAAATACAAAATGAGTAATTATCACTAAACTACACACTTAGCAGACATAGTAGATCATCACAATGAACTCTGATATTGTGAAATTCTTCATAAAAAGATTTCTCAAAAGTCTCATCAATTTTATATGCTTTTATACTGCATGACCAAATTATTACGAACACTGCATCATGCATGAAGTACCATAAAACATGCCAATATATGCAAAATTTCTTACTGATGTTGGTATATTACATCACTAAAATGTCCTATAAAAGTTGTAAAGGCTTGGTGGAAAGCAAAGTATGATACTGGTAAGAGCTCCAAAAGGGGGCTTATCATTGAAGTATCCATAATTCAGTAGAAAATTGCAAGGCACAATATATCAAGTATGGAGAACGGCAATGGTCTCAAAAGACATCTGCCAATTGTAGCAAATGTGGGAGGCAGGTCTGGCATTTGTTGGCATCAACTGTGGCATAACAGTGCTCGAGTTTTGTCACAGTTCATGCCATCGGATGAGAGAGATGACTGCTAGCAGTACTTCAAAACCAATTTCAATGATAATGATGCGCAGAGAACTGGATACATAGAAATCTGGAAACTGTGCCCAACACAAAAGCTTTTCATTTCCAAAAACAAAAGAATCCAAAGACTTGGTGAATTGAGTGGGAAACTTGGTCAGTGAAGGACTGGAAACACATCATATGGTCAGACAATCATGCCATGTTTTCAACAAATATCTGATGCAGAGTGAGGTGACAATTCCATGAGGAAACAGACCCATCAAATGTAACTCCTTCTGTTCAAAGAGCTGGAGACAAGTGTGATGTGGGGTGCATTTTGTTGGAATGTTCACCAATTCATTGTTTTTGAATGGCATAGCAGTGGCTTGATGAACATGAAAGAGACTTCTACCACCTTCCCTGACTCACACTATCATCTGATAAGATGTCAATACTACAAGACATCAAAAATAGAATGAAAAAAGTTGACACCTAAAAACAACTGGGTCAACTTTTCCAAATCTTGCAAAAGCTATAACTGCACCCTCTAATGGTAGAAAAAGTTGAAGATTGCAAATTTTTCAATTATTTTTATTATATTTAATTTTCAATTTGAAATTTTGGTGGTGGAATAAGAAGGTCACAAGGTTTTTTTTAAAGACATATCCAACACTTTAAGAACCTAGAAACTTCTCCACACAATACACAAGGTTTGAATTGTCAACTGCAAACCTTGTGACTTCATTGTTTGAAATATTCCTTTAAAATTTTGCAATTTTTAACCTTTTCCACCATTAGAGGATGCAATTGTAGTTTTTGGGAGATTTAGAAAGTGCAGATTTTAATATTACATCAATACTTATACAACACAAAAAGATTTCTATCTCCAAAAACAAAAAAAGTTTTATTTTCACAGATGACAAAGTGAAAACATTATCTTGTTTTTTTCTTTAAATGAGATAAAAATATAGTCCAACTATATTGAGCAAAGACACATCCAACACTTTAAGAACCTAGAAACTTCTCCCACAAGCTAGTGCAAGTGACATTATTTACCAAGAAGCTATGATTAACTGCACACCCATTTCTAAATCAAGTCAAACTGCCTCTACTGGGTTGAACACAAATGTTCATTTAACAGATGTTCACCATTTCCAAATGTTTGGCAGTAATTGCAATAGAAGGAATGCTGTTTAGTAAACTTGCAATACATATAAAATGTATAAAAATTATTTGAACAAAAAAGCTTAGAGCCAAACACTAAGAGAAAAAAAAACTCATTCATGGACATTTCTTAGAACATAAAAAGAAATTCTTTTTCCGATTGCTTAACAAATTATTCCACAATTCAGAATTATTCCATTCTGAAATATCTGCATTATATAGGAAACTTCAGTATAGTCAGTTTGCCAAATAATCATGCCAGCTTCCTTATGAGATTATTGATCAACTTTCATTACTAGGATAAATAAATCAAAAGCAATTTTTTTATTTTAAAATATGATTACCTCATTTAACAGCTCTTAACCATTTCCAAGCAATCCCGTGGCCGAGTGGTTAGTGCACTAGGTTACTGATCTAAGGGACCTGGTTTCGAACCCTGGGTAAGGCATGGATGTATGTGTCATTTTTCTGCTGAGGTCCTGCCATCCTCACGACCTTCTACTATGGCATATAAATTGACAGGTTCCTGTCAGAACTCTGTGGCAAGCAGCTGCTTGAGCAAGTATTTTATTAACCCTTCCCGTGTTGGAGCCCTAATAATCGTTTTAAACTTTTGACTTCTACTTACAGGAGATTTAAGTTTCCTCCCCATAGTACAAGGCTGAAAAAAAAAATCCCAGAATAAAAATCTGAATTTTTTTTCAACTCTAATCAAATATCGAAAATAGCATTAAAATCTTGTTTATGCATTCTTTACCTGTTGATTCTGCTTGAAAAAATTATGATAAAAGTTTAAAAATAAATATCAGTCTGCAGTGAACATATGCGCATGTTCAATAACCGTAAATAGCATCATGTAGAGAAAATTTAGCTTTGCTTTTATTCTGCTGTAATGTCGATTATCAATATCGGTTGTGATTCTCAGTACTTTGGGCTATTTATAGCTCTAGCAAAGTTGTAATACTTTCTAACTTTCAATGTACTATTGATTTTATTACTGCCGAAAATCATGTCATCCAGGAACTATGCACACTGACTTTCGATCAATATTTTAATAGACTTTCGATTTCAAAGAGGTTTGTTTTTTACTCTAATGCTTCTAAAATTATTTTTTATTGCTTCTCAAATGGATACTGCAATTAAAAACAATAATTAATTTGAAACGATCGAAAATGAAACCGCTAGTAATTACAATGTCGGCAATCGGAAGAACATTAGGATTACTCAAAGCAGATTTTTAAAAGGTACTATATTTATTAATACTTTTAATTATATTTCAATCAGATAAATTAAGGTCAGAAAACAGCAATTTTTAACCAAACTTTCAGCCATAATTTTAAAATTAAACTTTTCCATAGAAGTTATGCAGCTATTAAAATTATGCTAACTATTAAAATATTGAAAAAATGGGAAAAAAATATATTTTTAAAATTTTTATCAAAGATAAATTGAAAAAAAATACAGTAAAATTTTGCAATGTTTTAAAAAGAAATGCTTAAAAAATTTAACTTACCATTGTTTCCTACAAATGTTAGCAATTTTTATTAAGCACAATTAAATGCTCTTTCTTTTGGTACATAACATATTTCTGTTCATTAGTTAGTTACTTCAGGATCAGGTTCTAAAGCTGTTTATATTCTGGAAACATTTTAAAATAAATTCGGTTACCACAGTGAGTTCAGTTTCAGAAACCTGATACTGTAAGGGTTAAACCACAGGTCCATAAAGTTTTTTACTCGTAAAAGTTGAAGATGGATTTGCTTTCACAAGAATAAATAAAATATAACACTAGAATACTGGCACCCTTAGGCAAGTACCTACGGTGTCCTACAACCAGTGCTTGCTGTTGTGTAAAAAGCAATTGTTTCTTACTGCAATTTTACACCTCATTGAAAAGCACTTTATTGGGTGTTACTTTTATGATTTATCACACTGTAATTGACTTCTTTTCAGGTTTTAGTCAACAGAAGTAAGAGTTGGGTTGTTTTACCTCTGAGCGGCACTTTTTTGCACACCATGGGCTAAATGGCCAGGTCACATGGACCCCGAAGGCTCAGAGGTTAGGGGAGGGGACCCACTGGAACAGCTGTTGGGAGACAGATGGTAGCCTCCCGTCAAGACTATCCAGCGTATTCTTTAACGTGCACAGGGTATGGCTCTCCCATACACAGAGCCACAGCTTAACGTCCCATCCGACGGACGGCGGCCTTTCCAAGCCCATCGGTGTCCCCTACTGACCAAGGGCAGGGCGGGGAATTTTTGCGGAGATAAATCTCAACGCTGACCCAGCTGGGACTCGAACCTGGGAACTATAGATTACGAGCCTGGCGCGCTACCGACTGAACCACCCCCGGCCCACAGAAATAAGAACTAAGAAAGCAGTTTGAGCAACTTTTTCATAGTCCCTTAAATTTTAGTGTAACAAACTTTTACTTTATTACCCTCAATGTTCCTGAAAAAAATTCATGATCTCTGCACTTCATAACAGGTGAAAGAAGATACTTTCAATGTCAGGAGAGTAAAATCCAGATTCCCTCCCCTCTTTTTTATGCAAAATTTACTTTTGTGCTGTGTTCAGCTTGTGTGAGGGGAGCAGATGCTACAACTGACTCTGTTGGCAAAGTATAATAGCTAGGACTGTAAGTTTTTTGCGGCGTGAATTTCCACAATAATTTCTGCAAAATATGGTGTTTTTGAAAGGTTTCTGCAAATTTGGATATTTTTCCATGATTTTGCAAATTTTGATGTTTTTTCCCCTCTTAATTTTCAGTGACTTATCAGTTTTTTTATGATTTGAAAATTAAAAAAATTCTGATAAGTCATAAAAAGGGAATAGTCAGGTTGGGTAAATTTTCGACTTTTCAAGTTGTTTTTTCTGAAATGCATGGAAACATATGCGTTGAAAAAACTGATCTGGGCATATGAATCTTGCTTTAATGACCTTAACTTTCTCCCAATACCTAGTTTCTATTTGATTACACGTAAACTTTTCCCTACAATCACTCCTCAGGTTGGAGAGTCAATTCCCTTCATATTCATCTACATGATTTTCATTAATAGGGTAATTCCTTGGGGTAAATGTGGAATTCAATGTTGGGACTCGACACTTTTACAGCTACTGCTGTTTACCATAGCATTTATTCGATGCAGAAACAAATTTAAATTATTGCATTCTGTTGTACAGCATCTGTTGCATCATTGCTTCATACAATGTTCAAAGCAAGGGAATCAATGTTTTAAAGTTGTTTTCCTAAATGCAGTTCATATCACGTGTAGTGCATGTCTAAATCTTGTTGGTGAGATATAACGTGAATTCAAAACTGTTAATGATTTGGTTGCAATGGTCAAACACGAATTTCATTCGCATAAAGCTCATTTTAAGGGTTTGTTTCTTCAAAAAAAGGGCACAAATATAACAAAGCACAGTTCCCTTTCAAACAAGGTATAACATTTGATTCCAAACTGTACTCTATTGCTGCTAGAACATAGACTATAGTGAGTTTTCAAGCAGAAAATGGAAAACAGCTGCAGTAGTATATTAAAAGATATATGAAATATGTAACCATGATTCTTTAGAAGTGATTTTAATCAAAAAGATATGTTCTGAATATTTCCAAACCTCTATATTTATTTGAATTCTTTGTTGCTTTTCATCTTTTTTTCCCCACAAAAAACTTACAGCCTTCCTAATGTTCATTGGAGGAGGCATTTCATCATTCATTCAGCCATACAGTCTATGCCGAAATGAATGAATTACTCAGAACAAACCAAGATTGTTATCTAACACCTGTAAAAAATATACTCTGTTCGTGTTCTAAAAAAAAAATCGAGCATATTTCAGTGATGTAAAGAACTGCAGATTTTTGTCTAACTGTAATTTTTTTTTTTAAACATGATGAATTTTCGTTTGCAATTACTAAAGTGCTTAAATATTTCTGGAAATGATATTGATAATATAATTTTGAACAGTATGTCCATGCTTGAAGACAACAAACGCTTAAAAGCTTCATAACGATGCTGTGAAAAAAAAACTGTGAAAGAATTAAATAACACTGACAATTTAATTATTTTCTGGTTGTTTAAAAAAAGAACGATTTCCCAGTCTCTCTTATATTTATCAGTCTCAACAAACAGGTTAATTCAGAGTGATCTCTTTCCAAATACAGAGGGGTTGGGATGTTTTGCCTCTGAGCAGCACTTTTTTTGTAGACAATGGGCTAAATAGCCAGGTCACAAAGACCCTAAAGGCTCAGAGAAGGTTGGAGAAGAAGGCCCACTGGTACAGCTGTTGCGAGATAGATGGTAGCCTCCCGTCAAGGCCATCCAGCATGTTTTTTTAACATGTACAGGGTATGGCTCTCCTTACATACAGGGCCATAGCTTAATGTCCCCTCCGATAGACAGCAGTATTTCCAAGCTCATCGGTGTCCCCCTACTGACTGTGGGTAGGGTGGGGAGTTTTGTGGAGATAAATCTTAACACTGACTCAGCTGAGAATTGCAGATTATGAGACTGGGCTTGGCGTGCTACTGACTGAGCCAGCCCCACCCCAATATAGATGGGTCATGCGAGATGATTGCTGGAGTATAAAAGAGAACAACATATATTGTATCAGAATTTCTCTTTTACGGTTGATAAGCAACATGTGAGTTGAACCTAAATAAAGCCGATCATTTAATATTCAGTTTTTGTTCTTTTTAAGCAGCTGTATGCAGTTAACTATCATTATCTTATTTATATGGAAGCCACTCGTGTGAAATTTTTAGGATTTCTGAACCAAAATGAGGTATGAATTTCAAAATTCTGTACTGCAAAATTCCTGCAAATTTTTGCTGTTTTTGAACACGATTACTCCGTAAATTTCACTATTTCCTCCACAAAGATTTACAGCCCTAAAAATGGCTAAGTTGAATCTATTTGCCAATGAATACAGTAATGCTAAAAAATGGGAGAAATAGGACTGGTAGGTTTTGAGAATGGCCAGTAGGACTGAGGGTTGAGTACTTGTTCCTTATATTAATATTTAGTTAAGTCAATGAGGCTAAACTTGTTCTCATAATGCATCTCTCTCATATCTACTTGGCATGTCAAGTATATGACACACATATGCTGAAAGTAAAAAAAAATAATATTCATTATTATGCTTATTTACAAAATTAAAGAAATGAGGTAAAACAGAACTAGCTTGCTGAATGCTGCATTTGACTTTGAATAGCATAATCAAGTTTTCCTTTACTATGTGAACTAATAAATTCATGACTGAGCTCAATATTAGTGTTTAATATTTTGAGCAAGTTACAATGAACTTCTTCTCTTAGTTTAAAAAATATATATATATGTCACTTTTCCCTACCAAACTGGTGGCTTTAATTTTCATTCAATGATCAATTAGCGCTAGGTTGGATTATAGCAGTTGGCTACCCCCATTTTAAATTATATGGGTGATGTTATATTTAATGATTCAAAATATTATACTTGTTAATTTCTTCACTGAAAAGTTTAGTGATTTAAAATCATTGGAAGATTCCTCTCATTAAAGCCAATGTACAGCTAGAAATATTCTGCTCCATAATAACAAAACAGTATTTATTTGAAATATTTTCTTCTTTTAGCATTCTTTGCATTGAAATCCAACAAGGAACCTAATTCTAATTAAAGAATTATGCAAAATGAACACAACTCTTATAATAAAACTTACTGGTTTTAAATTTATTTAAAAGAATATTAAATAAATCACAAAATTCTGCTGATTAAACAATGATAAACTGATCATGATTCAAATAGGAACTAACTGTATGGTTTTATCCCCATGTTGCTTAAAATATTTTGAATCTAAAAGAGTTATTGCAAAAAAAAAAGGTCTATAAATTGCAGATAAACAGCTTATGATGAATATACAGAACAGTTAAGAACTGAATTGTTTTTTATTGTGAGACACTGAAAATACTAATTCTCTAGAATGTATAAAATAACAGAAACAGTTTAATTGCGACTTGGATAAAATTAAATGAGTTAAAGCCACATGAAGATAGTACAGGAAAATAAAATATAATTTATGTAACAGATGATTTTTTTTTACTGTCCTAGTTGATCTCTTCTCACCTGGAGACCTGCACAATATTCACAAAATTTGCCACAAAATGTCCAGACTGTTCAGTCAAATGCACACAGATGTGTCCTTGGTCGGTAAATATACATCTTTTGACATTATTCTATGATTTTATAGTCCAATATAAATTTTCACAAATAGAATTTAAATTAATCATTTGGTTTTCGTACATTTCTTCTTACAGCCTTTCTGATCCTGCGTGGAGCCATGCTACTAGAGCTGGGGCTTTCACTACTGGCCCTGAAAAAGGTTTTGCACACGAAAAAATTATTACTTGTGATACAAATGAAGATATAACTAGATTTTTGTAGAATGAAAAGTACACAAAAAGAATTAAAATATTAAAAATTCAAACAATTTTCATTATAATTAATGTTCTAAGGTATTTTAAAAGTTTGTGGGGGCATTTGGAATTTCAATTTTTATTTTTCATTGTTTGTGGAGGCATTGAACTGATAATGAAATTTCAATGAAAGGCTACTGTCATATAATTTCCAACTTTCAAACAGGAAAATTTTGTTTTATTTCCATGAAAAATTCGTAATTGTGGATGATGTCTGATTCTTAATAGGAGAGGGACCATAGAGCATTTCTAATATTTTGCCATGCAATGTATATCTAAACCTTTTCAGCTCTGCATAAATCTGAGCTTTGTTTTTTACCCTGAAACCATTATGAGTCCTTGATCAACAAATTATTGCTTCTATTACATGTTTCATCTGTGCTATCTACCTTTTACAATTTTTTTTAATTTGCAATATATACATTCCCATGGCCGAGTGGTTAGCACGCTTGGCTACTGATCTAAGGGACCTGGGTTCAAGCCCCAGGTAAGGCATGGTTGTGTGTGTTGTTTTTCTGCTTATGTCCTGCCATCCTCAAAGACCTTCTACTATGGCATATAAACTGACAAGCTCCTGTCAGACCTCTGTGGCAAGCAGCTGCTTGAGGGGGTATTTATTTTATTATTTTTATACGAGAGAGAAGGATATTAAAAACTACTCCTAGTACAAAACTACTCTCATACAAGGACATGCCCTACTAAGACAAAAGTTACTGCTGATCACTTCTTCAGTTAGAGCTAACACATTACACCAAGTTTGCCTGATGGAACAGTAGCTAGCTCCCTAAACACAATGCCAGTGATGGTCAATAGGTATAACTCATTTGTAACATCATATGGTGTCACAGTAACAGAGCAGCATTCTCATTGCTGTTTTGAACAGGAGTATGTTAAAGGGAAGCCAAATTTATTGTTCCATATCATCCCACAAAAGCAATAAATTCTTTATATTATATAGGTTAACAAAACAATTCTTACTTAGATTTCAACTTTTATTTGGATTTTTTTATATTTTATTAATAAACCTTCTTTAAAAGTCTTATTTGGACTTTTCATTTAACATTCTAAATGTGAGAATAAGTCAGATATGATGCAAAATTCAGCAATTTTAATGTACAATTAAGCACTTTTTATAGAATTTGTTTAATTCAGTCATAAAAAAATCACTAAACATTTTTGACGTATGTTCACCTTGGCATAGTGCAGCCAATATGCTTCCTGCTTTCACTGTTGTGTGCTCAGACATCACTGTGAGTTATCACACTGTCAACCACAAATTTTGTGTTTAAGAGTGAAGTGCAGTCACCTTGCATATCAAGAAAATTTTCAAAGCATTTTGTTAAGAACTGCAGTTGCATAAAAAAAAAGTTGTCCAGAGTTTAATTAAGAGACAACAAAAATACCAAAAAAGGTCAATATATATGTGATAATATCCAAGTTCATCAACTGTACGAACAAACTAAAGCAGAGAGTACAAATCAAATTCTCTTTTAAAGCAACTGCTATATTCGATGAGTTATCATCATGCTCCTGCTGCAACGTTTGGCAAGCTGTGGAGGCTGAAAGTAAGCTTTCATATAACTGTGTGTAGTTAATTTGTTATCCATAGTTATCTCAACTTCATGCTTTCAAATCATAGAAATGCAGGGCTTGATATATTCCATGATCTTTCACACTAAGCTTTATCATGCACTCATGCATTCAGTCATTTTATTATGCATATAGTTCTTGTGTTTTAGCAGGCTATCATGGCGACTGAGAAGGCCATATAAAAACAAATTGAAAAGAGGTTGAACTCAGTAGTGTGTTGAACCTCTGAGCGATGAAAGAGGGGAAAGATGATGACGATATGAGCAAAAGTGATAATGAAGTAGCAGTACCTCAAAGCACTAGAATGTGGAACAAAGATACAATATTAACTGGATAAAAACTGAAAATACACCTAGTGTCCATCCATTCAAGGCATATAGCATTACAGTAATTTTAATTCAAATTTGAGTATGGTAGCTCTATTTCTGGATGTAAAAAAGCAATTGACTATGTTCCACTTGATTACTACTAAATACATATATATATAGTTCATGTATTAGGGAAACATTTTCTTGGATTAAAAGTTATTTATCAACTGGAAAACAAATAATAACCAGAAGAATGAATATCACCTCTGGCACATATGAGAATCTCGTTTTTAAAGAGAAATAAGTTTTTTCTTTACCTATGCTTCATTTCTTAAAAGTTTTAATTTGAGCTAGCGGATGATGGGAAAAACAAAAATACTGTAGACTCCCTCTTATCCAGTCCTTACGGAACTGGACCCCTGGCCAGATGAACAAAAGGTCAGTTAATCCGAAAATTGTGTCAGAAAATAAATAAAAATGGCAAATGACAAAAATAGTAACTGTACTGTATTTTAATTAATAATTTGTTGTACAATATTAACAATTTACTCACACTCACTTGAAAAAGTCCGTGATTTTCTTTTGTTTCTTTGAACTTAACACTTTTTTACCTGCAAAGTATTGCCATTTTTTTTTTAATAAACATCACATCAATCGCAGATGAGGCCTGTCGTTGTTCAATGTATCTTACTGCAAAATCAAAAGCTTCTTTTCCTTCAATATGGCTAACTTGCCCTTCTTTCTCTTCTTTATTCTCTGCTTCTTCTCCATCCCCTACTTGGCAGACTGCATTGATAATTTCGTCATCATTTAGTGTTTCATTACCTTTTAACCATTTTTTAATGTCATCTTCTTCCACTGTGTCACAACCAGGCAGCAGTTTAAAGTCATTAAGCAGCGAAATATTGTCATTATCCATCATATCTTTGGCAGGCACAGGCTCATTCGATACTTTCGTATTGTCGTCTTTGGTACTTTCTACAGTTTTCAACTTCAGGCCAAAGTTTTCTCCATGACTTCAAAAACGTTGTACGAGGCATTTCTTCAAAAGTTCTTGCCAACATGTAGATCACATCCTTGATATTTATTGTTTTCCAAGCATTTAAAAATCCTATTTCGTAATTTTCGGTTCGCTGTAGAATTTCTGAAAGCTTTCTCCTGTATCGCCTTTTTAAACTTACAAGCACACCTTGATCCATTGGTTGCACTAAAGATGTTACACTAGGTGGCAAAAACATGGCTTTTATGTTGTCAGAAATGAGTTTGCTTGGGTGTCTTGGGGCATTGCAGAGAATGAGTAGGGCCTTTACAGGCATTTTAAGACTTGTCAAATGTTTTTTTTTTTTTTTTACTTTTGGAACAAATTATGTTAAGAGCCACTCTTTAAACAAATATGAGTCTATCCAAGCAGACTTTTGAGCTTTGTAGTAAACTGGCAGAGCAGCTAAATTTAAATGCTTGAATACTCGGAATTTTGCTGATTTCCTAATTACAAAAAGAGGAAGTTTGTGCATACCTGCAGCATTTGTACACACAGTGATTCTTTTTTTGTTTATTTTAACCCTTTAATGACCAGGAAATTTCAGAAAAGCGTAGAGGGTATTAAAGACAAAGGAAGAGCACTATTTGGACGAGTCCATTCAAAATGTCGGCTGTTTTGGGCCATAAAGGGTTAAATCCTGATGCTGAGATTTCTTGTGCTGTCACAAACGTTTTCATTGGAAGAAGTTCCAAATTTAACCCAGTTTCATCTACATTGTAGATTTGTTCTGCGCATAGGCCTTCTTCAATAAGTACTAATGTTTTTCTGAAAATTACTTTGCTGCTAAAGGATAAGCTGACAATTTCTCACCACAAACACCAATGTAATGAACACCATGCCGTTTTTTCCAGTGAGAAAGCCATCCCTCTCTAGGTGAAAAATCTCCCCCATTATCGATTTTAGAATGAAGGATTAATGCCTTTTCTTTCAAGATTGGCCCACTGATTGGCATTCCTTTTCGATGCTCTTGCATGAACCATAACCAAAGTGCATCATCGATAATTTCAGTTTTTGGCTTTTTAAGAGTGCACTGAGAAGAAAGCGTTTTTTCAGACTCGACTTCAGTGCAAAACTCTTTTGAAGATTTTCTATTCCTTCTCCAGTCATTTACCATGCTTTTACCAACACCTAGTTCATCATAAATATGCTTTACCGGATCACCTTTGTCAATATTTTTACGCTTTTAATTTCTGGGATAGTCTTGAAAATGTGATAAAAATATTTCAGAAAAATTTTTGTATTACAACATAAGTATATAAATAGTAGGGTACAAAACTCTTTTTTTTTTTCATCCATAGTTGTCACACTTCTCAACTAAAAAGAAAAATACAGTTTCACAGCCATAGTAATAACACAAGTTTAATACAAATCTTACCACTCTTTCAAAACTCCATCGTAATAAGATTTGCACCCTCATTTCATATCACATAATAATTAATATATCACAACACACTCCTGTATAAGTACAGTACACTATAATATTCACTAAGAAGAACTGAAGCAAATATGTACTATAAACAAAACATGCGGCGACTTGTTTTCCGCTTCTTGGAATGACCGGTTAAAGTGGAGGCCGGTTGAGACAAGACTAGATAAGAGAGTCTATTGTAGTGTTTTATTAGCAATTAAACAACATAAAAGTATTCATCTTTAAATTCTCAAATCAAAAAATTTGCCTTTCCCACACCTCTCTCAGAAAAGTGGGTAGATTATTGCTGTCAGTGGAATCTCTCTTAGAAACTGCCACTGATTTTTCAAAATTCTACTATACATATATTTTGTAAAACGGTAACAGCTCTGCCGTTTGACTTTAGTGATCTGTTACGATATATATTAAAAGTATTAAGTATTTGAAAAATGCAAATTTTAATATTTCATTAGTACCAATCAAACTGAAAAAAAGTTTTCTAATTATCCTTTTCGTTGTTTCCATTTGAAACTTCATGATGTTCACATTCCACCACCAAAATTTCATATTTCTATCATTAATACATCGTTGCAATATTTGCTTGAAATTTTGGAATTTTCAATCTTTTTTACCATTAGAGGCCGCATATCATAGTGTCCAAAAGATTCCGAAAGTGTGAATCATAATATTTTATCAATTCCTATCTAACCCTAAAAAGTCTTTTTCATTTATCTCTAAATACAAACAATTACCTGCTAAAGCAAAAAATTGTGTTTTCTCACTCCTCTGGACCTAAGAGGTAAATTCATTGTTGCCAATGGAAACATCAAGGTATTCACATTCCACCACGGAAATTTTAAATTTCTAGCTTAAAAATATGTTTGCAATATTTGTTTGAAATTTTGGAATTTGCAAATTTTTCCACTGTTAGAGGGCACAATAATAGTTTTCAGATGATTTAAAAGTGTAAATCATAATATTGTATCAATTCCTATCTAACCCAAAAGGAATTTTTAATTTATCTCTAAAAACAAACAATTACACTGACTTACAAGGTTTTTATAACACGAACAATAGTAGCTGCCTTTAAAAAATGGCTAGCATGTCACGTTTTTGTTATTGGTCATTTTGACTCCTATTAAGATCTTCTTATACCAACACCTCCAGGCAACTAGGAGGATATTAGATACTTTACTTTTTGTGGCTGGCAACACTGATTGCCAAGTGGGAGAAAATATGTAACAGTAACCTAATATCAGACTGCCATTCTTGTTGTTTTCATTGTAGGAGAAACACGTGCTGTACCTTGAAGAATTAATTTTGGCATTTAAATGGCACAAAGGCAGCATCATGAATGTGTTAATGTGCCAATTAATTTTTGTTATGTGTGTGGAAATTATATTTTAAAATCCCAGGGTTGTTTTTTGCCACTGCTATTATTACTCTGCTATTTTACCACTGCTCTTACTCCACTACCTTGTACATATACTTTTCCTAGTAATTATACCTATGATTGCAATACAGAGGAAGTATATAATGTAGAAATCATCTGCCCCTCATAATAAATTAATCTGTAAAAATACATATATAGGAAAACATATCATACATACGATCAATGTATGTACGAATACCAACAAGATTTTAAAAATAAAAAACCTAATACAGCTTTAGCACAAACCTATAATAGCACCACAAATCAAATTTCAACTTCAATGTGCAGAATCAATGATGATTGATATACATAGGCATACATTCTGCAACACTGAAATTCCACCCCTGCCAGTAGCGTGGAATCTCCCGCAGTGTGAGCAGCTGATAATGTCATATAAGAGATTCCTATATAAACCTGAACATCCAGGTAATGGTGCCTGATGAAACCACCTGATTGAAGTTGTTGTGAAACATGACATGGGAGGAACTGTTCAAATTTTTAATGTGGTTTTTAAAGTTTTTTAAAAATCTTAAAACTTTTAGTTCTGTGATAATGTTTATTAGTTTTTGAGAATTCTTGAGGATGTGCTTGCTTAAGTCAACTTATTCACTGTGTGTAACAGTTCAAGAGCATAACAGCACGAAAATGTGACTTCTGCTGGTAGTCCGTGTATATTAGCAATGGATGTTCCACAAAAATCCGATGACTTCAATGATTTTTAATACACCAAGACTGGTAACCACAGCTGTGATGATGCATACTATCATCATCAATTCAACAATGAGTACGCTAGACCAATGGAAAAAAGGACGTGCAATCCTAGTGATCAACTGCCGTCTGCATCAGCAAGGTATTAAAGCTCAATAGACTGGTAATTATTCCTTTCTTACTCTTGACAACCTTTGCTAGGAAAAGGTATATGTACATGGTAGCAGAGTAATAGCAGTGGCAATAAGCAGATTGCACTATGTGACAATATATGCTCTATCCATCTAAATGAGCAACTTAAGTTCTCAAGAATTTTAATTCTTAAATGTAAATACAGCTAAAATCATGAAATATTAAAATTCATTACTCAATAGAAATGATTATTCCTGTTTTTAGACAATTTTTTCTGTGGCTCTTTAAGAATAGTTTTTTTTTCCCATTTGCTCTTTGATAACCTGATGAACATTTGCTCAAAAGAGATTGGTTTTTACTAGTAATGTCTTTAACATCTTTATATTACTCCTGCAAAACAATTCAGGAAACCAATTAAATACAGTTTTACTTGAATATAATGTGTTTATTTCTCACAAATTATATGTATAATGGCTACATACACAACTGAAAACTTAAACTGATACTACTGAAACTTACTGGGAGATTCAAGCCTGCATTTTGAAGTGATAATAAAAAATAGCAGCTGCTTCAAGCTGCCCTCAAGCAGCTGCTTGCTGCAGAGGTCTGACAGGATCCTGTCAGTTTATATGCCATAGTAGAAGGTATGAGAGGATGGCAGGCCCTCAGCATAAAAATGACACAAACAGCCATGCCTTACCCGGGGCTCAAACCCAGGTCCCTTAGATCAGTAGCCAAGCGCGCAAACCACTCGGCCATGGGACGGCTTTGAAATGATACATACATACTTTTTTTTGAAATATTTAAATCTTGCTTTCAATTCATGGGATATTCCTCACGCAATACTGATGGCATCTTATTTTATGATTATCAAAATTACCAATAATTAAAATATGCATTACTTTTGCAGAAGCTTGCAAAACACTTTTATGTTTGTGTAACATTGACCTGTCATCATGTAATTATGGCTTGCATACATCATTAACAAGTAACAGACAGGAAAGTGTATTGCATAGAAAATATCCCAGAAATTAGGCACTTGGAGAGGAGAAAGTAGGAACCAATTGATGCAAGAGTTTTTGACGATTTAAGACATTAAGGCAAATCTGATGAAATTCATGTCCAGTTTTGAGACAAATCATACGGGTTGGGTTGTTTTACCTCTGAGCAGCACTTTTTGCACACAATGGACAAATTCCCATGCCAAAAATGGGCCTGGAAAAGGTTGGGGGAAAGAGATCAACTGAGCAGGCTATTAGGGACAGAGCATAACAAGGCTATCCAGCATGTTCCTGAATGTGACTTAACATCTCATGGGATGGACAGCAGTTTTTTCAAGCTCATCAATATCCCCTTTCTGATTGAGGGCAGGGAGGGAGTTTAGCTGCGACAAATCTCAATGCTGACACAGTTGGACTCAGTCAGTAACTTGATGTACTACTGACTGAGAGAACCACTACCACACCAAAGCACATGAGAAACAATGTTGTTCGTTAAGCCCAGAACAGTAATTTTACTGTTCTGGACTCAGCAGGCTCTATAAGTTTTGCACTCTGTAAATTTGAATAAGAAAACAATTTAATAATTCAAACACAGTATAATAACACCTTAAAAAAATCCCATTTGGAAATTAAAAAATATATATACATATGCATTTAAAATAGCGAAACCTGTGACAGTGTGTACATCAACTCAAAAACATTTTCTCTGCACATCTCTGAAGCTCAATTAAAAATATTCAATGATCTCAGATACAAGGTCAGATATTGTCTGGATGTTCTGACAAGAGCAGTAAATTGAATTTTCTTATGTGAAAAATATAGGGCTTTACTAAATTTCCTGATGTACAAATACTGTAGTTAAATGTCGAGTGTTCAGTGAACTGTCACAAATTTACCTTTAGAAGTGTATTTGTTAATTTCTTGAATATCAAAAAATAGAAAACCGTTTTCTAGTCTTTTTTTCCCCCTAGTAAGCTTAATTTTTGATAGGTGCTATAAAAAAGGTCTTTCTTACTGGCTAAACTGTTATGGGGGCAATTTATTCTAAAACAATCTTAATTTACTACTAGGGAATTTCCATTAAAGAAACATTTGCTGTGTAGTAAGAGCTGTTACTGCACTGCTTTTAAGAGAACAGTATATTTGATGTATATCTTTCTTTGTAAGGAAGGGGGGAGGGGACAACACTAAGAAGTATTTCTAGGTAGTGTATTATGTAAAAGGAAACAAAATCTCAGTACAATGCTTGATAGGTACTAACATGCATTGATAATTCATAACTTTTAAGTCATAAAAAGTAACTTCTGAAAATACAAATAAAACAAATGCTTAACTAAAAACCTTAATAAGGGCAGGATAAACCCATGTGCTTTTTTACTGACTATACACTATTTGAAACTCTTATAAAATTTTTTTGCCTATGGCACAAAAAAAATATATATATAAAAAGTTTTTTGTTACATAAAAGCACCAGAAACTTACAGAAACTGAAAGGGCATATTTGGCGTAGAGGTCACACCAAAGTTGAATGTTGGTGGAGTATTTGGATTAAAACCTTGAGAAAAGCTACTGTTTGTTTCGCTTTGAGATGGCATGTTGAAGTTGAAGCCAGAAGTTGGTGCTGGAGCAGCTGCTGGTTTCTTTTCCTAGGGAAAGGAAGCATATAGCATTAAAATAATTGCAATGATTTCAAATTAAAAAAAATTAAATGTTAAAAAAAATACACTGATAACAATTGTTTGCAATTTCCATGATGAAAAAAAAATATATATATGTTTACCACTAATCACTATTTGTGATTGATTGTGATATCACAGGGCATATTGGAAAAGCTAACTAATATAATGATGACTCTATAATAATATTGAGTCGTGTTTGAATTGGTAAGATTTTCAACATTTGGTTTATAGCATCACTACCAGAGTTCTTGAAGAGCATTACATTGCAAGGGAAAGACTGGGGCCTTAGATAGTAAAGAGATATGAAAATATCTAATGCAGATTATGCTGATGATGACAAATGATGTTGATGAGATGAACCCTTTTATTAAAGCTACTGATGAGACTGGTAACATGATAAATTTACTGATAGAGAGAAAACTAAAATAGTAAAATTTGGTTGGGTGGGTGGTGATTCAGCTTTTTTTGTTGTTTTTTGAAGGGGTTGTTTCAGCTGAGTGCCAGTTTTGTGCACATAATGGGCTAAATGACAAAGCAGAAGGGCTCAGAGTTGGGTAGGGATCCAATTTATAACTATTAAGAGACAATCTTTTGTCAAGACCATCCAGTAGGTCTTTTAATGTGTGCAGTGTACGGCTCTGAGAGCTCCTGCACACAGGGTCATGGCTGAACCCTTTAACTATGCTGGTGTTTTCAACTTAACACTACACTTAATGCTTTACAACTGTCAACTGACAACTTACTAAAAGATAACATGCAATCTGAGTTCCATCTGATGTTTAACGCGAATTTTACGTCAAGAAGAAAAGTGCTTGAGGTTTCGCAGACCAAAACACACCCTTCCAGCACAGTTAAGGGTTAATGTTCCATCCATGACAGTGGCCTTTCCAACTCATTGGTGTTTTTTTATCAAGAGCAGAATGGTAGGTAGCATAAATAAATCTCAATGCACACACAGTTGGAACTCTGAACCTGGGTATACTTTTTTTTTGAATGAATGTGTTCCTGAAAAAGTTTTTCAGTTTAATGATCTTGAGAGTGAGTTCTGTAACAGATACTGGAAATTTGCAACATGAGATAAACTGGAGAATAGGCATTGTGTTGCACCTAATTTATCTATCACACTAAGGATCCTCTGTAATTATCACAATTACCTTTTTAAAAAATAATAATAATAGCTCTAGTAAAATCCTTGGCATAACACCTTTACAATAAAAAATTTTCAAAATCAGCTAGCCAATTTACAATAGAAATATTCCAGTTCTAAGAATTTCATCCACCCATGGGAATTTGTGTAGTTTTGATTTTGAGATAGCCAAAGCAATTTCAGATAATGATATAGGGCCAATACTAAAGCTAGTAATGCCTCTGTCTTTGTTACAAACAATGGGGGAAGAAATAATCCCCCACACTGTTCGAACATCTCTGATATGCTCATCCTGCCTTGCCAAGACAGAATCCCCTCTTCAACAATCTTAAAATTTTTATTTCTGTTTATCCCTGCAGTCCTTTCTTTCAGAAATAAGCTCCACTGCCTTGTCCTCAAATGACTGTCTCCTCTGCTCCTTTTTACCTAAAATACAATTGGTATCAAGAATAGCCTGTTTAGAACTGCACATTCTTCCTCAAACTCAGTTGTAAATCACTACTGTCATAATTACCAAGTAATCCTAAATAGTAAGCTTTGGCTATTTCTGTATCTTTCAGAACTCACAACAGAGCTTCACAGTTAAAGGTATTTCTTTTAACTTTAATGCATGACTTACGTTTCAGTTACAAGACACCTTTGGCAGGGTAATGGCTAGATCCAATTTCAATTCTTCTACACAGCTTGGTGTTTCTAACAGAGATAGTCTATTTGCTGTTAATGCATATTCAATTTCTATGCAGCCCATGAGATGAAACTCATGCATATTTATAAATATCCCAATGTTTGCAGTATGTGTAAGTCATTCTCAAACCATTTAATTTTGCTTCCTGGTAGGAGACATCCCCCATTGCAACTACAAATGCTAAAAGACCTATCACTCTTGACAAAAGATCAGACACTACCAACTTTGGCACTGAAGTCACCCTTCAACAAGAGTAATATTTCCTTACTTGACATAATTAAAATAATAAAACTGTCTATAAATAAAACCTTTCATTTTCTCAGCAGAGTCCTAAGTGAAGGAATCTTTTTTTTTAGTGTTCAAGTCTTTAATCCCTGTCTTAAATTTAGCTGAAAATAATCTTATAATTGCAGTTCATATTTTAAAGAGCATTCTGACATTTCTGCTGAGATGTAAAATTTTACCTTGCAGAATATTATTTTATTCTGAAAAAGAGAATTTTAAAATCATTTTTCAGTTAGCTACTTTCTTGCAAGCCCAACAATTTGCTTTAACTCACCTTGGAGTGATCATTTTTAGCAATCTACTTCTTGCTAGCCCAACAACTTTCTTTACACCACCTTGGAGTGCATGGCCTATATTAAGTTGAACTAGGCATCAAATAACATATGCAACTAGAAGTGTGACCTGATATCTCGCAGTGAACATGAAGAGAAGCTGAATGTTATCTGGATGTGCTTAGAACACCAAATAGTTCTTGTACTCTTTACTGACATTCAGACAAAAAACATTTAAGTTGGCCTATGAACTGTCACAGATTTTATTGTCATAACTGCATTTAATTTTTTAATTTCAAACTTGGAAGGTTTGTTAGGGGAATATAACCTGTACTTAACAGAATGTTTCTGTCAGTTTAGTGCAAAATGATAAAACAATTTTGATTATTATATTTTCTTTGGGAGCTGGTATTTACTTGGTGAAAATTTTACTGGCGAAAATCTGATTTATGTGAGATTCAATTTAGGAGTTGACAAGAAACCAGACAAGAAAACTAACCAACATGTAATACATATACAATAAGCTATATGTAATAAATACTATCATAGAATGTGACCCAAGATAGATATACAGATACTATATAAAAATATAACTGAGGCAACCATATTTGACAGTGGTTTTAGAGTAGTTTATTATCCTTAATCTAATAAAAGAAAATCATTAGTTGTTAAATCACACTGGGAGACATTAAGTTAAACCTGGTAATTTCCCTTAATCTAATTAAAGATATGAATTACATCATTTTTTTACTGCATACTACAGGCAAAATATAGACTATATGTTACTTTTATATATAAAAAAGATTTTAAGAAATATGCCCATAACTACCTGTGGAGCTCCAAATCTAAATACTGGTGATGGGGTTACAGCTGAAGTAGCAGCAAAGTTGAAACCAGCAGATACTTCTGGCTTTTGCTGAGGTGCTTTTCCAAATGCTGGAGTGGTTGTAGTACTGCCACCAAAAACTGGTTGTATTGTAGGACAGCCAAACACTGTAGCAGTATTAGCAGGAGTCCCTGGTGCATTATTTATAGGAGTTGGTGCAGTAGAATTGTTTTTGGCACCAAAAGTAAATATGTTGTTTGATGTACTGAAACTTGGTCCAGATACAGTGGGAACATTTGGTATGTTACTGCCAAAATTAAAGCTTGGTATGGAAGCAGTTGTTACTGGTTGACTTTGAGAAAATCCTGCAAATCCTGAGGTATTTACAGGTTTGGTATTTCCTGAAAAATAAAGAACAGTTATTTTTTTTCTTTTATGCATTCACTATTTATGATCAAAATATGTACCTTATCTGCAAGTAATATAAAACTTAATTTGTTTAAAATAAAAAAATATTTCATTACTTTGTCACAATGTCCATCTGCAATAACTACAATGAATGATACTCAATATTTTAGTGTTTTTAACCCAGTATCCATGTTGTCTGTATACATTTGCAGAATCTGAAATGAGAGGCCAAGAATGTATGTATACATTCTTGGTCTCTCAACAAAAAAAAAATCAACTCTAAACAATCAAATTTCTCTCTAAAAAAAAAATCGTTTTTTTTACCATAATAATTTTTTTTATATATATCTTATAAAAATATATAATTCAGGCTTGAAAAATAATATTTTGTTTTTTAATCTGATGCATATTTTATTAAACCACAATGGAAATAATTTGATAAAGCCATCTGATTTCCATTTCTTAGAAGCACTAAAAGGTATTGCTGATTTGCCTGTTAACATTCCTATCCTTTTTATTTAAGCTCACAAGTTTGATTTCAACTATTATCAACAAATTTTTCCTTAAATTTTCAAAAATCTCCTAAAAATTAACAACTGCTATTTTTAAAAATGGTAGATTTTGGAAGTAATTACAAAGTATGAACCACCATTTTTTCCCCTCACACTCTTTTCTGTCATAAACCTATTTCAGTATTCCCAAATTATTCTCATCATTTTTTCTCAGCATTCTATGCATCTTTCCTGCTCTTAAAATCGAAACCGGAAATAAAAACATCCTTCTCAGAAACTCTTGATTGCATTTAATTAGTTATGCTTCACTGAGGCAAACAATAGGCAGATGGCTGACACATGATATCTCTGTTCCATGTGCTATAGGTGGAACAGAGATATATAGCAACGCGAATTTAGATTTATAGCATCTGGACTTTTTGGCAATCAATTTTGATTCTAACTATTTACTCATTAACGCTCGCTGGCATTTTGAACCCTACTTTAAACTTAGTCTACATTTTTGGCAATTTGTTAATTATTGCCTGGCGCCCGTATCAGCTATCCGGAGCATAAAACTAATTGGATCAAAAGAAGGCTCCAACTTTAAAGCATTATTGCATTTATTTGGAGCGTTACACAATGCATAGGTTTGCTCCTCAGCAGACACAATAGTGATGCTCTTCTAGGATACAAGTTCATTAATGAAAGGTTTCTTACAGCTAAAGTTCAGACAAGCTTGAATGCTATCTCATGTCATGCCCTCACTGAGGATGCCAACAAGGATGAGGATGAGAAAGACAGATTTTACAGAAAACCAGGATATCTTGAATTCTGTGAAGGAGACATTGCCCTTTTTCTAGATGACTTTTTTTCATCTCAATTAATGCTAAAATTGCTATTGACTCTGACCTTTTAGGAGGGGTGATAGGTCCATTTGGCATTGCTAGCTGCAATTGGCAACATATCATACAGGTAAGTAAATTAATGGTTTGAGAATAATTAACACTTATTACAAAAACCATGAAATACAAAGTACACATGAGTTTCAGCAGATGGGCTAGTAGGAATACCAGGTCATATACAGGGTGTTTCAAAAAGGATGTAACCCTAAATAAAAGAGAATAGAACTTACGTGCATGTACATTTTATGCCATAACATTAGTCAGTTGGCATTACTGTACTCAAGATTAACAGCCTTTAGAAGTTGAAATGACCTTGTCACGTGCTAGTCTCACTCAAGCATTCATTCCTTTGTGTTGTGTCAGCTATGTCGTTTTCCAAAAACGAATGTATATTTATTGTTGAGACTTATTGTGTGAACAAATCTTATTAATGTGTGTGTGAGAGGAGTTGAAGTTTCCTCAGTCTGCATTCCCAACAAGTCAACAATATCTCGTTTGATTGATAAATATCGTGACACTGGGTCTGTACAGGATCGAAAGAGCCCAGGCTGGCCATTACTGTTAACTGATGAAGTTCTAGATGATGTGTCAGCATTTAACTCGATCACCCAGAAAAAATCTCTTAGAAAGTTATCTTGACAGGTTGGACTGTCACCAGCTACTGTTTTTCAGGCTACAAAGAAGTTAAAATTTCATGCCTACCACATCGGTGTTGTTCATGAACTGAAAGAACCAGACCATGATAAATGTTTAAGGTACTGTCATTGGTTTCGTCTTTTGTTGATGAAAATGGAATTGAGGTGTTGGACAGTGTTTATTTCAGTGATGAGGCTTTGGGTTGGGTTGTTTTACCTCTGAGCAGCACTTTTTTTGCACACCATGGACTAAATGGCCAGGTCACATGGACCATGATGGTTCAGAGAAGGTTGGGGGAGGGGACCCACTGGAACAGCTGTTGGGAGACAGATGGTAGCCTCCCGTCATCCAGCATGTTCTTTAATGGCCATCCAGCATGTTCTTTAATGTGCACATGGTATGACTCACCCATACACGGGGCCATGGCTTAATATCCCATCCGACGGACGGCGGTCTTTCCAAGCCCATCGGTGTGCCCTACTGACCATGGGTAGGGTGGAGAGTTTTGCGGAGCAGTGATGAGGCTTGGTTTCACTTGGATGGGTATGTGAACAGTCAAAACAGTTGGATATGGAGCAGTGAAAATCCTCACACTTTTCATGTGACTATTACATGCACAGAAAATTGGTGTTAGGTGTGCAATTTCCTATCGTCATGTGATAGGGTCTTTATTTCTTGACTCAACTGTAACTGGTGAAGTTTATCATAACCTCATCCAACAGTTTATTGCACTACTGGATGTGAATGAATGAGAGTGTTGGTTTCAACAAGATGGCATGACTGCCCATACTGCAAATGACACAATGGTCATGTTGCAGGAATTTTTTGGTGATCATTTGATTTAAAAAAATTTGTGGTCCCCAAGATTCTCATATCTTACTCCTCCAGATTTTTTCCTTTGGGGATATCTCAAATGTGTAGTGTTTAAAAACAATCCTCATACATTTGAAGGCTAACATTGAAAGAGAGATTTTAAACATAAGAAAACAAACATTATGAAAGGTGGCTGCAAATGTCATGAAATGGGTACCAACCTGCATCCAGGTTGCAGGAAATCACTTTCAACATCTGTTGTAAAGGTAGATATATGTCTAATTTGCATCTTTTGATATTTGTGTCTTTTGTAAAGTTTAAATAGAAAAATACAATAGACGGTTGCTCCTTATTGAAACAAGTAAAAAAAAGGTATTATTGAAACTGTACAAGGGAGCTGAAATTGGATCTGACCATCACCATGTCAAAAGTGTCTTGTAACTTAAACTGAAGAAGTGCTAAGGTTAAAAAAAAGTTACCTTTAACACTGAAAGACACACTTGTAGCCAAAGCTTACCATGATGGTTTAATTAGTCATTATGACAGTCATGGTTTGCTTGCTACTGAAGTTGAGGAAGAATGGGACCGTTTTAAACAGGCTTTCCTTGAAACTAATAGTACTCTTTTGAGGAAAAAGGAGCAGAGGAGACAAAATTATTTGAGTGATAAGGCACTGTAGCTTATTTTTAAATAAAAGAACTGCAGAAATATCCATAATCAATGCCCTACTAATCCTAACAGAAAGTATTACAAAGAGTTTAATAAACATGTAAAGAATCAGTTAGAAGCTAATGGCTTGGCTGACAAAGCTGAGGATACAGGGACACAGTGATTGAAGGATAAACAAGGTAAGGTTATAGAAGGTGAGGATTCTGTCATGACTAGGTGGGCTGAGCATTTCAGTGTTCTAAACAATGTGGTTTGTTCTAATCCCATTGTTTGTAATGATGATAGATGCATTACTAGCTTTAATGTCTGTAGCTATTTTGGCAATTTAAAACTTAAACTACATAAATCTCCAGGGGTATGTTTGTTACCACATGAATGACTGAAATTTTGACTATCTTTTACGATAAAGGCATTGTTCCTAGGATTTTACCAGAGCTATTATTATCTCTATTTCTAAAAAGAGGTGATTGTATAGTTTTTGTGATAACTATAGGGGTGTCAGCCTACTTTCTGTTCCAGATAAAGTTCTTTGCATGATTGTGCTGAATAGATGTAGGATCTAGTTGGCAGGCAATTGAATGATGAGCAATGTGGATTCAGAAGTGGTAGGGGATATGTAGATCAGATATTTCCACTCAGGTAGATTCTTAAGTAATATTTAGACTTTCAGAAGCCTTTGTTGATTTAAAAAAGGCTTTTGACTCTGCTGATCATTAAAATTTGTGGTTAATTGTAAGATTGTGTGGCATACCAGGCAAGTTAGTTAACATAATGAAAGCTCTCTAAAATAACACTGAATTGTGTGTGAGAGTTGGTAAATCTTGCAGCAACTGGTTTAGCTTTGCTACTGGTGTTTCACAAGAGTGCATTTTGTCTCCTTTCCTCTTTAGTTTGGTTACTGATCATGTTATGCAAATTTCATTGCAAGGGTAATTTTGGGCTTAAATGGTCTAGAGATCTGAAAATTTCTGATTTAGATTATGCTGATGATTTAGCCCTTTTGGCAAATGATGTTGATGAGACTAGTAATAGAGTAGGTTTGGTGATAAACAGAGAGAAAACTAAAGTGATGCAAATTGGTCAGGCAGTCTGGTTCAGTTATTCTGAATGGTTGCCCTTTTGAGCAGGTATCTAATTATCTTGGGAGCTATGTAACAGATACCAGTGACATGTGGCAGGAGATTAACTGGCAAATAGGGATTGTTGCTGGGACTTTTAAGAATCTTTGGAGAGTGTGCAGAAATAGGTGTATACATCTAAAGGTTCTTTCACGAGTTAGTTATGGTAGTGAAACTGGACCCTATGTAAGCAAGATAACAGGAAACTTGATGCTTTTGATTTTAGATTCTTATGCAGTATCTTGGGCATTGGTGGTTCAAAGTTGTAAGTAATGATAAGGTTAGGCAAAGGAGTGGGCAACCTCCTTTGAGCCGCATATTGTGCAGAGTGTCTCCGTTGGTTTGGCCATGTTGCCTGTATGCATAACCATAGATTGGTGAATAGGGTTATGAACAGTGTGCCAAAAGACCTCAGAAAGAGGGGAAGACCTAGGATGCAGTGGACAAACAATGCCAAACAGGACCTTGTTAGAATTGATCTACAGTGGCAGCAGACGTCAGGGAAGATGTGTTTAGAGAACTAAATTGCACAATCTGGTTGGACCTCTGTAGCCTCTGGCTACTAGAGGATGATGACAATGAATCTTTTCTGCAGCCAGATAGATAGGACACACACAACCTAAGACAATTAAACGAGGTTGTTTATCTGTAAGAAATGCACTTACTACTTTCTTCTTATTAATCATGACAAGAACATTATCAGATCACATGAACATACAATTGGATCACAAAATGCCCATATGCTTATAAACTCAGAAAACACCAAGTTGTCAATATTTGTTCCAGCTACACAACCCTGCAAGCATAGTAATCACAATAGGATGCACTTACTGATTTGAAATCTTCATCATGTTACCAGAGGAAATAATTTGCCATTAGTTAAAACAGAAAATGGAGAATTATATATAACACTACCAACATTTTCTGATTAACTAGTAGCAAGTTCTCGAATAATAGAACTTGTTGGGTTGGGTTGTTTTATCTCTGAGCGGCACTTTTTTGCACACCATGGGCTAAATGGCCAGGTCACATGGACCCCGAAGGCTCAGAGAAGGTTGGGGGAGGGGACCACTGGAACAGCTGTTGGGAGACAGATGGTAGCCTCCCGCCAAGGCCATCCAGCATGTTCTTTAACGTGCACAGGGTATGGCTCTCCAGCACACGGGGCCACGGCTTAATGTCCCATCCGACGGACGGCGGCCTTTCCAAGCCCATCGGTGTCCCCTACTGACCGTGGGCAGGTCGGGGAGTTTTGCGGAGATAAATCTCAATGCTGACCCAGCTGGGACTCGAACCTGGGAACTACAGATTACGAGCCTGGCGCGCTACCGACTGAGTCACCCCCGCCCCAATAGAACTTGTTTTGGCCTGACCATGAGCACATTTCCTCATTTTGAGCTAACTAGTGCAATATCTTGTAATGATCAACAACTGATAATGGATGTTGTACTACAGAAACAAAGTTGTAAATAAGATCTCTGCACTGATTTTTAATTGTCACCACTTTTTAAAAATTGATCCAACTTAGGCAAATTCTCAGAGAAATTTAGCATATGTTTTAGCCAACTTGTTATAAAATAGGACATCTCTCTGGCCCCCATGCTAATATCACAGTCACAGATTTTGCAAAAAGCAAAAGTTTCCCCTTTATGTGATGATTTCACAAAATTTAAATTTCTGGGACTATTTTACTAAATATTATAGATGAATATTTCTGATGAGAACCCTTAGGAGGCTACGAACAAATTATTTTTTAAACAGAAAAGCATGTGACAAAAGTGCAAGGATGAGAACAGATAGTGCTATTATAGTGTTGAAACCTACTTACAAAAGTTTTGGCCAACCAATCATAATGCCAGAGCAATAACCCAAATGCCAACTTGTCTACAGTGGGAGAAAACTTTTAATCCTTTATTAACGTTCTGACCATCGCAGCCTCAATAATTTTGAGAGAAAAGCTTTACTTGTCTCCAAATTTGAAATTAAACCTTAAAATTGAACAAAAACTGCATAACCTGTAGACAAGCAAAACCAAATAACAAGAGACATCAATGAAACCCATTCTTGTTGTAATGCTGATCATAACACAAAGATTAGAAAGTTGCCTAATCTGTGAGGCCATGCATATTATATATTTATATATATATATGTATACATATACTATACATATATCTGTGAAGGCATACATATACGTCAGGTGAGGGAGCTCACACATCCTGAAGTTTTAATGCATGTGGGTTCTAAGCAATCACATTTGTAATTGTCCAGATTGGGGAAAATGGGGGATGTGTTAAGTTGTAAATATGCATTTAGACAATTTATGGCCTTCAAACTGTGGAAGAATTTTGATGTGGCCTTTGCCGTGATTCTCTTTGGAAACAGCTGAAGTTCTACAGATTCACTCTAATTGGTGTGCAGGTGAACCAACAGTCAAGCACATATTAGGAAGCGAAGACAGATCTATATTATTAGTGCAGTAAAAGAGCTAAAATGGAAACAATTCCTTTTTATTACCATTCTAATTTCAGAAAAAGGAGGTAAACATTCTTAAAAATGGGAAAACAGAAAAATGCAAAATTTGGATAAAATTAAAAAAAATTGAAGCAGTGGCAGCTAAGCATTATTGATATAAAGAACTTCTTTTTTAATCAAGATTACAGGGAAAAAAATTTCAATTGAAAATCAAAATATCCATATATAAACATGCAATATTATACATAGATTATATTAATCCTTAGAGTGCCAAAAGACACTGTAGTTCCCAGAGCCAAATGAAGTCATATATCCACTGGGAACTACAGTTCCCAAGATAATATGCTCTAAGAGTTAATTCCCCTCTCCCCCCATAGAAATTGATCTTTATAAATGTGTTTTTTTTAATCAATCCTGAAAATTAACAAACTAAATTTGATAAATAATATGAATCTCATGATTTATATATTCAAAAAGTTGCAAAAAATGACAAAAGAAAATATTACACTACTGCCATTAATGTGACTTTTTTTTTTTGCACCCAAGTAATTGTTTTTTTTTGTACTTTTAATATTCCAACATTAAAGTTTCATGGAGAGTGTTCTTTGAACCCTTGTCATTAAACTTTTTATTGATCTTTTGAATTCCTCAAAAATAACATGCATTACTGTATAATGGATTAGTAGTAAATGTCAATACTGACAGTGGAAGTACACAATATAGTGACTCTGATGAAACTTTCAGTAGTACTATACAAAATGAAATATGGAATTAGGTGATTATCCTGTTTCAAGTAAATCTGTTCATATTTACTATGCAGAATCAAATGCTGATTCTTTAAGATATAACATGCCATATCGTGTTCATTATTTTAGAATGAAGCTCAAATTCAATAAAATTATTCTTTTTTACACTATAATGTTTTAAATATGCACTATTAAAATTAACATATGGTTTGCTGCTTTTCTCAAATATTTTATTTTATAAAAATTCACAATTAAATACTTTTTATTTTGGTATATATCAGCTATTTCTGTCTTTTAGTTATTTCAGTAAAAATTTTAAAAGTTGTTCTTTTCTTCTGCTGAAAGAACATTAAAATTAACAGCCACCAGAGTGAATTCTGCTCTATAAACCATGCATATTACAGGTTAAAAATATTATTAAAATGATACCTTTATTTAAATACCTATTAAACAACCTTTGTTCAGAGAGCTAGTACATTTTGAAAATCAAAGTCAAAACCAAAAGTAAAAGCCAACTGCAGCTCACATTACAGTTAAAAACATGCTTTTAAGCCTGTGCTAACTGAACAACTGAAAAACAATTCTAAAAATGAAAATATAAGAAAATTTAAGCCAATGTCAAAATATGCACTTCTTGAAAGTAGGCACATTACAACCAATCAAAATTGGTCTTTGGAAAACTTGAGAAAGGTATAAAGGAAACTCAATACATCACATTAAAAAAAAGAACAAGGGTCTATTAATCAGCTCTTTTTCATTTTGCATTTGATTTTGGATCCTCGTTATTACATTTTTTAAAATTTATATTAGAGTAAGTTCAAACTTGAAAATGCAGATATTTTCTAAATAATATCTTTTCATTAAAAATTTGAATTCACTGATATATTTTTCAGTGAACTGCCAAAAACGATTTTAAAAAACACGATTCACGATTAAAAAAAATTTTTTTTAGCAGTGTAGGACATTATTGGAAGGAACAATAGTTTGAAATATGAAATAAAACTATGTAATTTTTTAAATGGAATTTTGAAAAAAATGCATCGTGAAAGTAAACTTGGGAAAATTTTTTTCACAATGTTCAAGTTTGGATATTTGAGCAGAGACTACTGTGAAGTTTATTAGAAGTCAAGAGATGAAAATGGTTAAAAATTAATCATTGAATTCAATTTTTACAATCTCCAGAATCAATTAAATATATTTTCAAACATGCAACTTCTATTGGAGAGAAAATGAAAACCAAGCCAAGTTTTACTCATATCTTCACAGTTTATGTGAATTCAAAATATCTGTGATTATTGCTTTAATTTTTGATGAATAGTATAATAATATTTTTATGCTAATTTTAAGTATGCATTATTTGAAGGTACAATTAATATGAAAAGACATTTAAATACTGTACTCAAATGCAAAAAATTAATACATTTTGTACTACAAATATTGTCTGAGTTTAGATTTTATCAAGATGCAAAAGATGTGATGGCTGTATCATTCAGACATGCAAAGAATGCAATAAACTCTTCTTCACAGGTATCTGCTCATGTTTCAGCAATCAATTTCTTTGGATTGTTTTACCTCTGAGTGGCACTTTTTTGCACACCATGAGCTAAATGGCCAGGCCACAAGGACCCCAAAGGCTCAGAGAAGGTTGGGGGAGGGGACCCACTGGAACAGCTGTTGTGAGACAGATGGTAGCCTCCCGTCAAGGCCATCCAGCGTGTTCTTTAACGTGCACAGGGTATGGCTCTACCGCACACCGGGCCACAGCTTAAAGTCCCATCCGACGGACGGCGGCCTTTTCAAGCCCATCAGTGTCCCCTACTGACTGTGGACAGGGCGGGGAAATTTTGTGGAGATAAATCTCAACACTGGAATTCAACTGGGAACAACATCTGTAGTTCAACCTGGGAACTACAGATTACGAGCCTGGCGTGCTACCGACTGAGCCACCCCCGCCCCAATCAATCAATTTCTTAAAAGTGCAAGAAGATAATCGGCGAGTTTTTTTTTTTAGCATGAGCAAGAGATCACTTTTTTTTAGCATGATCACTCTAAGATTGATTTATAGATAAATAATGCTTTTTGTTGGGAAGATTCTGTTAAAGAATGTGTTTGGTTTCCATTATTATACGTTCTAGTAATATTAATAGAACCAAAAATTTTCATACCATGAAATGTAAATTGTCCAAATGGTGAAGGTGCAGCTTGGGTAGTCACTTCAGTTTTTGGGGTTCCAAACACAAAGCCTCCTGATGTTACAGGAGTTTGTACAGCTGTCCCAAATTTAAAAGGTGAGGATACCGTTGAACTTGTAACAACAGGGTTAAGTGCATCACTTTTAAAACCTTGGAAACTAGACTGATTTGGTGGTAGAGAAGGCAGCTTTTCTTCAGTCACATCCTTAAATGTGAAACCTTAATACAGAGAAAAACATACATCATACATACTATTTTCTGTAAAAATTCGGTAACTACCCTCCCTTATAAAACATACAAAATATTGTAATAGTGTTAAAATCAAATTTATATGTCATATTTTTTTTATTTTAATTACAGATATTATTTAATATTTGTGAAGTAGTGAATACCTGCATACTTAATTTTAAAAGTGACTAAGTCTAACTTATTAAATTCCATGCTTTGTCCAACACCAAAAATGGGCTAAATTAGTGGAAATTTCATTAAAAAAAAAGTTCAATCTTGTTTATTTAATATTCAAGAACAATGCATTCTAAAGTTTACAAACGAGTAATTCAAAAATGGGTATAAAAGGCCTGATATACACAATGCAAAAGTTTCCAATTCATTTTTCTGTCATGCATTTAATTTACTTAACTATTATTTACATGCTAGATGCATGGATTTTGGGTTGTTTTACCTCTGAGCAGCACTTTTTTGCACACCATGGGCCAGGTCACAAGGACCCCAAAGGCTCAGAGAAGGTTGGGGGAGGGGACCTATTGGACCAGCTGTTGGGAGACATAGTAGCCTCCCGTCAAGGCCATCCAACGTGTTCTTTAATGTGCACAGGGTACAACTCTCCCACACATTGGGCCACGGCTTAATGTCCCATCCGAAGGACAGTGACCTTTCCAAGCCCAGCGGTGTCCCCTACTGACCGTGGACAGGGCGGGAGTTTTGCAGAGATAAATCTCAATGCTGGCCCAGCTGGGACTCGAACTGGGAACTGCAGATTACGAGCCTAGGGCATTTGAACCACCCTTGTCGTGCTAGATATATAAACAGAGATGTAATTATCATGCATCTGAAACATTTATTCTCTGAAATGAAAGTTCATATTCTTTCTTTCGTAATTTTCTGTTTCATTTAATGACTCTTCTCTTCATTTCCAGTCAGTTTCTGAACATCCATGGATTCATTGATGGATGTTATGAATATTCACCAAGCAACCATTTTATTAAGTACAGTTTAATGTGATGTCAATAGTAACTCAGATACAGAATTCAGTCATTCTTGCATTCCTAAAGTATTATCCTGAATATTTTATTTTTATTCTAATTAGTAGTTAGTCTTACTTTTCTACTTTAATAAAATTAAAAAAATTATAAACTAAAAAAATCCATGTTCACTCTTATTTTACCAACACTTATCCCAAATTTTATCCTCTAAAATTAGGCTTCGGCATTGCATGAAATATTGTGGTTAGAACTCATAAAATTAGTCTCTAATGTGGTGAATCAAACAGTTTACTAATGATTATCAAATCAAAGCTGGATATTTAAGTAAAATTATATTCAGCTTTTAGAAAACTATTTAAAAACCACCAATACCAAGTTTGATGTTTCCAAAAGACATATCAATAGCATCTACCTACACTATGTAAAAAAATTGATCATGTCTATATAAAAAAAAAAGAAAACAAGAAAAATATTATCATACTTCAGTTTATGTCAAATGTTTTTCGATGATCATACCCTGCCAAAGGATTATACTATTTCAATGGCTGCAGATTTATCAAAATTGATCCTGTACAATTTTCTGTTATACAGTCAGTGATCAAGTGATTGACCATAGCACACTGTAGAAAAATAAAAAATAAATACCACCTCAAGCAGCTGCTTGCCACAGAGGTCTGACAGGAGCCTGTCAGTTTATATGCCACAGTAGGAGATCTGAGAGGATGGCAGGACCTCAGCAGAAAAACGACACACACATCCATGCCTAATCCGGGGCTCGAACCCAGGTCCCTTAGATCAGTAGCCAAGCGTGCTAACCACTCGGCCACGGGACGGCACACTGTAGAAGAGATCAAATAATAATGTAATTTGAATCTGTTTCCTCCTCTAGCAGTAACTTTATAAAGGTTACCTACCAGAACATTTTGTGTAAATTCACTTTTCTGCAAGAAATTATCTTATTTCTCTATATTTTTAACTATTATTATTTGTTACTATTCTTGTGCATAGGAATAAAGCTAATGAAACACAGGTTTGTCTAATCCAATTTTTTTTTGCTTTTACCAAGCTTTCATGAGAATTAGATGATTTTCCCCCTGTAAAATTAGTGGATAAGGAATTAGGTACATTTTCTTCTTGAAAAATGAGATTATAAATACTGGTGTGGAATTACACAGTTACAAGTTAACAAGCAAATATGGAATTTCAATGTTTTAAAATTCATTAGCTGAATTTCTAGTAGTGGCCTGTTTTGACTTAAATTTTACAGATAAAAAGGTTTTTACTTGTACTATACATTTTTACAGTGACATAGAAACAAAAAAAGTCTTATGAAGAGCCATTCATACAAGATCTGATGGAATCACAAAAAAATTCAGCTGGTATTTGTAAATTCCCACAATATAGAGCTAATTTTTTACAAAATGCACCACACAAATTAAAGCATAACCTTACCTTGTTTTGGCATACTACTTTCAGTTTTAGCAACATTGCCAAATGTAAACATGTTACTTTGTGATGATGTAGTATCACTGGTAGGAGCTGCTACTGTTGTTGTTGTGCTCCCAGTTCCAAATTTAAATGATGGCACTGCAGAAGAAGGAGTCATTGTACAGTTGCTACCAAAAACAAATTTAGCTGGTGATGATGAACTTGTAGTAGTACCAAAAAATATTGTGGAGGAACTAACTTCTGGGACTTGTCTTTGTTGTCCATCTGGGAACTGCTGTGGTGTTGGAACTTTTTCTACATTATTTTTAAGAGTTTCACTTTCAGACTGAGTGTATGGTTTCAAAGGTTTGCTACCAAAAACAAAAGCAGAAGGACTGCTGGTGCCAAAAGTAGTAGCAGATGTAAATATAGGAGCAGTCTGAGTAGAAAGTGCTGCAGCTGTAGTGGCAATTTTTATGCCTTCTGATTTATCACCAAATTTAAACATGTTTGGAGATTGGGTTACTCCTGTAGAAGCATTGCCAAAAGTAAACCCACTGATTCCAGATGTAATAGTGGTGGTGGTGCTTAATGCACTGGTTACAGCAGAAGAACTGAAAGATGGAATTCCAAAAGAGAATGGCTGGATAGGTTGAGGGTGTTCTGTAGAATTATCAACTTTTGGTGGTTCAGCTTTTTTAACTGTATCACCTACATCAACTGAAGAATTTGACAATGTTATTTCTTCAGAAGGTTTTGAGGTAGCTGTTTTTGAGTTTTCAGTATCACTGATTTTATTCTGTTCTGAGTCAATATTGCTAAATGCCAATATTGATGTTGTAGTTTTTGGAACTGCAGCATTTAAAGAAATTCCTTCTGGCGCTTTAAAATAAAAAGATTCTTGTAACTTATTAGATGGTTCAGAAATAGGAGGAACTCCAAATTTAAAATTGTCAGATATAGCTGATGGTCCAGTAGGTTCAGTAGATGGTGCACTAAACTTAAATCCTTCAGAAGTTGTAGATGTTGGTGTAGTCATCTTGAAACCATCAAATGGTTTGGAAGATTCAGTGGGTACTCCAAATTTGAAGGTTGTAGTTGATGAAGTAGTTGCACTGGTTGAAACAATGGATCCAAATTTAAATGGCACTGGAGAAGATTTTTGTGCAGGAACTTCAAATTTAAACCCAGTAAATGTAACATTTGTATCTGAAAATAATAAAAGATTTGTTTTTGTTAAACAATTTCATTCATGCAAATGGAAGTTTCATTTACTCAAAGAACTTGTTACTTACTTTTGAATAATTAATACCTAAACAACAAAACTTTGTAAACTGCCGATTAGCTGTTACTGTTGCCACAACAGTAAAATCCAATCAAGCATTTAGAAATAACAGCAATTAAATTTTTTCCCACAATTAAGCTAATCTCACAGGAATTTCAATGCTATAACCTAGATATTCTGGGCTTGCAAGAGATCATACGGACAAGTAAAGATGAGATACTAAAAATAATTTTAAATTTATCTTTTTAGGGAGGGAGGAGAGAAAAGAATCTTCAAGGTGTAGGTTTGTTTCTATCTTCAAGGAGTAAGTTTGTTTCTCAGCACACACGCTAGTAGTGATGCTCTTCTAGGATATGTCTGCATTAATGAAAGGTTTGTCACAGCTAAATTTCAGGATTAAAGACTTGAATGTTATCTGTTGTTATGCCCCTACTGAAGACTGATGAGGATGAGAAAGATAGGTTTTACAGGTAACTTTTGGATATTTTGAATTCTGTCAAGAAAGGGGATATTACATTTGTTCTAGGCAAATGATCAGCTCAAGGCTGATAAGAATCTTTGGTTTGACAGCTTGGCTGACAAAGCAGAGGAAGCAGTTATAAGCATAATAGCAACAAAAGATTGTTCCTTCCCACACAAAACATTAACTGACTCTCACAAAGGGATTGAGGGATAAACATAATAAGGAAAAGGCAATGTGGGTTGTACATTTCAGTGATGTTCTAAACAGTGTGTCACCAGGGATAGATAAAATTACCACTGAAATGCTTACAACTTGGAATATTTCTGTTGTCACATGGCTGACTGAAATTTTGAATATCTCCTATGATAAAGGTTCCAAGGATTTTACCAGAGCCATTATTATCCATATTTAAAAAAAAGGCAATGACAGTTCTAATGATAACTACAGGGGCATCAGTCTATTTTCTGTTCCAGGTAAAGTTCTTTGCATGATTGAGCTTAATAGAATTAAGAATTTGATTGGTGGACAGATGTGTGATGAGTAGTGTGTATTCAGAATGGTAGGGGATATATAGTTCAGATTTTTTCACTCAGCAGATTCTTGACAAATGTTCAGAAACCTGTGTTTACTTAGCTTTGTAGATTTCAAAAAGGATTTGACTCTGTTTATCTCATAATTTGTGGTTGATCATGAGATCATATGGCATACCCGATAAGTTAGCATTATGATGGCTCTCTACAATAGCAGAGTTGTGAGTGATTAAAGCAACTGGTTCAGAACTGCTAGTGTACAAGGGTGCATTTTGTCTCCTTTTATCTTTAGTGTGGTTTACTGATTATGATATGCAGAACTTCCTGAAAGAGGAAAATTTTGGCCTGATGATCCAGAGATTTGAAACTTTCTGATTTGGCTTTATTGGCAAACAGTGTTGATGAGATAATTCTTTCATTAGAGATCATTGATAAGACTATCATTGATGACAGGTGAATAGATTTGGTGATAAACAGAGAAAAATTGGTCAGGCAAGTTGTGTATCAGTTGTTTCGAATGGTTACACCTGTTGAGTAAGTAAATAAAAAATAAAAAATAAATACCCCCTCAAGCAGCTGCTTGCCACAGAGGTCTGACAGGAGCCTGTCAGTTTATATGCCATAGTAGGATCTGAGAGGATGGCAGGACCTCAGCAGAAAAACGACACAAGCAGCCATGCCTTACCCGGGGCTTGAACCCAGGTCCCTTAGATCAGTAGCCAAGCGCGCTAACCACTCAGCCATGTCTCAGTTTAATTATCTTAGGAAATATGTTACAGATAAGACTAAAATTCAGCTGCATAATAGTTTGGTTCTTTCAAGGGTTAATTATGTTAGTGAAACTTGAACCCTTTGTAAGCATGATAGCAGGAAACTTGATGTCTTTGATCTAGATGCTTACACAGTAATATTACACAAATATTGGGCATCAAGTGGTTTGCCTTTGTAAGTAATAATGTGGTTAGGCAAAAGAGTAGGCAACATCCTTTGAGCCGCTTATTGTGGAAAGAGTTGTTTTGGGTTGTTTTACCTCTGAGCGGCACTTTTTTGCACACCATGGGCTAAATGGCCAGGTCACATGGACCCCAAAGGCTCAGAGAAGGTTGGGGGAGGGGACCCACTGGAACAGCTGTTGGGAGACAGATGGTAGCCTCCCGTCAAGGCCATCCAGCGTGTTCTTTAACGTGCACAGGGTATGGCTCTCCCACACACGGGGCCACGGCTTAACGTCCCATCCGACGGACGGCGGCCTTTTCCAAGCCCATCGGTGTCCCCTACTGACCGTGGGCAGGGCGGGGAATTTTGCGGAGATAAATCTCAAAGCTGACCCAGCTGGGACTCGAACCTGGGAACTACAGATTACGAGCCTGGCGCGCTACCGACTGAGCCACCCCCGTCCCATTTTGGAAAGAGAAACCATGCTTGTTGGCCATGTGGCCCATATGCATAGCCGTATATTGGTGAATAGAGTTATGAAAGCATGCTTTCTAAACCCATCGGTATCCTCTACCGATCATTGGCAAGGAGTTTTGCTCCTTGCCCATGATTTGCTTGTTTTGTTGTTGTTGTTTTACCTTTGAGCAGCACTTTTTTGCACAACATGGGCTAAATGGTCAGGTCACAAGGACCCCGAAAGCTCAGAGAAGGTTGGGGGAGGAACAGCTGTTGGGAGACAAGTGGTAGCCTCCCATCAAGGCCATCCAGTGCATTCTTTAATGTGCCCAGGTTACGGGGCCATGGCTTAACATCCCATCCGACCATTCTTCCCAAACCCATCGGTATCCTCTACCGATTATGGGTGAGGAATTTTGCAGAGATAAATCTCAATGCTGACCCAGCTGGGACTTGAACCTGGAAATTACAGATTACAAGCCTGGTGTGCTACCTACTGAGCCACCCCCATCCCTGAACAGCATGCCTAAAGGTCTCGGGAAAAGGGGGGAGACCTAGGATGTGGTGAGTGTGTCAAACATGACTTTATTAAAATTGACATATAATGATCAAATGCAGCAGCTGTAGCTCAGGATAAGTGCATTTGGAGAAATAAATTACACCATCTGGTTAGACCTCTGTGGCCCATGGCTGCTTGAGGGATGGAGGGAAGGAGAAAGGGCTCTGTCTATTGTTAGAATTTCACCAATTATTTACAGACCTACACAGCAGCTGTTACTCAAGACAGATACATTTGGAGAAGTAAATTACAATGTCTGCTTAGACCTCTGGTAGCCCATGGCTATTTGAGGGAAGGAGGGATGGACGAAGGGCTCTGTCTGTATTGTTAGAATTTCACCAAATACCTACAGACCTACATAGCAGCCTTCTCACTAATTTTAATTTGCAGCTATTAAGCATATATAAAAAAAGATAGAAATAGAATCATTATTTGCCATCCAGGAAAGAATGAGGTAAATATATAATTTTAGCTAACACCTTTATTAATTTGAAAATTATTTAATATTTTTTAAAACTAAGAACCAAATTTCAAATGACCAAAGACAATTTATGAAACAATTAGAAATTTCACAAATTGCAAATTGCACTAAATATGCAAAATCCAGGGGCTTTAGGATTGATGAGCTGCCTTATCCAGAAGTTAACTTACAAAAACATAACTATACAAATTATGTAGTATAATTTAACACTGTACAAATTACGTAGTATACACAGATATGGAAGAAAAGCTATGTGAATGGTTAGGTCCGTAACATACTTCTACATGTATAATGCATTGAAATACTAACTGCAATTATACTGATTCTTAATCTAGATAAATAAGCTCTTTTCTGCTATAAAACTACCAACACCAGTTAAATGGAGGAAATTTTAGTCTGAACCAATAATCACTAATATTTTCAACTTTATAAAATATTATAGCTTGCAGTGAATAAATGCAAAATTTAAGGGCTTCTGATTAAAGCTAACTGTCCCCCCCCCATTTAACTGGATCAGCTTGGAATATAAACACTGTGCAATTGTTCCTGTAGTTGTTAAAACAATATGCAGCTGTATATCCTCCGACAAGCTTTAATAATTTAAGATATAATTTGATGGGGTGATTATGATAATGGTGGAATTAAATAATATGTAAAAAACAGGATATGCAAATACCATTTTCCTTTGGCTTAATGTTAAATGTGTAGATTGAGATATGTGCATTCATTGTAGCAGCTTTCAATCTACACTGATTTTATGTGGTGAGTGCGAGGGAGGTTAATTAGTTTATTAGTGTAAATCTACTAGTGAATTAACAAGGAAAATAAGAATGGTTTATGCCTGAAGTAAAAGTTATACAAGGGACATTGACATTAAAAATGAAGAGGTAAATGTTAGTCAAATAGGCAGAACTAGTCTTAACTTTTCTGTAGGAAGAGATTATTACTTGATGTACGATAGCATTTAGTTTGTTTATAAGAATTGGTGAGGTTAATCTTGATAGATTGCATATTTGTTTACAAACATGATTTTAATGTTCATCGAATGATATTAGATTTGTTTTGTGATTTAGGTGTGAATAGAAATAAGATAATGGATTTTTCTGAAAGTTTATCTTTATACTGATATAGATTTTCATGTTGGTTGACTTAGTTTGTATAAATAATTCATCCACACTTAACAATATTATTAGTCCTATTAAAAGCAAAAAACATATTTCTTTTATCCCTTAAAATGAAAAAGTTGGATTTCCTTATCCTCTAAGGTTATTAAGGGGCAAATCATCCACTGTATATAAAATATCTTTTTATTATTATATTGAAATAAGCTCACTGGACAAAAAATTAGTCACCACTGGCTGAATGTCACTTAATAGCACGTAACGCCTCCGTTCAACTGAAGAACATTGGAAATCTGGTCTGGCATGGATGTCACCAGTGTGTGGATGTAGTGCACATCAATATTCATCTTCTCTTCCAGCAGCAAATGCTGCAGTTCGGCCAGATGGCTGGGATGCCACTTCACTCGTTGCCCCAAACAGTCTTACAAGTTTTCTATGGGATTCAAATCCTGAGGTTTGGCGGGCCAGTCAAGATGTTCTAAGGCTTCAGAATGCTCGTCATGCCAATCCGACACACTTCGAGCCCTGTGCAAGCAACAATTGTCGTCTTGGAAGACTTCTGGTGTTCACTGTGGAGATGCTGCACAAAAGGCAACATGTGGTTGTCCAGTAGCTCCATATATCCCTTCTGATTCAAGTGTGATATCACTGTAACCAAAGGATCCATTTCCTTGTATGTGAAACACCTCTAGAACATCACAGAGCCTCCTCCAGCTTGAACAGAACCTTGCACATTCTGCATGGAAGACTTCATGCAGCTTACAATGTACCTGTCGCCTTGCATCACTCGAGTACCAGCAAAAACATGACTCATCTGACCAGATCACATGCTTCCAAGAGTCGACAATACAGTCTTTGTGGCACCGCCCCACTATAGCAGTGCTGCCTTGTGCAGAGCTGTTAACATGGGTCTCTTCTGCAGTACTCTGCTCCAGATATCCATGGCATGCAGTTCCCTTTGGTTCATTCAGAAACAGCTTCTTGTAAGCCTGCACTGACTGAATGGAGCAATTCTTGCTTAGTTGCAAAACGGTTTGCTCCAACTGTGGCGCATGACACACTGCAGCTGTCCTTATTGGTGAGCACAGTCTTTCTGTCGCAGTTATGACGATAATTAGCGGTGGACTGCGATGTTCGCCACTGCTGGAAGACTTTTTTGGACAGTATGTTTCTACACACCTGCAAAGGCAGCAACTTCTTGTACACTATGCCCTTTGGCTCAGCCAAATGCAATAACACCTTTTGCCACTCATTCACATCTTTGGAGCGACCCATGTTTCATGGAGTGACTGGCACATTCACGCAACCGCTTCTTGTCACTGTATGAACCCAGTAGCATGGCACAGCTATTTGTAGGATGCGTTTATAACTCGTGCACCCTCTGTTGCTGTCAAACAGACATAACCCTCTTATGGCAGGAGATGACCAATTTTTGTCCGGTGAGCTTATTATTGAAAAATTTAAAATTAAGTACAAACTTTATAAAAATAAGATGCAATCAGTCAAATATGAATTAATTATAATTTAATTAACACACATTAATATCAATTATTTTGTTCTTCATCAATACACCAGAATATCTAGCATAAATATATCATTTGAATTATTACTTCAAGTTTTACATTTTCTATATTTAGTACCGTCTAACGATGGTAAATTAAATACATTTGTAGGATTTGGAAAGTACTGAATCATATTTCATTAGTATCCATTCAATTTAAAACGAATTTTTTCGTTAAGCTCTCAAAACAAAAAGTTGCATTTTCCCTCCACCCTGGAGGTTAGATTACAAATTGTTGCTGCCATTGCAAACACTTTGATCATCACACTCCACCACTAAAATTCCAAATTCCTAGTCATCTTTTTTAAAAATAGAGATAATAATAGCTCTGGTAAAATCCTTAGGAACATGCCTTTATCGTAAAAGATATTCAAAATTTCACTCATCCATGTGGTAACAAAACATTCCCAGATCTAAGCATTTCTGCAGTAATTTCATCTACCCCTGGGGATTTATGTAGTTTAAATTTAGAAATAGCTAAAATAATTTTAGACTGTGTTATAGGGCCAACATTAAAGCCAGTAATGCATCTATCATCATTACAAACAATGGGAGTAGAACTAATCACATTGTTTACAACATCACTGAAATGCTCAGCCCACCTAACCATGCCAGAATCCTCAGCTTCTTATAACCTTACCTTATTTATCCTTCTATCCCTGTATACCTTAAATTAAAGGTTAATATGTAGGGAAACTTAAAGACTGAGCCTCACAAAGGTATAACATTAGCTAATGTATCTTGTTTCTCCTCTGACAACTGGACTCTGACACACTGACCAAGACAGCATACTATTTAGAGCAGATAGGTGGGGACCTATGGAAGCTGTGTATATGTGCAATTCAGGGGGAGAATGGCCAAGATGGAAGTTTTAAGCAACTTTGAATGTAAGATGGTAGTTGGCACCAGGTCTCAGAAACAGCAACTCAACTGGGGTTTAAATGCATGATAGTGTCTGTATCAAGAATAATTCCAGACAAAACATCAAGCAACAGCAGTCCTGTGGTCAGAAACAGCTTGTTGATGACAGAGGTTGACATGATTTGTGCAGTCACAGACTACAGTCAAATAACAGCAGAGTACAACAATGATTGCAAAAGAGGCATATCAGAATGCACAACTCGTCATGGGTCTCGTCAGTTGATGACTTAACAGTGGGCTATGGCACACAAATACTGGAGGACAGAAAAAATGTCACCCAGTGTGAAGAATCCCATTTCTTACTTTTTAACACTAATGGGAGGACAAGCATATGGCAAAAATTCTATGAATGAATGGATCCATCCTGCCATTGCAGGCTGGCAGTGGTGTTTCAAACCACCACTAGCCTTCAATGGCAGTCACCAGATCTCAACCAAATTGAGCATCTGTGGGATGGGATAGAATGAGCTGTTCAGAGTAGAGATTCACCATCAGACAATTTGTAACACATATATATGGGAAGCAGTGCAGTTGCCATGAACTAGTATCCCTGAGGCATGCTTTTGATACCATGTTGAGTCCATGCCCCAATGAATTCAAGCTGTTCTGAGAGTAAAAGGGGGAATTACTTGTTATTAGGTAGGTGTGCCTAATAAAATGACCATTCAGTGTAGCAGAATGCAGAAACAAAGCAATTACAAATAAGTTACTATTTATATATGTATCAAACACTTGTTTTCTTCAGTTAGTGTAAAAAATAACCACAGCAAAACTAATTTTTTTCAGCTTATTATTTCATAATTAAAGTATATTTCATTTTTAGTGCTATTGAAAAAAAAACTTTAAATATTAAATACAACAAATTTTAAAACATTTTACCTGTTGCTTTTCCATTTAAAAGACGTGATGTTTCACATGCAATGCACTTAGATTTTTCAGCAGGATTCCTAACCATGCATGTATCACATTCCCATGATCCAGACGATTCTGTAGTTTTCCGTTTCTCTGAATTAGCAGAATGCTGGAAATTAACAATTTATAACAAGATTAATGACATTGAAGAATGTGTATAAAATTTAATATGCAATATTATGATGATGCATAAAAAAATGCAAAAGAAAAAAAAATTACATAAAATCTCTCACAATAGCTCATTTGCAATATGATACACCTTATTTTTGCTTATCACATATTTCAGAAGACAGAAGAACATAAGCTGCATCTACTTTTTTTAGTGTCTTTAACCCTTTATTCTCAGATGATGTAATCAGTATGACCAGCTGTCATATCATGTCACAATCTGATATAGCAGGACTGCTGCAATGATAATCTATAGCTTTAGCATAATCACCTCCAACCACTTGGATATTTGTGCATTTCAATTCTATGCAGTTGAAGGGTTATAATTTTTTTACCATTTTCACTTCTCTTTAACCAGACATAGTTTTCAATGGAACTGTTTACATAATAAAATGCACAATCTAAATACATAATCAGCACTTTTTTCTTCTATTCATATTGGATATTCTTTGACAAATTAGTATTTTTTTTTTATATTTAAACCTTAGTTAGTCATCATCACATCAGGCCAGTAGTTTTTAATTTCAATTTTGTACCCACTTATGATATTCTGTTTGTGCCTCTTTCTGATCATCCCCTCCTTTCTAAAAAAATATTAAGGAATTAATAATTTAAAACATTATTTAAATATTCCCTAAGGTGGATTCCAAACTAATAACATGTCTAAACAATACAATAAATAATTCAGAAAATGTTTATATTCTACACTACTTTCTCCCCTTAAGAGCTAGTGTTTATAATATGAAACAGTGGTAGGACACATACAGCATTATCAACAGCATATCCACTTCAGTGGATATGCTGTTGATATGCTCTAATATATGCTCTAACTATTATAGTGCTTATATGAAACATAAAAGGAATGTTCATAGCGCTAGTTAGAGGAGATCTTGATCGGCGGCCAGTAGCTCAGTGGTCCAGAGCACCTGACATGTTATCAGGAGGTCGTGGGTTCGTATCCCACCTGGCTCAAGACAATTTTTCCTCTAAAATTTAAATCGATGCTAAAGTGCCTATTTATTATAGATGATACATTTCATAATGTTACAGCAGATGCTCGAAGTTTGACCCATAATCGCACAAATTTTGATGCGCTCGTGCAAACAGGTGGCCCGGTACATGTCTGTGTGGGAAGCGTTCTTGATACATTCGTTGAGCGGCTCGTCCGTTGCCCTCAGCTATTCCATACACTAAGTGCATGTCTGCCAGCTACCTGTTCGAATACCTTTGCATGCTCTTTGACAGCCGACTACCACTCAAATGAGGAAATCTGAAATTTCCCCTCTAGCGCACTGATGAACAGCACCGCCTAATGACTTATGGTGATGTTTCCGGTTATGGGTTCCTATGCAATTCTCATTCCTTTAGATGTTATCTACCTCCCCTAAAGTTTGTACCTATATTTTTGAGACACCCTGTATATAAAAAATTACAATGGCAATTTTTATTTTTAAAAAATTGTTATATTTTTGCATATACATATGTCATTGACCCCTCAATTCAGATTTTCCGTACGTATATAGACGAGTTGGACACTGGTAGAGTTAAGTGTTTTTCATTTGTTCAAGTATGTTATAGTGGAATATAAATACCTTAAACTGGGGTTTGGTGTAAATTTTTTGAGTGCATTATAGTGAAAATGCCTTTGGTTATCCTGAAACCAGGGTATACCCATCCCTCTACATAAAAATTTGGTGCACCTTATAAAGGACAACCAGGGAGGCAGCCAATTTTAGAAATAAGTGTTATACTGAAGTTGAAGGTTAAAAAAATCTCGTTTATCACAGGGGTTGGCAAACAACCAGGAATAGAACTGTCTTTAGTAATTGGTTTTATTTTCAGTATTATCAGTTAATATATATTAAGAAAATTAGTGTTCATCACTCTATGTGATTGCCGAGCAAATTGCAAAAACACTATCTACAAGAACTTTTTAAGGCATTTAAAAAGTATTTCAAGTAACCAAAATAGATAAGAACATTGTCCTTAACCTGTGGGATGTAAAGCTTTTCAGACCAAAATAAGTTTAACATAAAAACTAGACAATTTTTTTTGTCACAGTAGCAATTTATTGTTTACTGCCCACAAAATTTTGTAAATTTATCAGCTATGAGTTGTGTGTTTACACTAAAATTAGAATAAACTTGCACAGTAAGCAGACACTTAAAAAACCTATAATGATTACTTTGTGCATAGTCAAGTTTGCAAATTCTGTTAATCACCATATACTATTTTTTAAAACCATAACTTCAGTGGATATGCTGTTGATATTGCTGTATGTGTCCTACCACTGTTTCATATTGTAAACACTAGCTCTTAAGGGGAGAAAGCAGTGTAGAATATAAACATTTTCAGAATTATTTATTGTATTGTTTAGACATGTTATGGAGAGTGTGGAGAAATAGGTGTATACACCTAAAGACTAAAATTAGACTGTATAATAGTTTGGTTCTTTCTAGGGTTAGTTATGGTAGTGAAACTTGGACACTTTGTAAACAAGATAACAGGAAACTAGATGCTTTTGATTCCAGATGCTTACGCAGTATCTTGGGCATTAGGTGGTTCAACTTTGTAACTAATGATGAGGTTAGGCAAAGGAGTTTGCAACTCCTTTAAGCAGCATATTGTGCAGAGAGAGACTCCGTTGGTTTGGCCATGTTGCCTGTATGAATAATTATAGATTGGCGAATAGGGTTATGAACAGTATGCCTAAAGGCCTCAAAAAGAAGAGGAGACCTAGGATGCAGTGGGCAGACAATGTCAAACAGAATCTTGTTAGAATTGGTGTGCAGTGGCCAGATGCAGTAGATGTAGCTCAGGATAGACTTGCTTGGAGAACTAAATTGCACGGTCTGGTTGGACCTCTGTAGCCCATGGCTGCTTGAGGATGATGATGATGATTAAAATGTTCTTCCTTTTGGAATATAAAATAACTTATTTTGTTATCTACTTCAAAACAAGATTCCAGTTTTTGTTTCCTGATATTTAAAATGCTTCTACATCAATGATTCTCAAGCAAAAAGAGTAGAGCCATCTTCACAAATTAAAAAAGTCAATGTGCCCAGAATGGAGTTTGGACACAATTGAGAGCAAATGCTTAAAGATTACACATAATTCTAGTCAAGATTTTCTTTGCAAGCTTCAGTGATTTTATGACTCATGTATAAAAAAAGTTAAAAGTGAAAACATGTGTCTTTAATTATCATTCCTTCACAAACAAGAAGAAAACTTAAATTTTAACTAATAATCTTTGAACCTTGATATCTAATTACCTGTACTATAATTCTGTCAACTGCCAAAATGAATTAATTTCCACTTTAGACCAATTCAAAAGCAATACTTTTTAGCTTTTCAGAACTATGATGTTATGCAATAGAGTTATTGTAAAAAAAATACAAAACTAGCATTTAGAACAAATTACCTTGTTAAAGTTTTCCATTTCTTTCTGGTCTGATGATCCAGATTTCATTTCAACACCTTCAATAGAAAAAAATATTTATTGTACAAACTCTGTTTTAAAATTGAAGCACAATAATTTATAAAACAGAAAAACTTCTGAAGTATTAAAAACAGTTATCTTTTTCTAACGATAATTTTTTCTTGCAAAGTTATGGGTATAAAATTATAGTTAAAAATTTTAATATTTTTAAACTATTCTTTGTGGGTTGACAGCCCAAATGAATATATTCACAAGAGAATCATTAAGTTGAATTATCAGTTGGTAGATAATCCTGATCAGAGGCCATGACAGAACCTGGTATTGCTTCTATGGGCATAATCAAACCTACCAGTGTAGATGGCTTCAGCCTTCAGTAGTGTGGGGAACAGGTCTCTGCCCCATGCCTGCAATTAGGGGACTGTTTGATACTGTCAGTACTTCCTCTCTCAATAAATATAATTTCTTTAAAGATCCCACTAACAAGTTTTGCTCCACAGGTTCTTGGATTGTGAGGATTCTGCACAGATTATTATTTTCTTGATGTCTTCACACAAGAATTCCACCATTATAACCTAGATATTCAGCTTGCAAGAGACCAGGTGGATAGAAAAAGGTCAGACACTTAAAAATAATTGTAAATTTCTCTTTTTAGTGAGGGAAGATAAGAAGCATCTCCAAGGTGTAGATTTGCTTCTTAGCAGATATGCTAGTGATGCTCTTATAAAATGAGTGCATTAATGAAAAGTTTCTTACAGCAAAATTTCAGAGAAGCATTAAAAACTTGAATATCACCTGTTGTTAAGCCCCCACTGAGGATGAGGATGAGAAGGATAGGTTTTAATGACAACTTCAGGATATTTTGAAATTCTGTCAAGAAAGCAGATATTACCCTCGTTGTAGGTGACTTCAATGACAAAGTTGGTACTGACTCCACCCTTTAGGGGAACAGTGATAGGCCCTTTTGGTATTGGTAGCTGCAATGGCAAGGGGTAACGTCTCCTACAGGTAAATAAACTTAATGGTTTGAGAAAAACTAACACTTATTACAAATATCACGACATACACACGTGGGTTTCACCAGATGGGCTGCATAAGAATGATAGTATTAATTAACAATTAATGGTCTAGTTCTATTAGGAATGCCAGGTCATATAGGGGAGCTGAAATTGGATCTGACCATTACCTTGTTAAAAGTGTCCTGCAACTTAAACTTAAGAAGTGTTGTGCTAAGGTTAAAAAAAAATTTACCTTTAATTCCGAAACTCTGAAAGACCCAGTTATAGCTAAAGCTTACCGTGATAGGTTATTTAGTCATTATGATAGTCATAGTTTCCTTAGTACTGAAGTGGAGGAAGAATGGGAATGTTTTAAACAGGCTTTTTTTGGAAACTAACAGCACACTCATTTGGGTAAAAAGGAGCAGAAGGGGTCAAGTTATTTGACTGATAAGGCATAGGAGCTTATTTTTGGAAGAACTGTAGGAATATTCTTAATCGCTTCTGTAAAGAAAGGAGATACCATATTTGTTCTAAGTGACTTCAATGCTCTAGGTAGTACTCTAGGTGTACAATGCTCTAGAGCATTGAAGCAGTGCAGGTATAATATATATAGCATCTGTGCAGGGGTAATAGATCTTTTCGCTATTGGTAGCTACGTTGGGATACAAATAACAGCAGAGCCAAACAGTTAATATTTTATGTGGGAAGAAAGAGGAAGATATACAGGGATTGAAAGATAAACATGCTAAAAGCTATTGAAGGTGAATATTCTGCCATGGCTAGATGGGCTTAGTATTTCAGTGATGTTTCTAACCAATGTTGTCAGTTCTACTCCCATTGTTTGTAATGATGATAAATGCATAACTACATAAATCTCTGGGGGTAGATGAGATCACTATTGAAATGCTTAGAGCTGCAAACATTTCTGTTACCACATGGCTGACTAAAATTTTGAATATCTTTAATGATAAAAGGCATTGTTCTTATGAATTTTACAAGAGCTATTATTATTATTACTGTTTTAATAAAAAAGTGATCACATTTCTTGTGATAACTATAGGGGTATTAGAGAACTTTGTGTTCCAGGTACATGGGCAATTGCATGATGAGTATTGTGGATTCAGAAAGGGGGGGGGGGTATTTGATCAGCTTTATTTACTTAGGCATATTCTTTAGAAATGTTTAGTGTTTCAGAAATCTTTGTCTATTAACTTTGTAGATTTCAAAAAGGCTTTTGACTTTATAGACCATCATAATTTGTGGTTGATCCTGAGATCATGTGGAATACCAGAAAAGTTAGTTAATATAATGAAAACTCTCTATAATGACACAGAGTCATATGTAAGAGTTGGTATGGCTTATAGTAATTGGTTTAGCATTGCTTCTGGTGCTCAACAAGGGTGCATTTTGTCTCCTTTCCTCTTTAGTTTGGTTATTGATTATGTTATGCAAAATTCTCTGAAAGGGAAAGATTTTGGACCTAAATGGTCTAGAGATTTGAAAATTTCTGATTTAGATTATGTTGATGATTTGGCCCTTTGGCAAATGATGCTGATGAGATCAACTCTTTTATTTGTTGATGAGACTGTTAGTAGAGCAGACTTGATGATAAACAGAGAGAAAACTAAAATGATGAAAATTGGTCAGGCAGATAGTGCTTGAGTAGCTTTGAATGGCTGTACTGTACTCTTGAGCAAGTGTCTCAGTTTAATTATCTTGGGAGCTATGTAACAGATACTAGTGACACACGGAATGAGATTAAGAAGCAAATAAGGATTGCTGCTGGGACTTTAAGAATCTTTGGAGAGTGTGGAGAAATAGGCATATACACCTAAAGCCTAAAATTAGACTGTATAATAATTTGGTTGTTTCTAGAGTTAGTTATAGTAGTGAAACTTGGAACTTTTGCAAACAAGATAACAGGAAACTTGATGCTTTTGATTCTAGATGGTTAGGCAGTATCTTGGGCATTAGGTGGCCCAAAGTTATAAGTAATAATGAGGTTAGGTAAAGGAGTGGGCAACCTCCTTTGAGCACCATCTTGTACAGAGACTCTATTGGTTTGGCAATGTTGCCCATATACATAACTATAGATTAGAGAATAGGATTATGAACCGTGTGCTTAAAGGTTTCAGAAAGAGGGGGCGACCTAAGATGTAATGGGCAGACAATGCCAAACAAGACTGTCAGAATTGGTCTACAGTGGCAACAGATGTAGCTCAAAAGATGTGTTTAGAGAACTAAACTACATAATCTGGTTGGACATGTGTAGCTGATGGCCGTTTGATGATGCTGATGATAAGTTAATAATTAAGACAGTTCCTTCAGGACCTCAAGGAAAATTAATATCTAATTACCTTAGTATAATTTCTTACTTTTAGAACATTACTTCCACAAAAATTTTCTTGTTTTACCAAAAGATGATTATTTCTTTTGTCAGCATTTAGTTAAGGTATTCTTACAAGAAATATTTTTGCAAATAAAATTTATATTGTTCCAAAACAGGACAAACACCACAATTCATATTATTATATTCAACTGAAAGCTACAAAATATCTGTTAAATTTATCAATCCAAACAATCAAGTTCAGTATCAATGGAACTATTTGAAATTAATAAATTATTACACAATTAGAAACTCTTGAAATTTAAAAAAGTTATGTTAAATATGCATTAAAAATATATGAGTGATAATACTCTTCCATTTTGCAATAACCATATAAAAGGACCTGCTATCAAGAAAGTTGATCACTGATTTATACTTTCTGTAATACATTCATTGTGGCTATTTAATACAAATGTAATATTGCATAATAACAGATTGAAATTTTATAAATTAGTTGGATTACAAACTGTCAAGTCTCTCAACATATTCACTGCCAACCCTTTATTAATTTGCTCACCTCTCTAACTTTAATCTTGAACTACTATATCAAATTATATACAAAGATCCGTAACAATGGAAACTGCTATGGATTTCACATTTAAAACTGGTTGCAAATCCGGACCAATTGTGGTTTCTTCTGTGCTCTTGATGAAACCTTACTCCACAGTCGATCCACCTGACATGAAGCAGCCTTCCCAGTTAGTGTTAACATGTGCACAGAGGAGGTAAAGCTTCTCCATGCTCTAATACAAGAGAAAGGGTGAGACATTTCAAAAATTGAAGTAGAGATACTCTAGGCAATCCAAGATTTCTGCCAAAGCTGCCCTTCTGTCATTCTCACAGATCTGCTTAAAAGGCTCTAAGAGGAAAAATACAAAAATGACAGTAGACGGAAATATGTCAAAAAATCCAATGACTCACTGAAACCTCAGATAAACTTTTTTACAATACTTTTAAGCCCCTTACTATTATTAATGTCTGATAAAAACTTCTCCCTTAACAAACTGACTGCTCTGGAACACACAAATTCAGTCCATTTAAAAAAAAAAGAAATAGATCACAGTTGAAATTGTGGTATCATCAAAAATGTGAGCAGACAAAAATGTTTGGCAGGCTTCATGAAATTAATGCCATGAGACACAAAAGTTCTCAAATTCATCAACTTGTGATGGTCCACCATTCACTTTTGCTTTTCCTTAAACAGTTTTGCCTTATTTACGTTATATTTATCATTTTGGGGATTTAATTCATTTTGTGAACTGTCTCAATTCTCATTCCAAGTTGCACATGCGCAACTCTGATCTTTTGATTGACCACCACTAAAGCGCATGTTCAGGACACGACCTCTCTTGTGTCATAGTTTGCACGATCGTCAGTTTATGCAAATGTCTTTCCCGGTGTGCAATAGACACATGCCGGCTTTGTATGTCGCTTGTTATAACTATGTGATGCTGAGTCACAGAGTTAAGAGTAGAATGAGTTAGTAGAATGAGGAGAAAGAGAAAGAGTAAAGAGTTGAGCAGTGGAGATGTAGTAGCAGAGTTATTGTGAATCAGTGAAGACAGAGTTTTTGTCCGAGATGATGTTACTTTAGATAGATGTGAGTTGATAATACTCCTCTTGGTGAGTTGAATTTTTTGAAAATAAACTTTGTTTTAGAAACTTTTGAATCTTTGCTATTTTTTTTCTCTTGAGCAATGTAAATTGATATTTTGATTAGATTTAATTTTAAGCTTAAAAATCATTTTTGAATTCTTACTAGATAAGTAACACTTGATAAATATATTAATGAACCCTATTTTAACTTTATTTGGCAAGTTATTATTGCCTGGCGCCTGATAGAACTATCTGGAATTTGAATAAAATTGGATCAGAAAAAAGGTCCAACTTTAAAAATTAATAATCTTTGGAGTGTTACAAACTCCCGACAAAAGTACTCCCCCTACTCAGAAAGAAATTTCTCATACAAGTATTTTCAGGCTTTAAAAAGCATAAGAAATACCCCTAGCATAGTTATCATATTAGCTGATAAATCATGTTAGTTTGTTATTGTGAATAAAAAATTACTATGATGCCATGGTTTTGGACTTCAATCTTTTGGACCTTCTAGTTCCAAAGGTCATCCAACTGCCAGACACAGCAAATGTTCATCCAGTGCAAAATGCACACATATAATCACCCCTATCAGCCCTTATTGTGCAAAAGATCATCTCCTACATTCTTTCTAGAAAATAATCTTTTCAAATTTTTATCTAGCTTCATTTATGAAGCACCTATTTTCCATTAGATCTATGGCAGAATTTCTCAATGGACTCAAGGATCTGTCCATTCCTCTCAACAGCAAATTAGTTACACCTGATGTTGTCTCCTTGTTTCCATCCACTCCAGTTTTTGATGCTGTTGTGTTATTTTAGACAAAAATCATTGAATTGGAAAAAATTTCCATGAATCAACGTCATTCATCAAGTAATAAATTTTGTCACCAAAAATAACCATTTCCTATTCGGCAACAAAATCTACAGGCAGAATTCGAGGGCTCCCATGGGCTCACCCCTTTCAGGAATTATCCAACCAGACTGTGTAATTTTCCTCTAAAGACGCATCTCTTTTGAGCTACAGCTGCTGCATTTGGCCACTCTAAGCCAATTCTGGCAAGGTCCTGTTTGACATTATCTGCCCATCACATCCTAGGTCTCCCCCTTTTTCTGATAATCCTCTTTGCCAATCTGCAGCTATGCATACGGGCAACATGGCCAAACCAGCACAGTCTCTCTCTGCACAATATGCTTGCACAATATCTTGTTTTGAAGTAGATAACAAAATAAGCTATTTTATATTCCAAAAGGAAGAACATTTTAATCATCATCATCATCATCCTCAAGCAGCCATGGGCTACAGAGGTCCAACCAGACTGTGCAATTTAGTTCTCCAAGCAAGTTTATCCTGAGCTACATCTACTGCATCTGGCCACTGCACACCAATTCTAACAAGATCATGTTTGACATTGTCTGCCCACTGCATCCTAGGTCTCCCCTTCTTTCTGAGGCCTTTAGGCATACTGTTCATAACCCTATTCGCCAATCTATAATTATTCATACGGGCAACATGGCCAAACCAGCACAGTCTCTCTCTGCACAATATGCTGCTCAAGAGAGGTTGATGACTTCAAAACTAAATTATTCAACTTGGCTGAATTTTACCTGTCTTCTGGTGTCATTATGCTGATATATTTTAATTTGAAATGGCAACAATGAGTAATTAAACTGCCTCATTAACAAAGTCAACAGTATCTGTCCTATATGTTTCATGAAGGAGGAGGAAAACAGCAATGCCATTCCCTATTTGAATGTTTTTATGCAAAAAGATGATGCAGGAGCCTTGATAACATCAATATACACAGAAGAGCCAAAATATTATGACCACGTGTCTAATATGATGTTGGTCCTACATGTGCTGCCAAAACAGCTCTTACACAGCGAGGCATGGACGCTACAAGATTTCTAAAGGTGTCTTGTGGTATCTGGTACTAACACGTTACCAGCAGATCCTTTAACTCTTGTAAGTTACGTGGTTGAGTCACTGCAGATTGGATATGCTGTTCCAACACAAACCACAGATGCTCGATTGATGTCTGGGGAATTTGGAGGCCAGGACAATACCTGAAGTCTTCCTCATGTTCCGTGAACCATTCTCGAACAATCTGGGCAGTGTGGCACGGCACATTATCCTGCTGAAAGAAGGCACTACTAAAGAGGAATACTGTTGCCATGAAAGGATGTATGTGGTCTGCAATGTATGTAGGTAGGTGGTAGATGTCATAGTTTCCTGCACATGAATGATTGGACCCAGGTTTTTCAGCAAAACATTGCCCAAAGCATTATAATTACACTTCCTCCACCAGCTTGTTTTCATCCCATGATGCATCCTGGTGTCAACACTTCCCCAGGTAAACAATGCACATGTACCTGGCTGTCCACATGGTGCAATAGGAAACAAGATTCATTGAACTAGACGATCTTCTTCCAATCAATCAAGGTTCAGTTTTGATGCTCACATGCCCATTGTAGGCACTTTCAATAATGAATCAAGACTAGCATGGGCACTCGGAGTGGCCTGCAGCTACACAACCCCATTTTAAGCAGGGTTCAATATACTGGGTGTTGTGACACATTACTCCCATCACCAGCATTCAAATTATGGGCAAGCTGTGCCACAGTATTCCCTTCTGTTGACTCGTACAATAGGGAATATCCTTCACTCACCTCTAGCATCGATGAGCCGTGGTCGGCCCACACCATGCTGGCAGTTTGTGGTTTTTCCTTCCTCAGATCATTTTTTGAAGGTACTAACCACGACTGACTGTGAGCACCCCACAAGTCTTGCCATCTCAGAAATGCTCTGACCCAGTCGTTTGGCCATTGTCAAATTCACTTAAGTTCGCTGCCTTTCCCATCTGAAGAACAAGAATAACACTGATTAACAGTATCAGGTGTTATTTATACCATTTCATGACCTTCACATGCACTGCTGTTTATGTGCAATTGCTTCAATTTGCATAAAGACATGTTGATCATAATGTTTTGGCTCTTCTGTGTATACAAAGACTACCAAGTACCCTCCATCATATGTGCAGACTCATGCACCCCATGGGTGTACAAAATTGTGGCATTCCATTCTCTCATCTATGGTGCTTTCATCATATCATCAAATGAGTTTTTGTTTAAAGAAATTCAAAATATTCAATCTGTTGTTGCATCCCATAGCTACCATCCCAAAAAATAGAAAAGTTAATCATTTGGTAGAGAAAGATATTGTAAGGAGCGCCAACAGAACAAATTTGCTGTCCTTACAATCACTGACATGGAGCAGGCAATATTTGCTGGATCCATATCTTATGTTGTTATCCTGTGCAAAAGTCTATAAATTACTTATATCTCAACAAATCAATATTATTTTCAGTCCAGCTCTAAATCTGAAGAAAATTATAAAAAGGGAAACAAATTTAGCCTTCTTCGAAAATCAGGTGCATACAGATTTCCCCTACGTTTGCCAGATAATTTCATTATTTATTATATTGGAAAAATCATGCTTTTACAGGAGAGGTTCACAGAGCATCAGAGACAGATATCAGCCAAAACAAACCAACAACTGCCACTGCTGAGCTGGCAATTCAACATGCAGCTACCATAAATTGGGGGCATGCCACACTACTAGCACATGCATCCACTTACTATGGAACCATCATCTACGAGGCTATTTAAATAATGACCTTGTCTGTGCCGACCTGCAACCAAGACCAACCCAATCTGATGCAGACTACATTTTGTAAAATGTAGCCCTCACATCAGATTATATTTTAAAAAATTGCAAGTATTATGAAATACAAAACATCTAACTAGCAAGATGAATGCCTTCAGAACATTTTGAAATGGCACACTGTTCATAACTCCATTTCCTAATCTGTAGTTTTGCATTCAGGCAACATAGCCAAACCAATGTCATCATTTCCAACATTAAGATCAAGCTTCAAGATGATTGATGACTTTTTCATCTAACCTCATTATCATTTACATAATTAAAACATCTAATATTAAAATTTCTGAACAAGGATCTGGAATCAAATATATCCTGCATCCTATTACTTATCTACAAAGAATCGAAGTTACACTATCACATGAAGCTTCAGAGAGGAACAAACTACCATATAGCCAAGTTTAGTCCATTAGTAAATCTAATTTTTCAGAATCTCCAGATTCTTAAAAGTTCCAGCAACAATGCCAATTCTTTCGTTCAGCCTATGTTGCCAAGGATACCCAACTCCAAAGAAAATTAAACTGAGAAATTGCTCAAGGGTGCAACCATTCAAAACAACTGAAGCACCATTTGCCTGACTAATTTTCACTTCACTTTTCTATTTATGATCCCTATCTAATATCGAGTCTCATCAACACGTGTAATGAAAGAGTTCATTTCATAAACACCATCTTGCCAAAAAAAAAAAGCCAAATCATCAGCATAATCAAAACAATATTTTTTCAAATCCCAAGTTCCTTTAAGTTTAAAATCTTCCTCTTGCAGTAAATACCACATAACCTAATCCAAAGACTAACCCGAGCAACACTGGGTACAGTTGAGTTTGTAATCCCAAGCAAAAGTAAAATGGTTCACATTCTATCAAAACACAACATTTAGATGGAGAAATGTATCATGATCACACAAAAAAAAAATCGATTATGATTGCCGACTACAATGCCATGAAAGTTGTGTTGAATACTGCTGACAAGCTGTATAGAGAATATACTTGTTTCAGAAAGTCTGATAGATGGGTACTTAGACTTTTCAAGAATATAACTGATATAAGTACTCTTAACGTATACAAAATTTGGATCCATAAAAACCCTACTTGGACCAAAGGATATGTGTGTGTGTGTGCGTGCAAGATGCAAATTTTATTAGAAGTGGAATGCTTTATTAGCATTGCCAAATATGCAGAGACATGCTGACAAAAATCCTAACTTGAAGGGGTATATATAAAGAGAGCTCTACTAGCCTGCACTATTGAAATGGTTGAAGATTATGCATTACCAGAAGGTCAACAGAAAAATCCCAGTAGATATCATAAGAGTTCACAAAAGAAATACATGAAGTCAATGAAGTGAACCAAATGTAAGATTTATTTATCATGTATATCAGTGGTTCCCAAAGTTTTTTGTTCTGTGAAACACTTTCAATCAAAAAAATGTGTTGTGAACCCCCAGGGTAGTAATGACTAAAAAAAGCTCAGAATTAAAATTTACATATAATTATAAAATATAAAATTTTACTACCTATAATTATGAAATTTCTAAAATTTAGAGTCTAAATGTAAAATTATAAAACTCTAATTATAAAATTTCTTTATTGCGCAAATTTGTTGAATTTCGCCGAATCGAATCGCTGTAGAAACAAACCTATAATGCTTCAAACATGGGCATGCTTCTTGTCACAGAGGAAAAATATATTTTTAACGTAACTGGATAATTCTTTACAGCTTAAAGTGCTATTAGAGAATTTTTAGCATGAACCCCTTGGACCAAGGGGTTTGCGAATCACCAAATGGGAATAACTGATGTACATAAAAGACTGTTACTCATGCTACTGATTGTCAAAATTTGGAATAAATTGCAAACAAGCAGAAACATATAAATTTTTAATAAATATATATTTCATATATTAATTATCTAAAATAAATCTGTCTATATTGAGTAAATATCAGCATTCTCAATTCCTTTGATGCTCACATAAAAAAAAACCGAGTTCTTCAATTACTATGGGGCATTAAGACTGCTTTCCCCATATTTGAATGAGTGGAAATGACCTATTTTTTTTTTGAGTACCCTTGATATCTGTACAAGCATTTAATATGATAGTCTTTTGCTTCAGTTCACTGCTACCAGATTGAGCATATGAAAAAAAAAAAAACCTGAATGAATATTAATTACTGACCTTTAGCAACACTTGTATTGACCTTTTGTGCCTTTGGTCTTTCCGATTCACATGCGAGACATTTATTATTTGTTTCTTTGTTTCTCACTAAACAGGATGAACATTCCCAGCTTCCAGCAGGTGGTTTAAATTTATCACCAAAACCTGAGAAATAAAAGTTGTCTTCTCAATTTACAGCATAATGCACAGAATGGTTATTCAAATAGTATATATTTTGCATCTTTGAAGGTGTTAATAGTACATTTGTTCAGAATAAAAACTCTTAACACTTTGCCTACAAGAAACTCAAAATTGAAGTTTTACATGAATTATGCATTAACTACCAAAAAGACACTTTTGAGTCTTACACAAGATTATCTGAAGAGTTTTATAATGCAACTTTACTTACAAGAGACACAAATTCAAGTCTTAGGTGAATTTTGCCTTCTTAACTACACTATGGAATTCTATATACCTGATCATGTGCAAGCATTGAATAATCTGAAAATAACAACAAGTATTAAATAATGCAATGCTTGTTGTTATTTTCAAATATGAATTAAATGGAACTAGTGTATACACATTACAACAAAAACAGTCAGATTGCAAGATCTCAGCTATGTATTGATGAAAATTAGGACAGATGTCACTCCAAAAGTAGAATAACAATCTTTATTTGGTTTTAAATTTTAACACTAAATGACTTCTCTCAAGTTTTTGAAATATAAATTCTACAATAATGAAAACAAAGTTTAGTTTACCTCAACTCTTGTATGTAATGTTTGTGTCATGATTTTTCATGCCATGAAATTCCATTTCATTAGTGCATGATTTTTATAATGTTTACACCTATAAAAAAAGTGACAAAGGAATATTTTCAGAAACTTATGCTGATAATTTATCAACAATTTCAAGTGATGTTGATGAAAATGAAATTGATGAAGGACATGAAAACAGTCATACAGTCTCCACAATACCTAGTATGAATAATAGTATTAAAAAATTAAGGGTGTGTGTAATGCAAACTTCTTTATTTAGCGAATCTGAAGAAATCAATATCAATTTAGATTATGATGCTCCCAGAAAGAATGAAGATTTGAGGGCTTTCCAGGAGTGAAAATATTTGTAAAAAATTTATGGAAGATGTTACATATTTATTCATTGGGATATTTTATTTAAAACTTTTACTACAAAATCAATTCATCTCACATTGAAAAATAGTTTGATATAACCATGAAATAAACTGAAAAATTGTTTTGCACTGATAATAATTATGAGCATGATTAGAAAAACTTACTAGTTGACTAATTCATTAACCTTTCCAGTGTCCACATCATCTGCATACATTCAGAGAATCTGAATTGAGAGGCCAAGGACGTATGTTTATGTTTTTAGTACAACAACAACAACAAAAAAAATTGCCGTTGTAATTTTTTTTATATATAACTTAGAAAATATATAATTCAGACTTCAAAAATAATATTTTGCTTTTTAATTTGATGCATATTTTATTAAAAAAATACCCCCTCAAGCAGCTGCTTGCCACAGAGGTCTGACAGGAGCCTGTCAGTTTATATACCACAGTAGAAGGTCTGGGAGGATGGCAGGACCTCAGCAGAAAAACGACACAAACAGCCACGCCTTACCCGGGACTCAAACCCAGGTCCTGTAGATCAGTAGCCAAGCGCGCTAACCACTCGGCCACGGGACGGCATTTTATTAAACTATAATATAAATAATTCTATAAAGCCATCTGATTGCCATTTCTTAGAAGCACTAAATAGTATTGCCAATTTGCTTGTTAACATTCCTATTTGCTGAAGCAACCTTCTGATTTAAGCTCACAAATTTGATTTGAATTATTATCAACAAAATTTTCCTTAAATTTTCAAAAATCTCCAAAAAAAAAAAAACCCTGCTATTTTTAAAAATGATAGATTTTGGAAGTAATTACAAAATACATACCACAACCCCCCCCCCCCCCCCCCCCCCGTTTCACACTCTTTTCTGTCATAAACCTATTTCAGTATTCCCAAGTTATTTTTTTTTCATTTTTCCCAGCATCCTTCAAATCGAAACTGAAACAAATCCTTCTTAGATTTTCTGGTTGCACCTTCATTTAATTAGCTATGCTTCACTGAGTCAACAAGATACAGATGGCTGATACATGCTATCTCTGTTCCGTGTAAGTTCCGTTCGTATAAGTGTTTTTTTTTTACAGTTTTGGTGCAGCATATTGGATACTCTTTGTAAAGTTAGTATTTTTTTATATTTAAACCTTAGTTAGTTTTCATTTCAGTAGATTTATTTTCGGAAATTAGAGATCTTTTGGCTGATCGATGAGTATTGATTTTTTTTCATAGTTATGTTCTATCGTATGGCTGGCCTACAACTTGTTGCTGTGGATATTTTAACATTGCATTAGGCTATATGTTAATTTTTATTTTATTATTTTTCCTGTAAAACTTTGATATAGTATTATTTCCTGAAAATAAATGAGGTCTTGGATATGAAAGCAAATTCATTTCTGTATATTTACTTCCATTAGTTAGCGATCTTCAATTGGCTGATTTATTGATCTTTCCGAGTTATGCTAGATCGGAGGCTGGCTTAAAAGTTGTTGCGGATATTTTATTTATCATCTGATTAGGTTATATGTAATTTTTCTTCTATTATTTCTTTTTTTTTAATAAAAAAACTTTGAACTTGTACTGTTTTCTGAAATGAATGTCTTGGATACGGAAGCAAAATAGACTTCCCTGCTACGGAAATTGGCCATCATTTGGGAGGGCAATTTCAGGAAGGACTGGTCATTGGCACACAAACCTTTCTGCACTTAGCCAAGATAGCCAAACTTCAACACCCAAAGAAAAAATTCATAATGTTTAGTAAAAAAAAGCAGCCAAGGAAGTTTTTTTCTATTTCATAACCACTTCAGAAAATCATTTGAGTGTGAGAAGGCCAAGTGAAGTTGTATAACACTGACCATGTTTAAAACATACAATACTGAAAAGAATTATTAAAAGAAATGAAAATCATATTTCAGGTTGACTATTATTCAGGAGGAAATTTCGTTTCGATAAATATATAATTTAACTATTTTTATTCAGCAGGTTTTCCAAAATGAAGCCTTAATTGTATAGTGCAATCTTTTTTTTCACTATATCACAATAAAAAAGGCTTATTAAAATCATTATGCTTGAAAATTTGTTTATAATATTTATTTTAATAAAATTCGTAATTAAATTCTGTTTAATTTGGTACATAATATGACCTATTTCTGTTAATTGGTTATTTTAAAAAAAATTCTAAAGTTGACTTGTTTATCTGACTCGGCACAGTTGGCTAAAAGCCTGGAATTTTCTCAAAGCATTTCAGTTGGCTAAAAGCCTGGAATTTTCTTTAATAGTGAAAAAAAAGATTGCACTAATACCAAGAAAAAAATTACAAAACGAGAAAAATATTTACTTAACACAAAATAGTAATTTTTTTGTTATTCAGCAATATAGTCATTTCTGTCCATTAGTTTTTTTAAACAAATTTTTTTGCCAGATGGATTTTTTTTCACATGATTCTAAAAAAAGTCCTATTAAAATAAAACATATTGTCTTTTTTGTTAAATACTTGATTTTCAGAAAATCCAGAATTAAATGCTGATTAATTTGGTATAGAACATGCCATAATTCCTTTCATTAGTTATTTGGCAAAACAGTTCTAAAATAAAAAATTTTTTGGCTGAGCACAGTGAGAAAATAGCTTGGCCCTTGGATGGAAACCTGTTTTTCAGCCTGGACACTGGAAGGGTTATAGATATATGAATATTTTCAAAAATGAGTAGAAACAAATTTATCCTAATTTGGTCATTTTTGGATTTTACAGATAATGAAAAGATCACTAATAACTTATGTTGAATATTTAAAGTTCAAAATATAATTGAATCTTTCTAAAATAAATTTAACAAATATTTCAATGCATTGAAATAAAATTTATATCCTGTCTGAAACTTAAAACAATTACACAAATATTAAAATGTTTATATAATAAACATTTTTCAAGCATTAAAAATGAGTCTTTAAATACTAGGGCATATTTCAAGTGTTTTGGGGGCAAATCTCCAACAGAGTAAAACTCAACAATGAGTAAAGGAGAGGATTTAAGACATACAAAGAGGAAGGAGAAAGAAAAACATGGTTAATGTTATGCTTAGGCTAAATGAAAGTGATATGGCCACTGAAATCAATTCAGAGCAAAAATCTTCAGCAAATGATTGCTTTAATTCATGGTTGGAAAAGTTACAAACAAGAGAAATTGTAGGTTAGCTAATCATTTAAACTTAATGGAATTTAACGAAATAACTAATGTCTATTTTGCAGCTTCAAAGTTCAATATGAAGGAATTAAGCTTAAAGACTTAAGAAAAAATTGGGGATTGAATTGGCAAAAAATGTTTGATCTTGTTCCGAGCCTTTTCTAATCTACTTCTATTAAAAAAAATATACCCCCTCAAGCAGCTGCTTGCCACAGAGGTCTGACAGTTTATATGCCACAGGAATTATATGCCACAGAGGTCTGACAGTTTATAAGCCACAGGAGTCTGTCAGTTTATATGCCATAGTAGAAGATCTGAGAGGATGGCAGGACCTCAGCAGAAAAACGACACATGCATCCATGCCTTACCCAGGTCCCTTAGATCAGTAGCCAAGGGTGCTAACCACTCGGCCATGGGATGGCTCTACTGCCATGTTCAAAAACCTGGATTCAGAAGATAAATTTTTATCCAAAATGCTTTATATGCCTATCACTTTTGAAACATACTTATGAAAATACTGCTTTTTTTTCCCCACTGGAATTATCCATCAAAAACTGATAAATATTACCCATATGAATTTAATGATGTCAAGAATACAACTATGATCACTTAAATTAAGCTACTAAAAGATATCCCAAATACAATCAGAATTGTTACTTATCCAGTATTTTTTATTACAGCATGTAAAAACTTTTCTTGAGAAAAAACATCATATGGCAATAAACTGCCCCCACTTCCCCAAACACAAATAGTGATTGCCAATAAATCTCCAAAATTTTATTTCATGGCATAACTATCAAAAACTAGAAGGACACATATCACCTCTAGAGCATATGAGAATTTCGTTTTCAAAGAGAAAGAAGTTTTTTCTTTACCTACTGTTTCATTCCTTAAAAGTTCTAATTTGAGCTAGCAGATGATGGGAAAATGCATTGTATTTCATTAGTAATTATACAACATAAAAGTATTTGTCTTTCAATTCTTAAATCTAAAAACTTGCATTTCCCAACTCTCTCCGAAAACTGGGTGAAAATTGCTCTCAGTGGAGTATCTCTTAAAAACTACAACTGATTTTTTTCAAAATTTCCATTCTATACATTTTTGTAAAACTTGATTACAGCTCTGTCATTTCATCATTTCAGTGATCTGTAATGATATTCCACCACCAAAATGTCATATTTCTATCATTAATACCTCATTGCAATATTAGTTTGAAATTTTCAATCTTTTCACCATTAGAGGGTGCAATTATAGCGTTCAAAAGTTTCCGAAAGTGTGAATCATAATATTTTATCAATTCCTATCTAACCTTAAAAAGATTTTTTTTTCATTTATCTCCAAATACAATTATCTGCAAAAACAAAAAATTGTCTTTCCCCACCCACCCTGGGTCTAAGAGGTTAACTCAATGTTGGCAATGAAAACTTCATGACCTTCACATTCCATCACCAAAATTTCTAGCATAAATACATTGTTTGCAATATTCATTTTAAATTTTGGAATTTTAAACTTTTTCCACCGCTAGAGGGCATAATTATAGCTTTAGAGGGGGTGGGCAATTGTTTTCATATCTACACTGCAACGGATGTGTATTGACGTGGCCGTCCTAGTGATACGAGACAAATCTTTGGTCGCGCACGGGAAGGAAATCTCAGTTCAAGGCGGATTTTTCTGACTGTCTTGGCGGGCCACAAAAAACTCTTAGCGGGCCGCTATTTGCCCACCCCTGCTTTAGAGAGATTCGGAAAGTGCATATCATAATATTTCATCAATACCTCTCCAACACATAAAGGATTTTTAATTTATCTCTGTAAACAAAAAAGTTTGATGTCTACAGACAGATGACAATGCGAAACTATTATCTTGTTTTCAAAGAAAACAAGATAAAAAGTAATAGCCCCTAAAACAATTTCCAGCTCCAACAATAAAATGCCATTTCGACTGTGGAAAAAAAAAACGCCATTTCTACACAAAATTTGAAACTCCTTTTATATTAGGTCAGGAATAAATCGTGCAATAATCTTGAAAACTTTAAAAATCTTGTATAAAAAAAAGTAAAAAAAAATTGCCTAAATAAGCAAAATAGGATATTTTTAATGAAATTAATTTTGGACCTTCTGGATATTTCTTTTTGACTCTGAGATTAAGAAGTGTCTGTTGCACTTCAAGCCAACTTATTTCTAACAGGAAATTCAACTACATTTAAAAATTTCTTATGAAAATTGTGGATATATTTTCATTCCTGTAAATCTCAAATTTTTTCATTCAAAATGAGGCTGTACTCTAAATGATAAAATTTGTCAAGTATGGATTGGAATAGAATAAGCAGCTCAAATATACCTAATATTTCTATTAAAATCTCCTCACTAATAAAAAAAAATAAAAATGAGTAAAAAACACTCGATATCCTCTACTTAGTCAACAGTGATGAGACTTGGCAGTTGTCCCACACTTGCAATCTGCTTATTGCCACTGCTATTACTCCGCTACTTTGTACATATACCTTTTCCTAGCAAAGGCTGTCAAAAGTAAGATAGGAATAATTACCAGTCCATTGAGCTTTAATACCTTGCTGGTGCAAATGACAGCTGATCACTAGGGTTGCATATCCATCTTTCTGCTGATCCAGTGTACTTGTTGATTTGACATTGATATTGTATGTCATCATAGCTGTGGTTACCAGTCCTGGTGTGATTGAAAAACGTTGAAGTCATCAGATTTTTGTGGAACATCTGTTGCTAATACGCACTGATTTCTGCTGGTAGTCCCATTTTCGTGCTGTTAAGCTCTTGGACAGTTACACACAGTGAATAAGTTGACTTAAGCAAGCACATCCTCAAGAACTCTACACATCCTCAAGAATTCTCAAAAACTAATAAACATTATCACAAAACTTTTAAAAATCACATTAAAAATCAGAACAGTTCCTCCCAGGTCATGTTTCACGACTACTTCAATCTGGTGGCTTCATCAGGCACTATTACCTGGATGTTCAGGTTTATATAGGAGTCTCCTCTCTGACATTATCAGCTGCTTGTGCTGCAGGAGATTCCATGCCACTGGCAGGGGTGGAATCTCAGTGTTGCAGAGTGTATGTCTATGTATATTAATCATAATTGATTCCACATATTGAAGTTGAAATTTGGTTTGTGGTGCTATTATAGGTTTGTGCTAAAGCTGTATTAGGTTTTTTATTTTTAATATCTTGTTGGTATTCGTACATACGTTGATCGTACGTATGATACGTTTTGCTACATATGTATTTTTACAGTTTAATTTATTATGAGGGCCAGATTATTTCTACATACTTCCTCTGTATTGTAATCATAAGTATAATTGCTAGGAAAAGTATATGTACGAAGTAGCGGAGTAATAGCAGTGGTAATAAGCAGATTGCACTATGTGGCAATTTATGCTCTGTCCATCTAAATGAGAAACTTAAGCTCTCTTCAAGAATTTTAATTCTTAAATGTAAATATAGCTAAAATTGTGTAATATTAAATTTTTTGTCTCACACTTGTTTTTATGTTGTCATTTTTGTGTGCTTATGAAATGCCCTATAACTTATAAATGGTGAATCATAAGATATGGGATTTGCACTACTTTTAATACAGAATTATTTCCTTTTAAATGGAGAAAGTCTTAATTTTTAAGTTATATTACTACTATAAAATTAATATTTTATCAACTTTAACATACACAACTTTATTAGGAATATTTACAATGTGTTAAAGTCAAGCTATAATTTTACATTAATTAGTTTAATAATACTACAAAAATTATAATGCTTAATATAAAAAAAAAAACCATACTAGATACAGGAAGAGATGCTGATGCTACAGAGCATGGTTTCAAACTTTCACAAGCTACACATTTAGAGTGTTCTTCCTTATTCCTAATGCAACATGTTGTGCATTCCCAGGTCCCTGTTTCTGGTTTAAATTTATTTTCCAAACCTAAAAAAATTAAACTTTAGATCAAAACCCAAATTAATAACAAAGTATATTATTTTGGGTTTTCTTTAACATTAACATGGAAAATGCAGATTCAGCAAATTCAGTATGATTACAAAAATAATGAGAGAATGTAAGTTTCATTCAAAATTTTTGGTTTAGTCCTACCTATTCTTGGTGGCAGTTATTTAGACCCTCTACCAACACAACTTCTTGCTGCTTGTAAAGTTATGCTAAACATTGCTTTATGATTAGCAAAGACAAAAATTAAGAACTGGAATGTTAGTTGTATTTTCATCAGGATATATAAACTGCAAAATATGTGCATGGCACCATATAGATGATATGATGACCATGAAAACAAATAGTGCACGAGGCAATATTTATCACTACCAAAGCAACTGCGTTTTGATAGCAGTTAATAGCTAGGGTTGGGTTGTTTTACCTCTGAATGGCACTTTCTAGCACACAATGGGCTAAATGACCTGGTCACAAGGACTCCAAGGGCTCAGAGAAGATTGGTAGAAGGGGAGCCACTAGACAGTTGTTGGGATGCAGATGGAAGTCACCCATTAAGGCTATTCAGTGTTCTTTAATGTGCATAAAGTATGACTCTCTTGCACATGGCTTGGAAAGGCTACCATATATATATAACAGATGGCAACCTTTCCAGGCCTACTGGTGTCTCTTTCTGAGGGTGAGGGGGTTCAGCAGAGATAAATAGCACAACTGGGACTCAAATATTGGAGCTGCAGATTATGAGTGGTGCACTAGTGACTAAGCCAAATTCCATCCTCAGTTAATAGCTAATGTAATTTTAAATGTACATAGTGAAAACGCCATATAATGCTGTAAAAACAAAAAGCCCATTTTAAAAATTTATATCTTTTGGAGTATTTTAGTTGGTGGTAAACAGGAGGTTACATACTTTAGGTTTTAGTTTTCTTCATAAATTTTTAATGGTTTTTTGGTCTAGTACACATTCCAATTTGTATATTACTTAAAATGGATATTATTTATACTATCATTTGTAGAATATTCATCCAGCTGATAAGTGTAATTTTTTTTTACCATAATAAATAAATTTTAAAACTACAGGGTCACACACAATTCATACACTTTACAAATTTACAATATTCAATGATATTCAAGTCATGTTAATAGCAAAATGGCAACCCAGTAGAGAAAGCAAAAACGTGTATGCTGGTTTAACAAATCACATTTAGCCACAGACATAAAAAGTTTTGCATAACCCTTGGAAAGGAGTAACTAATATGGCAAAATGGCAACCCAGTAGAGAAAGCAAAATATGTACGTTGGTTTCATGAATCACATTTAGCCACAAACATAAAAAGTTTTGCACAACCTTTGGAAAGGAGAAACTAATATATCTGTACAATATAGGTATTTCCACACCAAATTTTACCTTCTGAATTCAAGGTGTAGGTAGCATATGAGCTATTCAGGCTAGGAATGGTAAAATTCGGTTTCATTGTAGTTAATCAAATCATATTTCATTAATGCTTACTAAACTTCATATATCTCAGCAGACACATATAAAAAAAGGGTTTAAAACAGTGATTGTAGCAAGTGCTGTCAAAGTAACTCTTAGGAGTTCAGGGATACAATTTTATAAACATAAACTTCCCAACAATTTCTATTAATTTCATTTGTTTTCAAATAAATAGTTTATTGTCTTTCTCTTATGATGTTTATATACACAAGTACAATTATGATTATTATCAAAGCAAATGATAATTTTTTAAATGTTACCTGTGATATCAAATTTAGAAGCTGGCAATGCAGTAGTCATTAATGCTTACTAAACTTCATATATCTCAGCAGACACATATAAAAAAGGGTTTAAAACAGTGATTGCAGCAGGTGCTGTCAAAGTAACTCTTAGAAGTTCAGGGATACAATTTTATAAACATAAACTTCCCAACAATTTCTATTAATTTCATTTGTTTTCAAATAAATAGTTTATTGTCTTTCGCTTATGATGCTTATATACACAAATACAATTATATGATTATTATCAAAGCAAATGATAATTTTTTAAATGTTACCTGTGATATCAAATTTAGAAGCTGGCAATGCAGTAGGACATGGCAAAGAATTTGGTTTATTTGCTTCACATGCAACACATTTCTGTACATCTTTCTTGTTCCTCACTAAGCAAGAGCTGCATTCCCAGCTCCCAGCTTCAGGTTTGAATTTGCTGCCAAATCCTAAAAATGTAAAAAAGAAAAAAAATGAAATATGCTAAAACAATTCATATATAATGATGTAACTAAAGCAAAGCATTTCATACAATATACATAGTATACAGATTAATTTGTCAACCTCTGAAGCTTTCTTGTGTTACTAAATTTCTCTACGTGGCTAAAAAAATTTAAACTTAATTGTTGATACAAGCTCTATCATTGCTTATGATATTTATTTTATTATACTTTCCTTTTGTGGGAGTGCGAGATAAAGCAGTGTTATGAGGGACATGAGCAGTATATCTTGTAAGGCAAATGGTTACTTAATGAATGAAATGCAAGCTCAGATGTCTCATAACTACTACTTTGTCATGCACTCAATAAAGTATTAAAAAAAAGACAATAAACACAGTGAAATAGGTTTAACAACATCATTCAACACTTACACTGTTAAAAAAGATAGATTCATGTAAAGTCAATTAACCCTCAAGTAGTCAGGTGTGGGTCAAAATGTTATATATATCTTGTAAATTCTACAATATTAAAAATAACTATTATTTTTCTATTAATGAAACATTTAAAAGAAAATATTAAAACAAAAGCAAATTCAGTCTTATTTTAATCACATTTCCAATCATTCAAAAATTCGCTTACAAATAATGGTGTACTTTTATGAAAAAAATTAAAATAAAAAAAGTATTATTATCTTCATTTTTTACACAATTGGAATTTTCGTAAGTCCAAAAATCAAATAAAGAAAGAAATGAAGAAAAAAAAATCTTTAAATTCAAAGACAGAGGTTTTATACATGTGAGCTCAAATTACACTACACAACTGGTGCAAAACAGTTCCTCATGATGCAACCATTACAAAGAGGCTTATTACATTTTAACAGCTTCATCAATAAAAGCTCATCATCATATTCAGATTGTTCACTTTTTGGATCATGATAATTTTCTTCATAAACTGATCCTGCAGAATTGGGAAAACCCCTTTCAATATCATTCAAATCTAATATTGTAAAAGTCTTCAAAATTAAGTTTTGGATTAGATTTAAATTTAGCAATTTGAGAATCTTTTTTGAATTCTTACTCGATAAGTAATGCTAAATACATAACGAACCCTATTTCAACTTTATTTGAAAAGTTAATATTGCCTGGCGTCCGATAAGCTATCTGGAGTTTGAATCTATTTTGGAGTCTTCTTAGTCAGCAACAGAAGCTCCTTGTTGTGCAGCCATAATTTCACTTTTAAATGTAGTAACATAAATGTTCAATATAATTATGACAAATTTCACCAAATACAATATCATTGGTTCAGACACAAAAAAAAATGTGTAGTCTAATTTTATAATGCAAGTAGTCTGGAGGGTCAAAATGCTCAGCAAAAGCCACAGCGGGATGTGAATAAGAAGCTGGACCACTTGTGGTATTATTAATTTCATGATTAATTAGGAAGGTACCGAGACAAAGGGATGGCTAATGCTGACTATTTGGGTGTTGAATAGCAGAAAGTGAAAGGATGGATATAAATTACCAGAAATACACTGGAAGGAAAGCCATGTACCAATCTTCTGTGATGATGCACAGAACTGGCCAGACAGAGCTTAGACCAGATAGTCTAATATCATCTTCTTGTAGTGCACGACAATCGCCTGTTCACTGCAAATCCCCCCTCCCCTCCCTGTGATATCAATATGCCAGTTTTCTTCCTTTGCATTTTAATGTAATGCATGACATTGTTTAGCAAGAAATATTCCACCACCTATATTTCTGAATGAAAATTTTTTCAAAGGAATATACAAATAGCTGTTTTAGGATATGAAAGTTAATATGCTGTAATACATTATTATATCATGTTAATATTCACTTTCATGTGAGAATTTTCAAAGCATGATACAATGCATAAGGCCACAGCAATTTTTCACATTGGTAGTGACTTTATTTTTTTGTTTTAGCATTTTGAGTAAACTTGGGCATGACATTGAATAGGTTAATACTTTTCACAGAAGATATTCTCTACTGGAGGGGAACACCACCTGCCTAATATGATGTTGATCCTACATGTGCTGCTCTGATGGTCCACCCATTCACTTTTACTTACCCAGTTTTACTTTATTTACATTATATTTATCATTTTGGGGTTTTTATTTCAGTTGGATTTAATCATAATTCTTTCTTTTGATCCATTAAAGGTGTTGCACATGTGCAACTCTGACTTTTAATTTACAGCCGCTAATGTGCATGTTAAGGACACAACCCTCTTGTGTCATAGCTAGTGTGAGTGCGCAATCATCAGATCATGCAAAGGTTTTTCCCAGTGTGCAATACACACGTGTCAGTTGTATGCTGCATGTTATACTAAGTGACATTAGGTCAGAGTCAGTAGTAAGCTGAGAGTCAGTTAGAAGAATGTAGTAGAGATGTGAGTTGGAAGGTGGTGTTGGAAGGTGGTGAAAAACAAAGATGTTAGTAGTCCGGTTTTATTTTAGTCATATTTGGAAAAGAAGCTTTTATGTTGCTTCGATTTGTATTCATCAATATATATGGTGAGTCTTGATTTTTTTGGAAATAAATTTTGTTTGTTATCGAATATTTCACTTTTGCTATTTTTCTCTTGAGCAACGTTAATTGATTTTTGGATTAGATTTAAATTTAGCAATTTGAGAATCCCTTTTGAATTCTTACTCGATAAGTAACGCTACATACATAACAAACCCTATTTCAAATTTATTTGGAAAGTTAATATTGGCTGGCGCCTGATAAGCTATCCGGAGTATGAATCTATTTTGGATCAGACAAAAGGTCCAGCTTTAGGTTAACAAAAGGTCCAACATTTTTTTTGAGAAGTTTAATCTTTTGGAGCATTACATTAGAAATAGCCATAATAACTTCAGGCTGTGATATAAGGCCAACATTAAAGCCAGTAATGCATCTATCATCATTACAAACAATGGGAGTAGAAATAATCGTTTAAAACATCTCCGAAATGCTCAGCTCACCTAACCATCACAAGATCCTCACCTTCAACTACTTTACCATGCTTATCCCTATTATCCCTGTGTACCTCTGTTTTTTCCCACACAAAACATCAACCCTGTGGTACAACCCCCTGCTGTTGTGCTGTCTAATTGCTTCCTCTGCTTTGTCAGCCAAGCTATCAAGCCAAAGATTCTTATCAGCTGTTAACTAAACCCTTACACGTTTATTAACTCATTGTACTGCAATCTGTTAGGACTGCAGGGTTTATTCTGTACTGCAAGGTTATTAATTCTGCACTTCCTTCTTTCAGAAATAAGTTCCACAGTCTTATCACTCAAATAATTTTGAGTGATAAACCTATGGAAATTTGCCCTTTTACCCAAAGAGTACTGTTTGTTTCAAGAAAAGCCTGTTTAAACTGATCCCATTCTTTCTCAACTTCAGCAGTAAGCAAACCATGATTGTCATAATGACTAAGTAGCCTATCATGGTATGCGTTGGCCATATCTGAATCTTTCAGACCTTCAGCATTAAAAGTAATTCTCTTAATCTTAGCACAACCTTTCTTGTAGTAGAAGCTTCAGTTGCAAGACACTTTTGACCAGGTAATGGTCAGATCCAATTTCAGCTCCCCTGTATGATCTGGTATTCCTAACCAATCTAACCCATTTACTCTTAAGGTGAGACCTATGTGTATTTATAAATTCTTGGTATTCGTAGTATGTGTCAATTATTGACAAACCATTAAGTTTACTTACCTGTAGGACACGTTCCTCATTGCCATCAGTACTACCAATGCCAAAGTGCCTAAAACTGCTTCCCAAAGGTCAGAGTTAGTACCAACTTTAGAATTGAAGTCATCTAGCATAAGAGGAATATCTGCACTCTTGATAGAATTCAAAATATCCTGAAGCTGTAAAACTTTATCCTTCCCATTCTCACCAAAGTCCTCTCTGGAGGCTAACAACAGATGACATTCAAGTCTCTAATTTTTGTTTTAAATTTAACTGTAAGAAATCTTCTATTAATGCAGTCATATCCTAGAAGAGCATCACTGGTATGTCTGCTAAGAAGCAAACCTTGGGAACAAACAAAGGATGAGTGTGATAAGAGAAACTAAAAATTATCTTTAAAAATCTCACCTTTACCTGTCTATCTGGTCTTTTGCAAGCCTAGAATATCTAGATTATAACATTAGAATTCCTGTGTGAGAACATAAGAGAATAATCTCTATGTAACATCCTCATGTTCCACATACCTGAAGAGAGAAAATGATTAGTACGATGTTTAAAGAAACTAGGTTTATTGAGAGAGGAAGTGCCAACAACATTAAACAGCCCCTTAATCACAGACATGGGGCAAAGACCTGTTCCACCACTTCTAAAGGCTGAACCACCCATGCTGGTAGGAACTTCAGGCACCACCTTTTCAAATTGTGCTTTTCAAGAACCATATGACTTGCCTGAGACACATTACTCCAGTTTAGAATTGGCTTGGATTGTTTTACCTCTGAATGGCACTTTTTTGCACACAATGGGCTAAATGGCCAGGTCACAAAGACCTTGAAGGCTACGAGAAGGTTGATGAAGGGGATCAACTGGAACAGCTGTTGGGAGACAGAGGGTAGTCTCCCGTCAAGCCTATTCAGAATGTTCTTTAATGTGCACAGCATATGGCTTAACATCTAATCCGACAGGCGGCGACTTTCTAAGCCCATTGGTCTCCCCTACTGACCAAGGGTTGGGAGTTTTGTGGAGATAAATCTCAATACTCACTCAGCTGGGACTCGAAACTTGAACTGCAGATTACACGCCTGGTGTGCTACCAACTGAGTCACCCCTGCTCAATTTAGGATTGACAATGCCCAACTAGCTAAGTGAGGGTTGAGGTACCTGTGATGGTTCTGATCAGGATTATCCAACAGCTGATATAAGGTATCCTGTGCCTTTGTTCACCTAGGGCTGGCAACCCACAGGCAAGCAGAAAACGCAGTGGCAGATTTTCCCTCAACAGAGGCCCACCAATGCAGCAAGTCCATTATTCATAATCAAGCTCAAAGCCATAAACCAGTCAGTCTAGTGTGTACAAATTGTCAGCACCAGAACCCTGTGAAGTTGACCACTCCTCAGCAGGGCAGAATAAAGAAAAACAGTAGCCACAGATGACCAGATCAGTAGGCCACACTGATCGGGTAGCCCTCCCCTTCTGTTCTCTTCCAAAAGAGAATATTTCTTTTGAAAGGTGCTAATGGCCTGCACCACCAAAAGGTAGGGTTGGACATTAGGTGTTAGGTCTGGCTGATTCTGTGCATCATCGCTGGGTATTAGTATACAACTCTCCTTCCAGTTTATGTCCAGCTACCAATTACAGACATATTACATACATATAATGAAATTTTAATATAACAATTTATAAGATGTATAGTATAATAAATACCTGATTCAGATGAGTCAGCTTTTCTATTCCCTTTCTCTTCAATATTATTTTTATTTGGGCATGTTTTATCTTTTGACTCAAAAGGCTTTTCTTCTAGTTTGTTTCTAGAGGTTGCATTCAACATTTTCAAATAATCATTGACACTTTCCCTGACTATTTCTACTGTTTCTTTTATTTCCTTTTTACTCTTTTCCTCATTGTGATCTTGCACATTAGTGGATGAAGCTAAAGAAACTGAAGAGCCAGAAGACTCTTCACTGACAACTAATGGTGAACTGAACGTGAAAGGTGTATCCTAAAAATATACATAAAAAAATTACAATGGTGAATTTTATTAAAAGGCAAAATTTATCTACTAAACTATAATTTTTTCATCTCTAGATTTGCAAATTACTCATGCATTATTGTTTCAATGTTTAAATTAGTTTTTCTGCTGTCCTTTCATTGAGCTTTCTTATTTCCTTTCTCTCTCTATATATAGTAAATGTATACACTTCTTTAAAAACAATAATACTTTAACAATGATATATTATTCTGCCTATATGTCATTTTCCACAAACAGCAACAGTATGGTTATGTAAAAAATAAATAAATGATGCTTCTCTGAAAAGAAATTGCTGTTGATACAATGTTGCCCCCACATTTACCTAAAGCAGACACAACCATTTTCAGTATAAAACTCTGATAAGAAAATGCTGAAACTTGATAGAAATATCTGGTTTTAAACTCTTTTTTACATTTATATATATATATACTAAGAAAATATATATTTTATAGTCAATAAATAATGTTTACCATTTTAAATTATAAATTTCTATCAGAAGTGACACAAAGAATCTGTGCCCCCATTTAGGCTGCCCTTTTCTAGGTCTAATACATAGTTTAAAAAATTACGAAGGTGGTAATACTAACTTTTTACTTGAAGCAAGAAAATTACCCCCATTTTGTAATTTTTTTCTCGGTATCATATTTTGAAAAAAGTGCAGGCTTTTTGCCAAATGTGCCGATTCATATCAACAAGTCAACTTTTGAATTTTTTTTAAAAAAACAACTAATCAACTGAAATATATCATGCCACATACAAATAAATCAGAATTTAATTATGAATTCTATGGAAATAAAAATTTTTAGCAAATTTTAAACCATATTAATTTTAATAAGATTTACAGTGATAAAGTGAAAAAATAGATCAGACTACGCAATAAAGACTTAATTTTAGAAACCCTGATGAATAAAAAGTTAAATTATATATTCATCATAGGTAAATTTTTTTTCAAAAAATATAATATTTACATGAAACGATTTTTATTTCCTTTAGTGTAGTATATTTTAAAACACTGACCAATATTATACAAGATTAATTGGATTGCTTGCATTAATTGGATTTTCTGTCCAATTTATGAAATGGATGACCACTTTCTTGGCTGCTGCTTTTACTAAACATTGCAATTATTTCCTTTGTGTGTTAAATTTTGTTGATCTTTGCTAAGTGCTGAAAAGCCAGTGCACCAAAGCAAAATGGAAACAAAAGCCCCCCCCCCCTCCAACAAAGAAAAATGTATTTTCAGAGCAGAATAGTGAATATATGAAGGGGCGGGGATTGCCCTTTCGTAGGACTGATTTCCATGTCAAGAAAGTCCTTTATGCTTCCGTATCCAATACCACATTCATTTTCAGGAAACGATATGATAAAAAAATTTTTAATTAGGAAAAAAAAAAATATATATATATTATCATATAACCTAATGTGATGTTAAATAAAATATTCGCAATATATCTGCTTTTAACAATAGCAATTTTTTTTATTAATTTTCAAGAGATTTTTGAAACTTCAGGAAAAAATTATTGATAATGGTTCAAATTAAACTTGTGAGTTTAAATCAGGGTTGCTTCAGTAGAGTAATGTTCACAAACAAATCGGCAATACTGTATATATATATAGTGCTTCTAAGAAGTGGTAAAAAGATGGCTTTAATAAATCATTTATATTGTATATCTACTAATAAATCAGCACTTTGAAGTCGATTCAAATTTTAGAGGAAAAATTGTCTTGAGCTGGGTGGGTGGGATACGAACCCACAACCTCCTGATAATATGTCAGGTGCTCAAGACCACTGAGCTACCCACCGCCGATCAAGATCTCCTCTAACTAACGCTATGAACATTTCTATTATGTCACATATAGGCGCTATTCAGGCAATCTAGCTATAAGCGACTTTCTATTTGCCATGTAGATGGAAAGTATGTCTTACAAGTATGCTAGTGATAAATAATGGAATAAACTTGACATATTCAGCACTTTGAAGTCGATTCAAATTTTAGAGCAAAAATTGTCTTGAGCCGGGAGGGATACGAACCCATGACCTCCTAATAACATGTCTCAGCTCTGTCCAGAGCACCTGACATGTTATCAGGAGGTCGTGGGTTTGTATCCCACCTGGCTCAAGACAATTTTTCCTCTAAAATTTGAATCGACTTCAAAGTGCTGATTTATTAGTAGATATTGAATATGTCGAGTTTATTCCATTATTTATCACTAGCATACTTGTAAGACATGCTTTCCATCTATATGACAAATAGAAAGCCACTTGATTGTCTGAATAGCGCCTATATGTGACATAATAGAAATGTTCATAGCGTTAGTCAGAGGAGATCTTGATCGGCGGCCGGTAGCTCAGTGGTCTTGAGCACCTGACATATTATCAGGAGGTTGTGGGTTTGTATCCCACCTGGTTCAAGACAATTTTTCCTCTAAAATTTGAATCGACTTCAAAGTGCTTATTTATTAGTAGATATTGAATACGTTGAGTTTATTCCATTATTTATTTATATCGTAGTTTATTAAAATATACATCAAGTGAAAAAAAGAAAAATATTAGTTTTCAAACTTAAATTATGCATTTCTTTATAAGATATGTGGAAGAAAATTCAATTTTCCATTTTTTTTAAAAAATCAAAGTTTTTTGTTGTACTAAAAACTTGGATAGGTGTTCTGTGGTCTCTCATTTTGAATTGTGTCAACTTGTATAATGGATATGGGTCCTGAAAGAGTTAAAAATTGACTCAAAATGCATTATCAAAATAAAATTTCCAGTGTTCCACACTTTGCAGCTTCTACTATTAGTTTTAATCTATAAAAGGCTTTCTTTAAACATCTGGCACATAGTCACAGGCATTAAACACTGTCTGGGCTCAAACTGTTAATGGTTTTAAGGTACAAAAATATGCTGAACTTTAAAACCTTATTCCAAAGTAACTAACAAACAGAAATCAGTTGTAATTGTTCAAAAAAAAAAAAGCTTTAAATGGTGAACTGTGAAATACAAAAATTCAAGATCAATTTTTGCAATAAGAAAAAAATATATTTTTTAATTTAATTAATATTTAAACATTCATTTTTGTCACTTTTTCCTAATTTATTTCATAATTACAATATAAACAATTTGGAATATTTCTGTTATTATTTAAATCTTTTACTTATTAATTTTCCAGTTTTACATGCATCTCAGATATGGTGGAATGCAACAAATTTTGGTGATATTGCAAAATTTGGTAGCTTAGTACTACTATTAAACCATGCTTGGGAAAACGTTTCAGCTGAAAGGCGACATGGAAAACCAAAATGGACTAAAATGAGGGGTGGCACCAAAGAAACACAATTAATATATAATACATAATTAATAACGTATGCATAACCAAAGGTAAAAAAAAAGGTGAAACATAAACAATATAATTTGATTAAAATTAATTATTTTTAATGAGAATTCCCTTCAAAGTTGGATTTTGTGTCCTCTATGCATTATTTTTCTCCTTTACAAATTTAATTTATTTGTCATCGCTCACAAGCCGCACAAAAAGAGGTGGTGAGAATCATGTGGCCTGCAGGCCCATAGTTTGCTAAGGCCTGTACTGTACAATTATTTCAAATCTTTATAAAATCACTGGTAGTCAGAATACCACTCATTTAGATTGCATATATTGCTTCTTTGATGGTATTTAATATATGCATACCAAAATTATGTGAAATACAGCAAAATTTCCAACCAGCAGGAGAAATGTGGACATAAATATGCAATTGACTCTCAAGGTGAGAGCAGACTGTTGCTACGAGGAATTACATGGCTACCATGGAGCAGATAACATCAGAATTGAATGAGGGCATGCCCACAAACTTATGCACAAAGACTATCCATTATACTATGGAAGAAATAGGCTACGGCAGTCGACCGAAAGATTAAGCTGCAGTTTGTAAAGGCCTATCATAACTGGTGTGCAGAGGACTGGAAACATGTCATCTGGTCTGACAAATGTTTCCACTCTATCATGCTAATGGGAGAGTGCATGTGTGGTGTAAACCACATGAAGTGATGGATCTAGCTTACCAAGTCCATCACTTCGTTTGCCAAGTTGTGGTCATACAGGCAGGTAGAAGTGGTGTAACAGTTTGGGGTGCATTTACATGGGCTTTTTGGGACCCCTTGTACCAGTCGAGACCTATGTCACAGACACAAGGTATGTGAACATCCTTGCCAACCATATACACCCGTTGTAATGATTATCTTTCTGCACCACGATGTCATTTTTCAACAGGACAACGCCACATCGCATAGTTCCTGAGTGGCGACTAATTGGCTCCAGGAGCATTCAAGAGATTTTACCACACTCAAATGGCACCCTCGACTGACAACCCCATTGAGAATTTGTGGGACTAATTGGAAAAATCTGTTCAAGCCTACCAACTCCCACTGTCAACTGTGGATGTTCTACGACAGGCAATCTTTGCGTCGTGGGCAGCAGTACCACCCTTGCGTTTTCAACACCACATTAAGTCGTTACCAAGACGTCTGGCTGCTGTTGTGAGAGCAAAAGGTGGAACAACAGTTATTAGGCAGGTGTATATAATAATTTGTCCATCAGTGTATATATATATTGCTAATTCACAAACTGTTTTTCTTTTTAACCATAACTGTTGCAGAGTGAAAGTAAGTTTTTGATTCTGGGGACATATGTTTAACTGCATGACACAAAGCAGTGATGTGGCTTGATCAAAAACAGATGCTGCATGAATAAGCAACTTGTTACAGATTTAAGTGTTTACAGAATATTAGGTATGTATTAATTTCTAAGAGGTCTTTACTTAAATGTTATTGCTATTTTTAAAGATCAGTCAATTTAAGAGTTACAACTAGATATTTACCATTTTTTTTTACAAGGAAATCTTACAACCTTGCTTCTGAAAACAGGATTTTCTTATATTTGGGTTTAGATTATTTCTTTGTTTTCTTCCAGTTTCAAAATGCCACCCCCCCCCCTTTTTTTAATCATTTTTTGTGGTTGAATGAGGTTTTGGAAATGGAGATTTTTTTTGCCATGCAAAATTTTATTCCCTTTTACAAAAAATATTATTGGTATATTTACAGTTTCAATCCCAGTGAAAAATTCCCTTCTGCAACATTATGTGCTAATAAATGTAATTTAATATTTAGTAAAAAAAAAGTTTAATAAATAAAATATTTATTATAAGTTATTTAATAGATATAAAAGTAAATACTTAAATGTACTTAATTCAAACATAAGATTTAATACTAAATCTCAACATAAAAAAAATAATAATTGTTTTGGAACTTACTAAAAAAAAAGAATTATTAGTATTTTGCTAAATAAATTGACTGATTAATTCTAGATCATACTGAATTATTTCTGTGTATTTTATGGAATGAAATATTCTGTTTAAAGTTAAAGTACTTACTGAGCCTGGCTTCTGTGTATGAAGAATAGTTTTAGGATCTAACCGCTCAATTGGGCTGGAGAACGCAAATGGCAACTGACCATCTGATGCAGTCTTATCATCACTTGCCAGAGTGTCAACTGAATTGTTAGAGGTATACTTTTTCACAAAATTAAAGGCTGGTAATTCAGTAATCGGCAATGGTATATTTGGTAATGCAATTTCTTCTACCATCTGTGAAAACATTAATAGAACAATAAAATGATAAATAGAATATACTTCATTCATTGTTGTGGGAAACATATTTGAAATTTGCTAATATATAATTAATAAAATAGTAAACATCAACTCAAAAAATTATTAACAGGTAGATAAAATGCATAAAAACTAAGACTTTATTATTTATTTGTGGCTGAAAAAATAAAAAAAAGAATTACAGAAATCATAAATAATAAATACCCCCTCAAGCAACTGCTTGCCATAGGTCTGACAGGAGGTCCGTTTATATGCCATAGTAGGTCTGTGCAGAAGGCGAGACCTCAGCATAATTATATATTAAAAAAATACCTATCTTCCTTCATGTGCCCAAAAAAGTAGAAAATGAAACTAAAGCAATGGTGCAACCAGTAACTGAATTCGTTTTTACTTCAAAGGAAGATAGGGTGCTGGCAATATTATTGAGTAGGCTAATTGATTCAGTAACTGAATTCGTTTTTACTTCAAAGGAAGATAGGGTGCTGGCAATATTATTGAGTAGGCTAATTGATGCCCCATCTTCCTTTAAAATGAATATGAATTCAGTGACTGACTGCACCAAGAGGGAGAATGTTGTGTGTGGGGGGGGGGGGGGGCATAATTTGAAATACTCTATGATGGTCCTCATATGAGTTTTTATTTGACACCTAACTTGTAACTGTAGGTTTTCTGTTCAGAAGATATAATAAAAGAATGACTTTTGCATTTTCCTATTTTTAGGGAGCAAGAGAGCAAGGGGGTAAATTTTGATAACCCATAACACTCTCTCATCATAAGCTTTCATTTGATACACAGTGTGTTACATTTGGCCCTCTTGTTCGAAATATACAGTAGAATGATCCTTTGCATATTTTACAATTTTTGGGTGGGAGGGGGGAAAAGCATGGGGGTAAATTTTTTGTAGCTTATGGTTCTCCCTGTATCATTTGACACATAAATCATTAAGTTTGTCTGTCACACCCAAAAAATATGGTGGAAAAACTGTTTTGAGAAACACACAAACTGACAAACCAACAAATGATGAGTGAAAAGCAAGAGGAAAATAGGTAAAAACAATTAATCTGTAAATTTCTGAAAAGTAGAATGCAGTCCAAGCACTGAATGTATCAGAGTTCAGAAACCATATGGACAGTCAGATGATAGAGCACATGTATGGTATTAGACATTGTTGAGAAATCCAGGAACATTCATATGTTGCATGCATAAGGCCCCCTTTTCTCTTCAGTTTGGTAATTATGTTATGAGGAATTCACTGCAAAGAAATGATTTTGACTTTAAATCATCTAGATTAGGGGTTCTCTAATTTTTTGGGGTATGCCGTGAGAGTGAGAGCTCAAAAGTCGCTAGATATATGTTATACATATATATGTTTTATTTTATTCCCATTGTTATACTATAACTATAGTTTTATCTACCTATACAAGTGGTACGCCAGTTACATACACATTTCCAGGGGGTACATGAAGAATAAAAGTTGAGAACCACTGGTCTAGATATTCGAAAAAAAGATTATGTTGGTGATTTTTCCTTTTTGGTCAAATGGTGTTGATGACATGTATTCTTTCATTAGAGCTATTGATGAGACTGGTATAGAGAAGGTTTGATTCTAAATAGGGAGAAAACCATAGTAATGAAAATTGGTCAAGCTGGTTGTTCTTCAGTTGTTTTGAATGGTGACACATTTGAGCAAGTGTGTAGCATAATGCATTTCATTCTGAAATATTAGCATTATGTAGAAAATATTCAATATAAGTCAATTCAACAAAACATTCATGCCAACTTTACTATGGGATTATTTAACAGATTTCATCAAAAAAAAAAAAGGGAATAAATTAACAACTGTTTTACTTTTTTAAATTTGAACTTTTAACTTTCAGATTTAATTTATTTAGACTTGTTTTGAACACTGATTGACTCCGCAGCATAGGCACTTTGACCTTTGCAATGAACTGAGAGCTTTCAAGAATTATTGGCTGAGGCTCATGCTTCATATAGTGAAGTAGATATGACTTAAACCACTTATTATTCTGTAATCAGCAGCTGTTTCTTGCTGCAGTTTATTTTACAATACCTCATTCAAAAGCACTTGAGTGGGTCACTGCTGACCACTGCCTCAGAGCTAACACAATACACACATACATTTTCCCACATATATGAAAATCAAGGACTTTCCTACATAAGATATCCGTTAGAGAGAAATGTTTTTTACAGTCTCATCAATTTCTCCGCAACAAACTTTCACTGTAGTCATATCATTTCTTCCATAGTTTTAAAAGGTTCGAGTCCCAGCTGGGTCAGCGTCGAGATTTATCTCCGCAAAATTCCCCGCCCTGCCCACGGTCAGTAGGGCACACCGATGGGCTTGGAAAGGCTGCCGTCCTTCGGATGGGATGTTAAGCCGTGGCCCCGTGTGCGGGAGAGCCATACCCTGTGCATGTTAAAGAACACGCTGGATGGCCTTGACGGGAGGCTACCATCTGTCTCCCAACAGCTGTTCCAGTGGGTCCTCTCCCCCAACCTTCTCTGAGCCTTCGGGGTCCATGTGACCTGGCCATTTAGCCCATGGTGTGCAAAAAAGTGCCGCTCAGAGGTAAAACAACCCAACCCAACCCATAGTTTTAAAATGTTAATGAAGTTGTTTGACTTGTGCTTGAGCTGCTTAATAGCTGTTATGCATATTTTGAACATTTTAGTGACATTTAAATTATGTGAAATGTTTCCTTTCATACATTCATAAACTGAATACTTTTAAAGTATAGACTAAAATACAACTTGCTCCAGTTATACATGGAATATAATGAAGTTTTCTGATTCCCTTTGCCTTTGTATGTTACTATAACTATAACGAGATATGAGATGATGATGAGAGACTGATGAAGGAAATGGAATTTCAGTTAATAACCAGATTAAGTGGCAAATGCTTTCAAAGTGGTGAAGATAAACACTCAAAGTGTTTTAACTTCACCACTGTAGTTAGTGAGAAAAAGATTCTGACAGAAGAATTTGAACAGAAGATTTTGTGATATTTTATACTATGTTCAGTTTTTATGAAGACATAAAGATACTTTTAACTCTCTTCATCTTTGTTATATTTAGGTTCTATCATATCATTTGCACCACTTATTAAGTGATACTGGAAACATTCAAGTGAAACAGAAATCAACTAACCAATATTTAAATAACAGGTGGTCAACCTTTTTTTCCATGTGCCACACTCAGTATTATGTTGTAAATGTGTCAAATGCCACCCAAAGCAAATTGAATTTGAAAAAGCAAAAATATTGAGAAGTGAATAACTGATAAGATCTGCACTTGCCACAAGTGGCATGCATGCTGCAGGTTGGCCATTCCTGATTTAAAATATCAAGTTGTCATAAGTCACTTTTACATAAAGGATTATTCAAGTGCAGACAGATGGGGAGTGGGTTCAAAATTTACACAGTTGTGATAATAATAAAAAATAAATTTATTTTTATTGGAAAATTTAAAATGAGACATTATATTCAGTTAAGAAAAAGCAAAAATATTCATTAATATGCATTTAAATCACAATAATTACACTTGTTTACAAGGTTTTTATAACATGAACAATTGTAGCTGCCTTTAACTATTTTTCAGGTGCTGATTTCAGGTCTGGCCTTAAAAAATGTCATGTTTTTATGCTATTGATCATTTTAACTACTATTAAGATCTTCCTATATCAACAGCTCCAAGAAACTGGGAGGATACTAGATATTTTACTTTTTGTGGCTGGCAACACTGATTGACAAGTGGGAGAAAGCATGTAAGGAGGAGCACGTGCTGTACTATTGAAGAGTGAATTTTGACGTTTAAATGGCACAAAGGCAGCGTCGCGGATGTGTTATGTGTGTGGAAATTATATTTTAAATCCCAGGGTCGTTCTTTGACAAAGATTGTGAAGAAAGCCTATAACTTGTATTTTGGATGTCATGTTGGAGAAGAAAGCCTATAACATGTATTTTGGATATCATGTTGGAGATCAGGACAAAACATGGGCTCCACACGAATGCTGCATTTTGTGCTTTGTTGGCCCAAGTGAATGGTTGATAGGTAAGATAAAATCCATGCCCTTTGAAGTTCCAATGGTTTGGCATGAGCCAACCAGTCACTTGCATGATTGCTATTTTTGTTTAACTAAAGTGTTGAGTTTTTCAAAAAAGAATGAAATCAAAATACAATATCCAAATGTGCCTTCAGTCATAAGGCCAGTTAATCATGGAGAAGAACTTCCTGTACTAACACTCCAAACTGGGAGGAGATGGATTCCCATTCATCAGAGGAAAACTTTGAGGCACATACAGATCCTGATCCTACATACACCTCTAAAAAGTTAGACAAGCCTCATCTGATTCAGCAAAATGAACTAAATGATCTTGTTTGAGATCTAGGACTTTCCAAACAACAAGCTGAGGTTTTAGGTTTAAGACTTCAAGAGTGGAAAATGCAAGATGGTTTGCGTTTCTGCAGATATTTCAGGGCTGATGGAAGACATTGAAACAACTCGTGACCCCAAGGAATGACGTCTATTTATAGATTTGTCAAAATTCAGCTTAAAAGCTGTCCTTTTGCATAAAGGAAACCAAAAACCTTCTATTCCAGTGACACACGCTGTGGGAATGAAGGAAATTTATGAAAGCATGGAAAAAATACTCACTGCTATAAAATATGACATTTAATATGTGGTGACCTAAAAGTCATCTCTCTCTTGGTCGGGCTTCAAGGAGGCTTCACAAAATTTTACTATTATCTGTGCTTGTGGGAGCCAGAAAGGAACACTACAACACAAAAGAGATGTTTTTATTCCTGGAAAGAGTAATATGAGGTATAAGTCTCTAGTTGAGCCATCTGATATTCTGCTCCCACCACTACACATCAAACTGGGGCTTATGAAAAACTTTGCAAAGGCTATGGACAAAACTGGGAGAGTTTTTGCACTTGAAGGAAAATTTTCCAAAATTAAGTGTTGCCAAACTCAAAGAAGGGATCTTTGTTAGTCCTCAGATCAGGAAGCTACTGAATGATACTGTCTTCAAAGAAAAACTGAATATGAAGGAGTGCTTTGCATGCAAATCCTTCACGTCTGTAGCCCAGGGTTTTCTGGGGAATCACAAAGAGGAAAACTACCATCAGTTCATTAAAGATCTTCTCAAAAACTATAAAAATCTTGGCTGATGAAAGATCCATTTCTTGCACTTGCATCTCGACTTCTTTCTCAAGAACTTAGGAACTGTCAGTGATGAGCAAGGGATATCCAAACCATGGAGGAGAGATACCAAGGCAGGTTGGACCCAGCAATGATAGGTGCCTAATGCTGGTTCTTGCAGAAGGAAGATACCTCAGCACATAAAACACAAAAATGACCTTCTTGCAAGTATAAAAGATCCTTACCCATGTTTTCTTATTTTGCATTTTAATATTATTTCATTTGTTACTTTATATTCAGTGGTCTATGACTATGACGTTTCCAATTTTTTTCACTGTAATCATGCAATTAATTAATGAGTTTTAAGTTGCAATTTAATAAAATAGTCATATTTATTTTCATTTCCTAGATATGTGTATTCATTGAAATTTGAACTACATCAAACCATAATAATAAAAAAAAATTGTATGTGCTGCAGATTTTTCACAGTTATATTTGAATTCAGCACCCCAAAATTAGTTAAAAACATCCAATTTTACCAACATTATATATAAAAAAAAAAGCTCCAATTCCAAAGTGTTATTGCTAAATATTAATACAATAATAAAGATTTCCCTTTCTTCCACATATATTTTGTTCAGTGAATAGTTTAAAGTCTTACAATTAGTGGAAAAAAGATGACAGCATTAGTTCAATCAGTAAGAATACTCTGGCATGTTTCTGGAGAGATGCAGGTTCAAGTCCTGTATGTCAGCAAAATTTATTCCACAAAATATTTATTTCCTGATTTAGCAGCAGGGAATAAATTTTTATCATTTTGCTCTAATTCAAATGATGAATTAAAAAAAAATCTCATATATTTGGCATTAATGTACACACTAAAAATATATGATGTATCAGACCCTGTAAATTAGAACTTACTTCATTCTCTTCATTACATTTAGAAGACTGGTGTAAACACTGATGAAGTCTGGACCTAATTTTACCTCCTCCTCCTTTAGTAGGACTACTGCAACAAAATGCAAAATCATAACCAAATACTTAAAAATTTCACATATTAAAATATTAACAATGAAAATATGTGTACATAAAAAATTGTAATTTAACCAACATTTTCATCTAGCACTTTTGACATATTAACAACCAATATCGTCATCGGTGTCCTCTACTCATAAGGGCAAGGCTGGGAGGAGAGTTTTGTAGAGATAAATCTCAACATTGGCCCAGCTGGGACTCAAATCGGAGAACTGCAGATTACAAGCCTGGTATGCTATCAACTGAGTCACCACTGCCCATCATTTACATAGTCATTTAATGCTGTGTATATTAGGATTTACAAGAAAAGAATTTCTGATTTAAAAAAAAACTGTTTTTACACTCAGTTAACAAAAATAATGCTATAAAGAACTTCTGTTAAATTTCAACTGAAATTATAATAATTGCTTTTCTTGTGTATATCAGTTGAAATCTATTCTGGTTTAAAAAAAGTAAATGTAATAACGGTCATATGTGTTATTTCTCTATTTTTTATTCAGTAAAATGCACTCAATATTTATTTCTGGCATTAACATCAAACATTAAACTGGTCCTTCTCTATACCATTTGTTCTTTCCTTTTATCGAGGAAATTGTCTCAACCCATAAACTGCAAACTCTGTGTTGACGTAATTTGAGAAATAAAATCTGTCAATTATGCAATCCAAAATACAATTTACACTTGTTTTAAACATTTCTAAATGCAGAGAATCTATTGGGAAAAAACGAGTTTTACTTTACATTGCTGTTTAACATGTGATACAGTGTGCTGCTGCCAAAATTTTCATTGGTTATGTTCAGCCCTTCCACATAAAAGTGTGGGAGGACATTAATAAAAGCATGTGACCAATTCCATGACAGAACAGCAACAAAAAACAAATACAAATGCCAAATGTAAATACGACTCCTGTTCAATATGCTGTCAACGAAAACAATGCTGATAAAATGCCACAAACAAAAGTGCTGCTAACAAAAACAGCACACAACAAAATGCCACCTATGCACAATGGTGTGAACGAAAATGCTGCCAGGATAATACCCCAAAAGACAAAAATGCTGCCTTTACAAAAAGCCATGAACCAAAACACATGAAAAAATGCTGCAACTCTAGCTTGCTACCGATCTTCCTATTGCTTTTCGCTCTTTTATGTATGCAGGAAAATATTTTAAGGGATAAAAATTCTTTTTGGGTCAGATGGGTATTATGAAATATTATGATTTGCACCTTCAAATCTCCCAAAAGTTTGTGCCTACATGGTTCACCTATTCACTTTTACTTTTCCTTAACCAGTTTTACTTTATTCATGTTATAATTATTATTTTGGGGCCTTATATTTTCAGTCAAATCATTTCTCCTTGATCTTACTGTAGGAGTTGCACATACACAACTCTGATTTTTGACCAATAGCTGCTAATGTGTGCAAGAAGGACAAGAACCCCCTCTTGCACAGAATTATCAAATTATGCAAATATGACTTTCCCAGCGTGGACACACAGGTGTCAGCACACCACGTGTACAGTAAGTGATGTTTGTTTGTATCATGGAGTCAGTGTTAGCAGTAGCGATGTGAGCAGTTAGTTGTTGAGATATTTTTGTATAAGGAAGTGTGCATTTTGGTGAGTCTAGATTTTTTGAATAAATATTATTTGTTGTATGAAACAGTTTGACTTTCTTATTTTTCCTCTTGATCAGAGTTTGTTAACATTTGGTTAATGTTAATTATTTATTGGACAATTACTAATTTAAGTTCTTTTCTGAAAAGTAACATAATACTAAGAACCCTCATTTAATTGGCAAGAGAAACTGTCTAGGACCAAGCTATCCAGCAACTTAAACACACATTTTGGAGTGTTACGCAACCTCTAATGGTGAAAATATCTGGAAATCGCAAAATTTTTAACAAATATTGCAAACAATGTATTTATTAGAAATTTTATATTTTGATGTTGGAATGTGAAGGTCACGAGGTTTGCGTTGGCAACAATAAGTTTGACTATTATCCCAAGGTGGGTGGGAAAATGTATTTTTTTGTTTTAAGAGATAATTCGAAAATTCTTCGTAGTTGAATTTATACTAACGAAACATTATTATTGGGTTTTTCAAATCCTTTGGTAGTTTGAATTTATATCATTATAGATCACTAAATATGGAAAAAGTGAAGTTTTTAATGAATAATGCAAGTAATCTGTTTAGGATAGAAATTTAAAATATCAATATCAAAAGATATTACACTGACAACAACAATCTGCCCCATTTTATTAGAGGAGTGTGAGAAAAGCAACATTTTAATTTTAAAGAATAATAACACTTATACAACATAAAAAGTATTTGCCTAAGAGAATTATTTTCATTTTCCACATCATTCATTAGTTCAAACTAAAACTTTTAAGGAGTGCAAAGAAGGTAAACAAAAAACTCAATTTCTTTGCAAATGAGATTCACATATTTGACAGAGGCTATATGCATTCTTCTAGTTTTATTGTTATCCCACGATATGATAGAATTTTTTATCACATAAAAGTGAATGACTGTATTTATTTATCATACTGTTTCAAAAAGTGCAGCTTGTGGCTAAGATACAGATATACATAGGCCATAAAATGATTTGCAAATTGACAAATATTTATTGAACTATTAAATATTACAACAGATAAAAGACTTTAATTATCATAACCAAAGATAGGAGCAGCTACAAAAAATCTGCAACTCCTTATAATTTAATTAATATCTTGAATCATGTGAAAATATTGACTTTTTATAATTCTTGAGTGAAATTGTAGATGCATTTTCAAAAAATGGAAATAACAATAAAAAATATTACATTTAGTAAATCAGATCTTTTCTACCTCTCTCTATTAAAAATTAAATTTTAATAATTATTTTTGCAGGAAATTGCTCATGCACCAAACATTCCTTACTCTTATATAACTTGGCACTGACTGTAATAGGGGGAGGAGGCGAGATCATTTTTACATTAGGAGGGGACCAGAAATTTTTAATCCAGCCTTGAGTATGTTGAAAATGCCAGTCTCAAGCAGTCTTCCAAATGCCAATAAATAAGCACTTTCTAATTTTATATACTACAATTTTCATGTTAGAAAACACTGATTCAACAAATCATGCATTATATTGTGAGAGGAACGAGTCAAATTCGGAAAATCTCTAATCTTGCACCCCCCCCCCCCCACATACACACCTTTAATTTTTTTCTCTAGATCTGGGCCTGCTAAAAAATATTGCTGAACAATCCAGATTCAGATAAATTTGGTTGAGATCTATATTTCAAGTCACATTTGTTTCTATAAAAATCTAATTTTAGAAGTTATAGAACTTTGGAATTAGCTTCCCATAAACATAACATGGGAGTTCTCTAATGTGCATGGTAGACTCTCTATTAGCACAGATTGTTTCTGAGAAATTGGTCTTCTCCAATCAGAGAACTCATTTCCGTAAACCAGAATTGTATTCGGTCCTTCAAGATCAATAGTAGCCCTGCCCAGAGTCACAGCTGTTTATTGAAGTTACCTGGGTCACCTCACATACTGAAAGTCCACATCACTCCATAGACAGTTCCTTGCATCTGATTATTGTGTTTAAGGTGCAGCATTGTACTCATCAACATCTGAGAAATGCGAAAGGATTAGATATAAGAAGGATAAAGTCTCCCTTTGTGGGAAGGTATCTGTTCTCCTGGGGTAAAATTCTGCCTTGTGTATGCCAATTTGTCTGAATACAATGAACAAGTTGCTCTGTTATTTTTCAGAACTAATTTTCAAATATTTTGGCTACATTACTTTCATTTTTATTATTAGTATTTATTATAACCATAACTATTTATTATAACTATTTATATATATATATATAACTATTTCATGACAACTGTTTTCTAACCAGTGTCCCCCCCCCAACTTCTATGTGTCCTTGTGACCTGACCATTTAGCCCTTTACGAAAAAAAAACAAAAAAACTCAGAGGTAAAACAACCAAACTCTCCCCACTCCCAGGGATAAAGAGATAAATCATTACTACCAATGCAAACCTCTTAACCATCACATTCTACCATAAAAATTTCAAGTTTCTAGGATAAATATAACTCACTAGTAATATTCCCAAAATCTTCTGAAAAATAAAAAAAAATGTGAATCATAACATTTTAGTACCCATGCAATGCAAAAAGAATTTTTTAATTATCCATTAATCAAAATTTCAAATTTCTAGCATAAATACAAAGTTTTGTAATATTTATTTGAAAAATTTTGCAATTTTCAACTTTTTCCACCATTAGAGGATGCATTTAAACTTTTGGGGAATGCTGAAAGTGGTAATTGTAATATTTAATCAATACCTATTCGTCCCCAAAAATGTTTTTTTTTTTAATCATATATCTCTAAAAATAAAACTGCTGAATGTAAAGAAGGACAAACATATGATAAAGTGAAAATTTTAATTTAATTTAACAGCAATAGTAAATTCTAATAATAGTAGAGGGGTTAAATATCAACATATCGGTGCAGTCTGTGGAATGGAGAAATAAATTTTAATTTTAGAGTGACAGTATAATGTTATTTTTTAACTAATTTCTCTTCAGAAGAATTTATCTATATTTAGGCTTAAGAGGCCAATACCTTAATTTAGGTTATCTGAAGAAGCGGTTAGCCATGAGATGAAATTTGATCGAGGTGAAACTTCAATTGAGATAGGTATAAATCTGTGATTGTTCCCACAGATTTCAGAACATTGCCCTGAAAATTTACCTGGATGTCTTGTGAAAATAGAAGTTTGGTTAAGATGTCCAGGGCTTTTCATGAAATATGTATTATTTGTCGGCACATTTTGCAGTTCTGGCGTAATGTTGTGACAGCATTTTTGTTCTTGCTGTAATGTTCTGATGGCAATTTTGTTCTTGCCGTTATATTCTGATGGCATTTTTGTTCTTGCCGTAATGTTCTGACGCCATTTTTGTTCTCACTGTAATGTTGCAATGTCAATTTTGTTATTGCCATAAATGTTGTGACTGCTATTTTGTTCTTGACATTACGTTCTAACTCCATTTTTATTCTCGGTGTAATGTTGCGACACCATTTTTGTTTTCAGTGTTATGTCGCGATGGCGTTTTATTCATCGTTTCTGCTATCAGTGAATTGCACCATCATTTTTGCTGTCACTGAATTGCATTGTCTTCATTTCTGCTGTTGTCGATTGTACAGTCACCATTTTTAATGTTGACGAATTGCACAGTTGGCATTTTCGCTTCAGTGTTTTTGTGTCAGCATTTTTCCAGCAGCATTTCATTGTGATATCGACCTGAAAGACTACTTTTTTTTAGCTTACCTTTTCACATATATTAAAATTATGCTTATCCTTTTATGCACATCATCATCACTCTGACCGTAGATCTCTTACAGAATAAGGTATCTCCTTTAACTTATTCTTTTTCACTGTTCTATTTGTGAATTGAGGCAGAAGAACATGGTAAAAAAAACTCTTTAATGTACTATGAGAATTTGCTACTAGGTAAATGGAATCACAGTTAATACATGTATACATCATCTCTAATATTTACTCTTCTTGTCAAGCTTATTTAAATTTTTAAAACTACAACACTAAGCACCACAAACATAAGCTATAAAACCACATATCTCCTATGATAGGCATATTGGGGGTACTTGTTGGTATTTTATAGTTTTTGTGTTGCATTTTATGTTTGCAAGCAGTTTGTGCAAAAATATTGGTGGTTTCAATTTACTTGAAATCTTGGTCTGATACTGAGTAAAAATTAATGACTTTTTTTAAACACAGATAATGTTTTTATATTTATATATCTTTTCAATAGATTCTTAACACAATGCATAGAATTTAAAAAGTTAAAACAATTTCACTGAAAATTTTTGTTGTCTTACCTTGTGCCTTCTGTTGCAATTTGAGGCTGTTCATTTAGAAATATTGATGTGTTCTGAGACACAGGCATTTCCTACAACAAAAAAGATTGTCTTGAAAAAAAAAAAACTGAACGAAAAGAAAACAATACAAAAGCTTTCAATACTTTCTTTCTACACATTAAACATGCATTTTACAATGGTCCTTCATAAAAGAAACTATTGCTATTTTATGATACTTGGTTTGTGATACTAACAAACATAAATTAAAAAATAAAATATGGAATACATGAATGGAATTTTATTGCTGCCCTTTTTGTTAAATGGCCCAGTTCGTGATTCAGAGTACAGTTGGGACAGTGTATTTTAGTCAGGAAGAGGGCTTGGGCATTGTGATCTCAGCTGTGTGCCACATACAGGATGGGGCAACTGACTACATATGAGCAAAGGGTGAGACTTTCATTTCAACAGAGTCGATATAAAGTAATGAACTACTAATTTTTTTTTTTTGTCTCATTTATGTAGCAACTGCCTCTCCTACAGTTATTGCTATATTAACTGTGAAAGCTGATTGATTAGTGTTTAAAATGACAAAGTGTTGTGCACTAATATGTTGGTTATTAATTTTAGTTTTATCACTTATCTACGAATTATACACTAAGCTACAGATTTATATTCCTAGTTTTGCATGAATAGAATTTAGAATTATGCCCTAAAAATTTCCTTTTTATACTGATGTTCCTTTGTTTACAGAAGAATACTGAAACTTTGGTCATATATCAGGGAATGCACAGGAATACCTAGCTCTATATATAGCATACTAATCTCATGACTTAACCACAACTAATATTAAACGTTGAGACATAATATGAAAAAATGTTAAATTCAACTGTCAAAAGGGAATAAATTTATGTGGAAAGCACAAAATCTATGAGCTGTATAAATTCAACAGAAAGTTCTGATAGTTAATAGTTTTTATACATAAAACATTAATGTTGAAAATCTAATGAAATATATTAAAACAAATTAGGTATTGTACTTTAATTTAAAACAGTAAAACCCTGGCTTGGTTTACATCTGAGTGACACTTTTTTGCATGCAATGAGCTAAATGGCCAGGTCACAAGGATCCTGATGAAGTTTAAGAAGCTCAGAGAAGGTTGAGGGAGGAGACCCACTGAAACAGCTGTTGGGAGACCAACACATGGGACCAAATCTTAATGTTCCATCCGACGGATGGCAACCTTTCCAAGCCCATCAGTGTCCCCTACTGACTGTGGACAGGACAGGGAGTTTTGCAGAGATAAATCTCAACGTGACCCAGCTGGGACTCGAACCTGAGAACTGCAGATTATGAGCCTGGCACGCTACCAAATGAGCCACTCCCACCCCAAAAACCTTGGCAAAACATTTTGCAATTCAGCTTCTACAGAACAAACTAAAAGGCTGCCTCATAATGTGATGCCACTATTGTAATACCCAGGCACCTTTCTTCTAATGTAAAACTCTCATATGCAATTCTTTTTTGTCATGAATTATTACATTCTTTGGATGTATATGAGCAAACACAACTCATAAAAATTAGCCAAATTCTTTGGTAAAGATGGAAATATTTCTTTTTGTATTAGTTGGTTTCAGTGCATCATCTGATTTCTATTCATTTATCAAAAGTTTCAACGGGGCTCTGTGGCTTTGCTTTAATGCATTTTAAAAATTAACAACTTTAAAAAGATATCAACTTATCAGCATTTGATATTAGTTGTAGAACAAACATTATTTGCCATCAGCACATTCTTTGGTTGCATGTGAGTGAGTAATAAACTCCTCCAAAGAAGTCACCAAATCTTTTGATAAGAATGAAGACATTTTATGGCTTTAGCTTGTTTTTGAATGTAACAAGAGACATCATTGGTAACTAATGAGGAGGTTAGGCAAAGGAGTTTGTAACCTCCTTTGAGCAGCATATTGTGCAGAGAGAGACTTCGTTAGTTTGGCATGTTACCTGTATGGATAATTATAGATTTGTGAATACGATTATGAACAGTGTACCTAAAGGCCTCGGAAAGAGGGGGAGACCTAGGATGCACTTGGCAGACAATGTCAAACAGGACCTTGTTAGAATTGGTGTGCAGTGGCCAGATGCAGCAGAAGTAGCTCAGGACAGATATGCTTTGAGAACTAAATTGCATTGTCTGGTTGGACCTCCTTAGCCCATGGCTGCTTGAGAATGATTATGTCCTTATCTTATTAACAATGGACCAAAAATGATATACTTATCTTCATCAAACTGCATTCAGTTAATATTGCACACAATATACCTAACAGGATGGCTAACACAAGACCCCACTGTAATCATCTATAGCAGAACACAGTTGATTACAGTGGGGTCTTGTGCAGAGAAGCAAATCGAATCATAGAAATCTTTATCAACAATTTCTGTTTTTTAAGGATGAAAACTGGGACTTTATGACAGGAAAATTGGAAGAATATTAAGAAAAGTGTAAATTTTTTTGTTAGAATGAACTAAAGTTACAAAAACTCTTTTACTCAAATATTTGTCATTTTCTTTTGATTCATAAAAATTTTAAGAGAAGCAATGCTTCTGTGGATGCTTCATCACTATGAAACAGACAGTTGTGGAAGACACTTTGGCATAAAAGTATCTATTTCAAAATGCATTTGTGCTATAAAATGTGAAAAACTATTATAATTACAGGCAGGTCGCAATTAGCACAAGTAACGTGTTCCGTGAAAACCTCATACTATTTGAAGCTATTATAATGCATTAAGTTTGGTAATTGGTTCCAACCCATTGAAAATGCTTAATAAAAATTTCTAAATACATATACATATAATTTTTTCTCTGCTTTTTTAATGTAATATAATTAAGGAAAATAAAAATGTATGAACTAATCAAAGGTTTATTATAAGTAAAGTAGATATAGAAAGCAAAAATAAAGTATTTAAAAAAATATGTATACCTACAATTGTGCATAACTAATTGAAAAATGATTGACTATCATACATAAAGATAAGCCTACATGCACAAATGTAAACATTTTACAAATGCGCACAAATATGTGCCCATGGTTTTTTCAAATATTTTAAGAGTATAAGTTGAATCATTGTCTCTTTCTTTATTTCTTTGTACATTCACCTGTAGTTGCTGAAAACTTGGTCCATGTGCCAGCAGACTTGCATATTTTGATCGATGTTTGGGTCAGCATCCATAACTTGTTTTAAAGTTTCTAGAGTGTGAAACACTGCTTCATATTTTTTTATAGAGAACTACTTCAACTGTGTATTAGCTGCTTCTGCTTTGTCATTGTCTTCTTCTTAAAGTGTCTGTCATTTCTTCAACAACAGATTTACTTGAGAAGGAAAGCCATCAAAATCATTTGTGCAATGTGGCAAAATGTGTTTCCCCACTGTTGCTTGCTGCCATTTCTTGCCAAGCATGGCAGCTGCTTGAGGGGGTATTTATTATTATTATTTTATTTTATTTTTGTTTATGGTGAATGTTCTCGATTGCATCTTTGATGCTATATTTTTTCCAGAAGTTGACCAAGAAAATTGCACCATTGCTTTGACAAAAGTTCTTCTTATGTAGTAAGCTTTAAATGTTGCAATGTTTCCTTGGTCCATAAGCTGCAAAAAAGATGTATTTGCTGGTAAAAATGACTTTTACAATCTCACACAATTCACCAGGTGCATTATCAAAAATCAATAATGATTTTAAAGCAATATTGTTGCTAATGTAATATTTTTTAATGGTTAGGCAAAAATATGTTGAAAACCAATCTTTAAATAGAGTTTTAGTCACCCATGCTTTTTTATTTGCATGCCAAAATACTGGAAGCAATCATTGATTGTATCCTCTAAGAGCCCCAGGATATGACAATGATAAACGAGCATTAGTTTTAATTTAAAATCTCCTTTAGCATTGCCTCTCAATAATAGTATTAAGCGATCCTTAGCCACTTTATATCCAGGATGACCCTTTTTCCTCTTGGAAATTTAAGTTCTGAAAGGCATATTTGTTGGTAGATGTAACCACCTTCCTCCACTATTTGCTTCAAAATATTGGGATATTCATCTGCAGCTTCTTTTATGCACTTGCAGCTTCATGTGCTATTTTAACATTATGCAGTTGAATTCAATTTTTAAAACAGTCAAACCAACCAGAGCTTGCAGTAAAAGTTTCTTCAGTTCCTTGATTCCCATTTTCTTTCACTGCCCTAAAAATACTCGAAGCTTTTGTTTGAATCACCGTTCTGCTAAGAGGAATTCGTTTTTGGTTGAAATCTTCAATCCACATAGATAAAAGATGTCCCATCTCTATCATTGCAATCCTTCTATTCCATGTGGTGGTTTGCGAATTGCAAAAAGCTGATTTTTGCAGTTATTTTTTTCCTTTATTTCATCTGCGTGTTTCATGATATTTTGTATTGTTCATTTGTGCATTCCAACATCTCTGTAAATTTAAAAAATGCTATCACCACATGCATGTCTTTTTATTACATCAAATTTTTGTTCTAATGTAATCAACAATTGCTTCTTTTTTTCATCTCCACAGTTAACAGTATTCTTCCATTTATCCATATTTACTAAGGCCAGATTATTTAATTTACTGTAGTGATAAAATTGTATGACACCACAATAAGAAGCATGTGCATACAAAGCAACAGGCAGATGCTAACTGATGTGTCTGTTGTCCTGTAAGCAACTTGAACACCCTTATGATTGACAGGCAGTTTGAATTGCTTGAAAAAAAAAATAGTACTAATTGAATTTTGCCTCATATTAAATGCAACCTAGTGTCAATTTAAAACTTGTACTAAATCAAATTCCATACTATTCGAAATCATATTAATCACAACGTGCCTGTATAAAATTACTGAGTAGTTTCTAAATTTCTGGTTCAATGCTGATCAGAAAATTTCATATTTTCTTATTTACATACCATTTTAAAATTTGCACTCTTAGTATTATAATTTCTCATTAAAGGTAAGCGAGAGGTTGTTATAATGCTTGAAACTGGTGGTCCTTTGGTAGAAATCTGTAAACATAAAGGGAAAAAAATTACAATTAGGAACAAATATTTAAAAACTTATTTTGCAAAATAATCACTAAAAATAAAAAAAATTCAAAACTTTTTAGATGTATATGTTGTTGGGAATTTGTATTTAGAAAACTCATTTCTTTTTTACAAAATTGAAGAGACTGAAAAAATATTTTAAAAGGGAAATCTTGTTATATAGATAAATCAAGCTTATTAATATATATAGTACTATGTTACAGGATTTTTTTTTCCTGAAATATTATTTAACTGTTATTCTTAATACTGTCTAAAAGTTTACAAATTGTAACTCAAAATAACAGTTCACCTTTTGATTTATTTGCTTATAAGAAAATTTAATAAATCAGCTTTTAAAATAAAAAATAGTCAATGAAATTTGCCAAATGATCCTGAAATGTGGTGTCAGCATGATGGTCATTTCAGTGAGCAGTCTACACTAGTTATTTGCACACAAAACTAATGTTCTAAAATGAAATGCATTCTAAATAATAATTTGAATTATAGAAAAAAATCTGATCAATTAACAAGGGAATATACACTGCTCAGTAAATAAATAGTTTATTGTCTCTACGTTACTATGCGTTCAGCTTTAATTTCCACTAAAAATTATTTTTCCACATTAGATATGTATTGTGGATTCACAAAATGATATTCCCTTTTTTACATCTTCACCAAATATTTCCTGTAAGTATGTCTTAAAAATTTGCTCCACCTGAAGATAATTTTTTACTTGCTTTAGAGAATCAGATAAGATTTTTTGCCTTCCTCACTTACGAAATGCCTATCCTTTATCACTTCCTAAGATTTGAGTGAATTTTGGAAACAAGATGGAATTCCTTGATTTGGATTATTGGGTACTTCCCAAATAACCCGATTTTAAGGTGATAGTGAGTGCAATTTGGCTAAATAGTTCAAATACCCCCACCCTGCACTAAATAAATATGAACAGCTTACAAACATTTATGCCACAATGACTGAAGCAGAAAATTTCGAAAACATCTTTGAGCAGATAGGGCAATTTTTGTAACTATTATGCCAAAATTTTTAAGATGGTGACAGTGGGATGATTGAAACTAAATTCACCACATACACACTGCATAATTAACAAAAACTTATATTGTGGCTCTTATGGAAATGGTTGGCCAATAACGGCCAAAATTTGAAATGGGCTCATCCAAGTAGTGCTATTCCCTTGTCTTTAATACTCTCCACCTTTTTCTCTAATTTCCTGGGTGTTAAATCATCCTAATCTGAGCAAATAGGGCATGCTGAGTTTCTTCATGCAAAATCAGTCCATTTATACCAAGATTTTCTTTCTTCTTTGGAGAAGCCAATGAAATACAGTTGTATTTCTTGGTGACTAGTCATTCTGAAGCATTTGTGATCATTTGATGTTCTTGCTTTTTGTAAGAGAGGATACAAGTTGTGAACTGTTCTCTGAAAATGTGCCTTCTTAGAAATATCACTATTTCTAATGCTATTTTCAATATCTGCAACACTTACATCTTAAACTCTATGGATAATTATTTAATTTATTTAATAATCAAAAATATCTACAGTTTACACTGTAAAAATGACGAGGGGCACCACCTCATGTGAGGGGTCGAATTATCATATAGACATCAGGTGCAATTAACATCATGGTTTTTCAGCAACAATAGTTGATTCAGATCTACCGACGAAGCATATAATACTGAATCACCTTAGCAATATGCATTAAGCAAATTATTACACAGACCTAGTAGCAAATATATGACATCATCATTTTTTATGTTCAATAACAAGATTCATCACATAGATCTATACTAATTTGCTTACATATTAAGTTTACTGTTTACCTTTATGTTTTTAAGTCCGCATTTCCGGTAACATGGAACATGCTATCAAAAGAATTTATCATTAGCCTGTAGCTCGTTGCCAAGGATGGTATACAAATGTAGGTGAATAGCTTGTTGGAGCTGACACTTAGGTTGCTACAGGCACATTCTAGTGGAGTGCGGTATGATGTTACTGCAATAACTTAAGGAGCTGTAGACCACAACTGTTACATAATACATGGCATCTTCTAGGTTCTCTGCAGTCCATCTTTATGCCATCTAATAAGCTTACACATAAATGTGTGCCGTAATAGATTACAGAAATTTCACACCTCAAAGATTTATTGCCAGCTGACTCTGTGTGAGGTCTGCGGTTGGAAATGCGAACTTAAAAACATAAAGTTCCTGCTTTATATAATTATAAGGTAAACAGTAAGCTTTATATAAATATAAGCAAATCAGTAGAGACCTATATGATGAATCTTGTTATTGAACATAAAATGATAATGTCATATATTTGCTACTAAGTCTGTGTAATAAAGTCGGTAGATCTGAATTGACTTTCGTTGCTGAAAAACAATGCTAATTGCAGCTGATGTCTGCATGATGATTTGACCCCTCACACGAGATGGCACTCCCATCATTTATACAATGTAAATTATTTTTAATTATTAAATGCTATGAATATAGCCTATATTTTATTTATTTATTGATTGATTGATATTTTGCAATTGCAACCTTCAACTTTTCCAGTGCTCGGACTGATTATATACATTGACAGAATCCAAAATTTACTTAATTAAATTTAAATACAAGTGATACATTATGAAAAGAGATTTAATCGTAAACTACACTGTTTTAAAAGGGTTATTCAAATGCTCTTATTGCTCATTAGCTTGTTCTCATATACATCATTGCAAAATGCAACGTATAATAGTACTAGCTTATTATCTTAAAAACACAAACACTTCTACATAAGAAGCATGAAGTGTTGGCCTTGGATACTAATCAAGTACTTTATAAAGTTCTTATATATACTAACATATATTATATTATACTGGCATGTTGTACTTGCTTAGTTGTATGTCCTGTGAAGTAGATGTTTTGTAGTTCTATAGACTTGGCTGGTACACTCAACACTTTGTGGAGAAAAACAGTCTTGGTTATCTAGGGTGTGCTGATACTTGAAGATTTTCATATTGTATATAAATCTTATTCTTGTCACAGGATATTATAGTTGACATTATCGTAGATGTTTTTTTCACTTTACAGATATTTGCTGTTGACTTATATCCGATGTTAACATGCAGCCTTTCCATTTAGTATTGCTAGTTGCAGGTTTAATTCTTGATTATAACTGATGTTCAAAGGCATTTGAAAGTTAAGAAGACAAATCTTTCAACTGAATACATTTAAAAATTTCACATAAATCATCATATTAACAGCAACCCCCCCCCCCAATAGTATACACATTTCAGCATCACTCAATGTCATCGTCAGCTGCCTGACGATGACTGACTGAGTGACGTTGAAATCTGTTGCACTATGGGGGGATTTTTTTAACTGTTAACATGATTTATGCAAAAGTTTTAAATGTATTCAGTTGAAAGATTCAATTGCTACATTTTGCAATGATGTATATGAGAACAAGCTAATGAGCAATAAGGGCATTTGAATAACCCTTTTAAAACAGTGTAGTTTGTGATGAAATCTCTTTTAAGAATCCAAAATGGGATGCCATGTCTGTCTGTTTTTAGTACATGAAACTTGAATTTAAAAAAAATAGGAACCGTGGTTTGGAAATTACATATATTTAATAATTGAAGGAATAAACAGCATACAGAATTAAATTAAGATTAAAATCCCTATATAAACACTGTAGGTGCTTTACTGGTCATTTGGTATCAGGTAAAAACAATCAGTTCACTGATAACTAATGGAGAATTGACAACTGTATATTGGTGCATTGAAGTTCAGGTTAATTAGTCATACCTGCAATGACTTCGTTACTGCATTCTTGAGACAGCCTCTTCAGCTGTACAGGAGTAAAGGTCATGAGTGTATGCTCTCCCACAGAAGCTGGTGTTTACATAGTTCCGGTGTTGCTACTTCTCATTTGCTGGGGGCTGGGAGTTCTTTCATACTGTGGTGTTATTAATAAGCACTCTGATGCCTCGGTGGTAGTTGCTGTGTGGGTGCATGAGATCACCAAGGTCAAGATGTGGGTTGTTTTACCTCTGAGCAGCACTTTTTTGCACACCATGGGCTAAATGGCCAGGTCACATGGACCCCGAGGGCTCAGAGAAGGTTGGGGGAGGGGACCCACTAGAACAGCTGTTGGGAGACAGATGGTAGCCTCCCGTCAAGGCTATCCAGTGTGTTCTTTAACGTGCACAGGGTATGTCTCTCCCACACATGGGGCCACGGCTTAACATCCCATCCGACGGACGGCGGCCTTTCCAAGCCCATCGGTGTCCCCCTACTGACCGTGGGCAGGGCGGGGAATTTTGCGGAGATAAATCTCAACGCTGACCCAGCTGGGACTCGAACCTGGGAACTACAGATTACGAGCCTGGCGTGCTACCGACTGAGCCACCCCACCCCAGGTCAAGATGTGGACTGAGCATGGCCTTACTGTGCCATGATTCCTTTCATTAGTTATTTGGCAAAAAAGTACAAACAATTAACAAATTGCTGTATAGTTAAAATTAATAAAGCTTATATAACATTAATTTCTTTTTTGGTTGACACAGGGAGAAAATATCTCGAACTTTGGAAGGGGAAACTCTTAAAGAAACTCTTGGCAGAATTTCTTTAAGTACAAGGTAACTGAACGTTGTTCTTGAACACAGAAATTGAGGTTGACAATGTGGTGACTCAGTACTCAGTGCAACAGAGAGAGTGGAAAGAAAACAGACTGTGCTGTGACAATGAACTGCCAGAAGTTCATTGTAAGAGCAGCAGCTCCTTACAATGAACTGTAATATACAGATTCAATTCCTTTTATGATTGAAATTGGTGGGGGTCTTTAAATAAATTTGTTTTCAATCTTAAGATTTTGAGTGAATAAAATTGAATTACTGAAAATGACATTTGGATCCATCATTCAGAAGAGAACCACAAAAAAATTAATTAATAATTAGGAGTGTGGTTTATCCTATTTTAATTAGTATATATGCATGTATTAAACTCTAATAATTTTTGTTAACAATGTCAGGTTGTTTTATCTTTGAGTGATACTTTTGTGCACACAATGAGCTACATGGTCAGACCACAAGGATCATAATGGCTCAGAACTGAGTAAAGTATCTAACACTGGACAGCTACTGGGAATAGAAATGGGGAGGGTGACATAATAACATAACGTTCCATCTAACAGGCTGTAGTCTTCCCAGTCCATCAAAAATTTTTTTCACCAAAGACAGAGCAGAGAAAATCTCAGTACAGCCACAGTTGCACTGTTGAATCAAACCATCCACCCTCAGTGACAATGTACATTGTAAAATATTCCACTTGAAAGCTTAGGTGCAGGACAAAACTTTCTTGAATATATGTAACTTATTGAATATTTAGGTTTTCAATCATTGATAATAGATTTTGGCTCATTTTCATTAGAAATGGAGTGCAAACTGTTTCTTTTCACAAAAAAATTAACAAATGATCACAGTTATAAACAGTGTTAAAAAACATTATTGTAACATAATGAAATGATTTTTGAATAACGTTAACGGAATTTAAAAATATTTATGACCATAAAATGTAACAAATAACAGAAAAAATAATTTCGTTATTTTGTTATATTCACAGTTTTTGTGTTTTGATACATTTCAGATATTTCCTTTATAAGGTACTATGTAGGTGGGATAATTTGGATATATGATAGAAAATTGGAGGATATTAATTTATACTACACAGCAATTTGTTTAAAGAATATTTAATTCATGATTATGCTGTAATATTAAAAGCTCTTGAGCAACATTATTCTACATTAAGCTTAGTACTATTCTCATAAAAGCTGTGAATATTTTTCACCACAGTATACTGTCACTTAAGGACACTTTTATCATTATAAAAAGTTCCCAAGTAAAAAGATGGAAATTGTTACCATTTTCAGGTCGATTCAACACTTAGAGGAAAAATTGTCTTGAGCCAGGTGGGATATGAACCCATTTTCAAAGTGGTAATTTATTAGTGAATACTAAATAAGTCGAGTTTCTTTCATTATTTATCATCAGTATACTTGTAAGACATACTTTCCATTTACAAGGCAAATAGAAAACCGCTTGTGGTCAAATTGACTGAATAGCGCCTATATTGACAATAATAGAAATGTTCATAGCGTTAATTAGAGGAGATCTTGATCAGTGGCTGGTAGCTCAGTGGACCAGAGCACCTGACATGTTATCTGGAGGTTGTGGGTTCGTATCCCACCCGGTTCAAGACAATTTTTCCTCTAAGTGTTGAATCGACTTCAAAGTGGTAATTTATTAGTGAAGACCTTCTGCTGTGCGAGCAGCACAGTGAAAACTAAAACTGTTGATAGGGGGGGATTATTTATAGCCATAACATCAGGAGGTATTAGTGCCAGATGAAGTCCCGCTAATGCAGGGATGAAAAATGTTGCAGCCTGGAGATGATGATCCTCTTGTAGATTTTAATGTTAATGTCTATTTTTAACGTTTTTTCAGTTGAAATTAAGTTCATTGAGTCTATTTAAGATGGTAAAGTATAAGGGGAAGTTCTTTTGAGCAACTGATTTTCTACAGTCTGAGTTTTAAGGAATGTGCAACACAACCAGCAGTGGTTGGTGATAAATGACTTCCTGAATAGTGTCTACAGTGTAAAAACATGGATTGGTATTCTGAACTTAAATATCAAGGGAAATACATCAGTGCTACATAACAACAACGGCTGCCAACAAGAGATCAATAGCAACCAAGATAAAATTCTTAACGCAGGGCCCTTGCAAGAACAACATAAGGATAATAGCATGACTGGCTAAGCCACCAAAAAGTTTTGAAGACACATAAAAATAGTAACAATTTTCATCTGTTTACTTGGGAACTTTTTGCAATGATAAAAGTGTTTTAAAATAATGTTCAACACAGCTTGTAAGAGATAAAACTTTGTATATTCATGATAAACGCAGTACACAAGTTTGTCTAAAATTACTTATTCTCAAACACGAGGAGTGCAGATGCTCTTACAAGTTATTGTTGTAATTACTATATTACAATCACATATGATCCAATAAAATTATCAACCAGTCTAAATGCTACTTTATAACTACATAAAGTAAGCCTTAAGTGACAATATACCATGGTGTAAAATACTCATGGCCAATCTATGAGAATAATACTAAGCTTAATGTAGAATAATGTTTTAAAACTGGAGAAAGCAGCCATTAATTTATTGACACTAGTCAAAATTTTCGGTTTTGGTCTTCCAACCAAACTTTCAACTTCCACTCCTCAAAACATTTTCATTGTGTACGTTTGCAAATCCGTTAACAATAAACCTTACCTTGTCATATGTTGAGAAAAATAAAGAAGATAATTATCACTTCAATCGAGCAGTGGCAATGTGTATCTTGTACTTCTCTTAAGCTCCTTTAAGAGAGATGGGCGGGGAGGCTCAGTCGGTAGCGTGCCAGGTTCGTAATCTGTAGTTCCCAGGTTCGAGTCCCAGCTGGGTCAGCATTGAGATTTATCTCAGCAGAACTCCCCGCCCTGCCCACAGTCAGTAGGGGACACCGATGGGCTTGGAAAGGTCGCCGTCTGTTGGATGGGGTGTTAAGCCGTGGCCCCGTGTGTGGGAGAGTCATACCCTGTGTACGTTAAAGAACACGCTGAATGGCCTTGACGGGAGGCTACCATCTGTCTCACAACAGCTGTTCCAGTGGGTCCCCTCCCCCAACCTTCTCTGAGCCATCATGGTCCATGTGACTTGGCCATTTAGCCCATGGTGTGCAAAAAAGTGCCGCTCAGAGGTAAAACAACCCAACCCAACCTTTAAGAGACTGCGCAAAGTTTAATAAGTGGTGTTTTTAATTTCTTTGCTTATATTTATTCATTAGATAATTTTTTTATTCTATTTGAAGTCTGCTTCAGAGAAAACTCAATTAATTTATTTTACATGAGCTCTTCTACAGGAATGCATCAATAAAAATAGTTTAGTGTCATCAAATGACTCAACAAATGATTTGCTGAAACTGAAAAATTGGAGGCGAAAAAAAACAAAATTTCAATTTCATAAAATGAATTTGAGACAGCAAACGGAATTTCTATAAAGGAAAACAATTTTCACTACTGGAAAAATCAAGACAAAGCATTGCAAAGAATTATTCTAGTAGTACTCAGAGATATCTACAGGGAGTTTTTTTTTATTATGCTTAAATGGATCCTCTCTTACAAAATAAATAATTTGGATTCAACATTATTAGAAGACATTTTGCTTATAATGATGAATAAATAGTAGAATAGCATTGATTGTGTTATATCAATATTTTTGAATGAATGAATTTCATTTTTTTTTAACTTTCTTGACTGCTTATAATTTTTTTTTTCTTGACTGCATTATAATGTTAATATTTCTGAAGGGAATTTCATTTTTGTTTTTAAATTTCCTTGAGTCATTTTAGCAAATTGTTTTAAAAACGTTAATCTGTGCACAAAAACCATTATAGTACTAAAAATTATGACTGAATATTTATGCTTAGCAATTTTTATTAATAATGCTCCATTTTATTCTGAACAATTCCTAGAAATTTGGTGTAATTTCTTCAGTCAGGGATTAGCTGCCCCCCCCCCCCCTGAAAATATGGTTGTCTTATGTGAAATCTGACTTGTCTACCTAGTTTGAAATCCAAAAAAGGTCTTTGTATAATTTTTTTTTAGCCTCATATTTTATGCCCGATATTAAAAGGGGATATAAAGAAAATAACTATAAATTTTTATTCCATATATCACAGAATATCATGTTAGCTTTTTCTGTCCAGTGGAATATTTTAGTTCAATTAGGACATCAGGTCTTATTCTCAGACTCCCTTCCTTCCCAAACTAAATTTTCGGAACCCTCTCGAAACTAAATTCTTGAACCCTCGCAGATACTAAATTCATGGTTCCCCTCCCCCAAAACTAAATACTGGTATGTGCCTGTCTTCAGTAATTTCGATTGTATGGCTTACATACATTATTAGGATACATTCAGTGTTGTCATCCTATTTATTCATAACTGGGTCTCCTAATTGCAATTTTTATTTCATTATTCTTAAACCACAGTTTTGCAGATCAATATCAGAGAAAGCAATTGCAACAATTCAATTTACACATATGTATTTATTTTGTTAATAATTGTCATTAATATTGATAAGTACCCTTTTCACAAATTTTTATTTGTTTTTTAACAATGGATTGATTGAATTGATGCAAATGGCTGGCAATGCTATAGCATACATATATAATAAAATGATAACATATACTGAAGAGCTAAAACATTATGACCAGTGCATCTTTATGCAAATCGAAGCAACTGCAAGGTAAATGACAGCACATGTGAAGGTAATGAAACAGTATAAATAACACCTGATACTGAGATCTGTTAATCAAGGTTATTCTTGTTCTTCAGATGGAAAAGGCAGCGAACTTAAGTGAGTTTGTCAAAGACCAAATTGTAATGGTCGGAGCATTTCCGAGATGGCAAGGCTTGAAGGGTGCTCATGATCAGCTGTGGTTAGTACCTTCAAAAAGTGGTCCGAGGAGGAAAAAAACCACGAACCACCGACAAGGTGCACGCCGACTATGGCGCATTGGCGCTAGAGGTGAGTGAACCTATCCCGTACGGTACAAGCCAACAGAAGAAATATTGTGGTGTAACTCGCCCGTAATTTGAATGCTGGTGAAGGGAGAAATGTGTCACAACACACAGTACATTGAAACCTGCTGAAAATGGGGTTGCATAGCCACAGGCTGCTCCGAGTGCCCATGCTAACCTTGGTTCACATCGAAAGTGCCTAAAATGGGCACGCGAGCATCAAAACTGGACCTTGAATGATTGAAAGGTCGTCTGGTCCAATGAATCTCATTTCCTGTTCCACCATGTGGACAGCCGGATATCTGCGCATCGTTTACCAGGGGAAGTGTTGGCAACAGGATGCATTATGGGATGGAAACAAGCCAGTGGAGGAAGTGTAATGCTTTGGGCAATGCTTTGCTGGAAAACCCTGGATCCAGCCGTTATGTGCAGGAAACTATGACATCTACCACCTACCTAAACATCATTGCAGACCAGGTACATCCTTTCATGGCAATGCTATACCCCTCTAGCAGTGACTACTTTCAGCAGGAAAATGCACCATGCCACACTGCCTGGATGGTTCGAGAATGGCTCACAGAATATGAAGAAGACTTCCAGGTATTGCCCTGGCCTCCAAATTCCCCATATATCAATCCAATTGAGCATCTGTGGTTTGTTGGAACAGCATATCCGATGTGTGGTGGCTCAACCACATAACTTACAAGAGTTAAAGGATCTGCTGGTAATGTGTTGGTACCAGATACCACAAGACACCTTTAGAAATCTTGTAGCATCCATGCCTTGCTGTGTAAGAGCTGTTTAGGTGGCACGTGGAGAACCAACATCATATTAGGCAGGTGGTCATAATGTTTTGGCTCTTTGGTGTACATTTCATTATTTTGCATTTGTACTAAAAATATTTCGAAATAACGTTAATGTAACATTACAACGAAATTTATATTTCGTTTTAACGTTAAATGAACATTTTTCATTTTGTTTTTCAACACGGGTTAAAATGAATGTTTATACGAAATGTTTTTCATTTTGTTCGCCAACACTGGTTATAAATAGCCAAAAATTCCATCACATTCAAAATTTTTTAGGCTTAAGTGAACAAAACATACACAAAATACACGATCAATAAGACTAAGTGTCTTCTACCTAAAAGTAAAACTTAGATTAGGTATAACAAAAACTGGAAGGAGATATGTGTACCAATCCTCCATGATGATGCACAGAACTGGTCAGGGACTAGCACCTAATGTCCTCCCCTCCTCATGGTATAGGTTGTTAATACCTTTCAAAAGAGATATTCTCTTTTGGAAGGGAATGGAAGGGGAGGCCTGCCAGCTCAGTGTGGCCTACTGATCTGGTCATCTATGGCACTTTTTTCTTTTTTTCAACCCTGCTGAGGAGTGGCCAACTTCACAGTATCCTGGTGCCAACCATTTATATTTACTAGACTGGACAGGTTTATGGATTTGAGCTTGATTATGGATCCTGGACTTGCTGTACTGGTGGGCGTCTGTTGAGGAAGAATCTGCAGCTGTGTTTTCTGTTTGCTTGTGGGTTGCCAGCCCTAAGCGAACAGAGGTATGGGATACCTTATATCAGCTGGTGGATAATCCTGATCAGAGGCCATCTGAGATACCTGAACCCTCACTTAGCAGGTTGGGAATCGGCAATCCTAAACTGATGTAATGTGTCTCAGGCAGATCTATGGCTCTTGAAAAGGTCCAATTGAAAAGGCGTTGCCTGAAGTTCCTACCAGCATGGGGGCTTCAGTCTTTAGAAGTGGGAGAACCTCAACCCTCACTTAGCTAGTTGGGCATCATCAATCCTAAACTGAACAATGAAGTAATGTGAACAACTGAAGTAATGTGTCTCAGGCAGGTCATGTGGCTCTTGAACAGGTGGTGCCTGAAGTTCCTACCAACATCGGTGACTTCAGCCTTTAGTGAAGGAGAAACAGGTCTTTGCCTCATGCCTTGCGATCAGGGAGCTGTTTGATATTGTTGGCTCTCTCTCTCTCAATAAACCTGGTTTCTTTAAAAATTCTACTAATCGTTTTCTCTCTGCAGGAACGTGGAATGTGAGGACGTTACATAGAGATTATTCTCTTGATGTCCTCATGCAGAAATTCCAGCATTATAACCTAGATATTCTAGGTTTGCAAGAGACCAGATGGATAGGTAAAGGTATGATACTTAAAAATAACTTTAAATTTCTCTTTTCAGGGAGAGAGGATGGAAACATCTCCAAGGTGTAGGTTTGCTTCTCAGCAATCACACCAATAATGTTCTTCTAGGATATGATTGCATTAATAAAATATTTCTTACAGCAAAATATAAAACAAAAATTAAAAAGACTTAAATGTCATCTATTGTTATACTTTCACAGAGAACTCTGATGAGAATGAGAAGGATACTACAGTATTTTACAGACAGTATTTCTCTTGTGCTAGGTGACTTCAATGATAAAGTTGGTACTGACTCTAATCTTTGGGCAGGAGTTTTAGGTCCCTTTGGCATTGGTAGTTCCAATGACAATGGATAATGTCTCCTACAGGTAGGTAAACTCAACAGTTTTAGAACAACTAACCATTATTACAAACACCACGACATACACAAGTAGGTTTTTCCAGATGGGCTGCATAAGAATATGACTGATTATATATTAATTAACAGCAAATGGGCTAGTTCAGTTAGGAACACCAGATCATACAGGGGAGTTGAAACTGGGTCTGACCATTACCTGGTCAAAAGTGTATTGCAAGCTGAAGCTTAAGAAATGTTGTGCTAAGGTTAAGAAAATTAGCTTTGACATTGAATGTCTGAAAGATCCAGATATAGCCAAAGCAAACCATGATAGGCTACTTACTCATTATGACAATCATGGTTTGCTCACTGTTGAGGTTGAGAAAGAATAGGATCAGTTTAAACAGACTTTTCTTGAAAACAACAGTATTCTTTTGGTAAAAGGGAACAGAGAAGACAAAATTATTTGAGTGATAAGGCTATGAAACTTACTTCTGAAAGAAGGAAGTACAGGATTAATATGAATCAACATCTTACTAGTCATAACAGAAGGCATTACAATGAGCTTAATAAATGTGTAAAGGATCAGTTAACAGTTGATAAGAATCTTTGGCTTGATAGCTTGGCTAACAAAGCAGAAGAAGCAGTTAGACAGCACAACAGCAGGGGGTTGAGTTGTTTTACTTCTGAGTGGCACTTTTTTGCACACCATGGTCTAAATGACCAGGTCACATGGTCCTCGAAAGCTCAGAGAAGGTTGGGGGAGGGGACCCACTGGAATAGCTGTTGGGAGACAGATGGTAGACTGTCAAGGCTATCCAGTGTGTTCTTTAACCCTTAAAACTCATAACGGCCCAAAATGACCGAAATTTAAAATGGGACTAGTCCAAATAGTGCCATTCCTTTGTGTTTAATACCTTCCACCATTTCTGTAATTTCCTGATTTTAAAGGGTTAATGTGCACAGAGTATGGCTCCTCCCGCACATGGGGTCACGGCTTAATGTCCTATCCGATGGACAGCAGCCTTTCCAAGCCCATTAGTATCCCCTAGTGACCGTGGGCAGGGCGATGAATTTTGCGGAGGTAAATCTCAATGCTGAACCCAGCTGGGACTCGAACCTAGGAACTACAGATTACGAGCCCAGAGCACTACTGACTGAGCCACCCCTGCCTCAATTGCAGGGAGTTGTACTAGACTGTAATGTTTTATGTGGGAAGAAACAGATAGGTATACAGGGATGAGGGATAAACATGGCAAGGTGAGGATTATGTGATGGCTAGGTGGGCTGAGCATTTCTAAATATGAGAGTCCTAAATAACTGAGATGTTCTAAATAATTTTATTATTTTTACTCCCATTGTTTGTAATGAGGATAGATGCATTACTGGCTTTTATGATGGATCTACATCAAATTCTGAAGTCACATTAACTATCTCTAAATTAAAACTGCATAAATCCCCAGGGGTGGACAAAATCACCATTGAAATGCTTAGAGCTGGGAACATTTGTGTTGTCACATGGCAGATTTAAATTTTGAATATTTTTTGTGATAGAGGTGTTTAATAGGATTTTACTGGAGAATTACCTAAGGATTTTACTAGAGCTTATATTGTCCCAATTTTTAAAAAAGGTGAATGTAGTTCTTGTGATAATTATAAGGGAATTAGTTTACTTTCTATTCCAGGTAAAGTTCTTTGATTTTTGTTATGCTTAATAGAATTAAGAATCTGGTTGATGGGCAATTGCATGATCAGCAATGTAGATTCAGAAGTGGTAGAGGATGTATAGATCAGATATTTTCACTCAGGCAGATTCTTGAGAAATGTTTAGAGTTTCAGAAACCTATGATTACTAGCTTTATAGATTTTAAAAAAGGCTTTTGACTCTGTTGATTGACATAATTTGTGGTTGATTCTGAGATCATATGGATACCTGATAAGTTAGTGTAATGAAAGCTCTGTATAATAACAGTCATGTGCAAGAGTTGGTACATCTTGCAATGATTGGTTTAGCATTGCTAATGGAGTTAGACAAGGGTGCATTTTGCTTCCTTTTCTGAAATTCATGAAGCTAGACTAACATCGAAAAATTTTTTAGTTAAATTTTGCTTATTTCAAAAGGGAAAAAACCAAGATTACACAGTGAAATGTTAGTATAATGAATTTGATTGGGTGACTAATATATGTTTCTAAGCTGAAATACAATAAATAAAAGTGCTATGGCAGTTAGGTACTACAAAATAATCATTATTTTAAAATATTAAAGACAAAAGAAATTTACCATATATTAGAGTTTACTTCTTAAAAAAAAGTGCTTTTTTAATTGTCTGTTCCAAGAGGCATCTCTCTATGAATTCTTTAACAATGTTGCAACTCTACAACACATTGTCTAGAATATATTTCTGGATCATTACAAAACAACAAAGACTTTGTGCCATACTGGCTGTTAATAACAAAACTATTTTGTTAGTAACTTTTCTAGTTAGTGTACTTAACTAAAACAATAATTATGAACAAATAAAACAATACCTTAAATTTAATGAATGATAGAATAAAATGGGTGGATTAGAACTGCTTTGAAAGAATTTTTTTGCTGATGCAACTGTTATTTGCAATGCAATACAATTAGAATCATATAAATCTCCAGGTTTGAAAATTCTCTTTTATGCTAGGAAAATGTGGCAATGCCACTTTAAAGCATTATGGTAGTATATGTAGAGAACACTTGTGCCATGCAGGGAGATCAGCAAAAACGAGTGTTGGGCAATATACAATAGCATTTGTTTCATAGCATTATGACTGGTTAGACATTTCACAGAATTTAAATCATTGCAGCGTTGTCAGATGCTAAGAAACGAAAGGGGTAGAGTAACAAATAATGGGAAAAATTCACTTAAAAATTTAATTGTAGAGGTGGTAGGGCAAAAAAAAAAATTAATCACACAACATTTCTTGTTCACTGTCTTTCCTAAGATCCAGAACCTGTATTAACCAACATCTGGATTCAAGTTCATGGATTGCATGGCTTTGTTCTGTCATAACCTGAAGGTAAGATAATAGTTTTGCAGGTCTAATCACAAAATAAAGTCTTACCATGGGCTTCTACATAGCTTTGCATTAAGATGTCCCAAAAACTAAAATTTCTACTTGACATGAAAGAAAAATCATAAAAATTCAAGAAAGGCAAAAGGAAAGCTGGTGTTGGCTAAAAGTATGGAATTCCACTGAGTTCTTTATGTGCAGTTTCAAGAAATAAGGAACAAATATTGGTGGAACCTGAAAAAATCAAGTGGTTCTGCTTCCAGAAAAAAAGATTAGATTAGCATAATATTCATATATTGAAGAAGCTCTTTTCCAGTCATTTATAGGAGCCACAGCTCAAAATTTGCTATAAAGCAGTCTACTGTTTCAAGCAAAAAAAAAAACAACTGTTCATTAGAAGCATGACATTAAAAAAATAAGTAAATAATCTTTATAATCTATGTTTAAGAAGTTTTATTACTTTCACAGTTTAATCTTTATCATTTGTGTTTTAATATGTAACACTTTTCCTTTTCTAGATAATTTTCCTGTCAATATTTCTTAGAACTTTATGGATATAATGAAACTTTTTGGCTGTCCCTTCAAATTCATTATAAATGGGTTTGACTGTGTATAGAATTTTAGACAATATTAAATTGTTTTATACATTCCATACTGTGATTTTACTGTATATTCTTTAGATATACAAATGGCCATGTTATAAAAGCTGTACTGATGTTAAACTATTAGTGTTTGGGCATTATTTTTTATAGCAAACAAAGACAAGTGGCAATTTAAGAGGTTTTGCTGCATCATGTACATAATTTTCTCATTTAAAATTGGGTAAAAGGACAGAGAGCAAAAAAAAAATGCACTTACAGTGGTTGGTGTCTTTCTCATTGAAGAAAAATATGAACTCTGACGCTGGCTTGCAGGCTATTAGAATTGAAGAACATAATATATTAAAACTTGTAAAATACTGATATTAACACAATTTATTTAAGCAGTAAAATTAAAGTTTTTAATTCTCTATGACACTGTTAAATGTTTTTAAGCACTTCAACACATTGACTATGCTTATCAAGTTTCAAAAGTTATTAAGGAGAGGTTTACGTATCATACTACAGAGCATGGGTAGTAACAGGAACTTCTGTGATGCTTTCAGTGACAAATTTAATAATCGATGTTCTTGCCAGCAAGAGGGCGGTGGTGGCTCAGTCGGTAGCGCGCCAGGCTCGTAATCCGTAGTTCCCAGGTTCGAGTCCCAGCTGGGTCAACGTTGAGATTTATCTCTGCAAAATTCCCCGCTGTGCCCACGGTCAGTAGGGGACACTGATGGGCTTGGAAAGGATGTCGTCTGTCGGATGGGACGTTAAGACGTGGCCCTGTGTGCAGGAGAGCCATACCCTGTGCACGTTAAAGAACACGCTGGATGGCCTTGATAGGAGGCTACCATCTGGCTTCCAACAGCAGTCCCTCCCCCAACCTTCTCTGAGCCTTCGGGGTCCATGTGACCTGGCCATTTAGCCCATGGTGTGCAAAAAAGTGCCGCTCAGAGGTAAAACAACCCAACAACTTGCCGGCAAGTGACATCTCAGTAGAGATTGAAAGAAGGATAATGGTTGCCGATGGCTACCGCCTTGGCGAAGGAAATAACCATTTATACCTTTGATAGCATAGAGTGCTTTAAAAAGTTTTAGATCCAAGACACACATTTCACGTCCTTATTTTGGGCGCTTCGTCAGTTAGGTAGTGAGGAGCTTAAGTTAATGCAGGAGAGGCAGTTGGTTGTTGAGTGTGGGGGAGGGGTGGGGTGCCATAAATTGAATTGTCAGTGGCTCAGCTCTGAGGACTGGAGTGATTGGAGGACGTGCAGGTGGCTGTATTGCAATCTGCACGTGACGGAGGTTGGGAGAGGATGTGGGATTATGAGAAATCGCCAAGATCAGCGAGTGTCGAGGGAAGCTTCACTTTTGTGGCTAGTAATTCATAATTATAATGAGGGGTACTTTTAGTGAATTTATAAATTTCATAAACTGAATTTTGGGAAGTTCCTGTTACTACCCATCCTCTGCGGTACAGTATGTAAACCTCTCCTTAATAACTTTTGATACTTGATAGTATAAGTCCATGTGTTGAAGTGCTTAAAAACATTTAACAGTGTCATAGAGAATTAAAAACTTTAATTTTAATTACCGCACTGTGTATCTCTACTCTAATTTTTGTTATTTAAGAAGTATTTTTTAAGACTAGCTAGTAGCTTGCTAGGTACCATACATGGTTTATTAGAAACATATTTTTAAGAAATGTGTTAGCTAAATATACATAAATTTGGAGAAAAATGAAACATTATAAATAAAAATCGAATGACCATTGCCTCTAACTAATATGGAATGCTGCTTTAGTGTCTTTTAAATGATGGAAACTGAAACTAAAGGAAGATTCAGATAATTCAAATGTAATAAGAGGGGACTTTCAAAAAGTTCTTGACATGCATTTGCAGAACAAAAACCATTGCACTTACCTCAATAAAACTTTTATTGTCCTTCAAAGCACTCCCCTCCAACATCTATGCAAAGTTGCAGATATCTATGACAAATCTGGAACACTAGGTGGTACTCTTGTTGGGGAATACTCTGCAACTCTGAATGAATAAAATTTGCAAAGTCTTGTACTCTTGAAAAAGGCATCCCAGAAAGTTACTTTTTTAATTTTTGGAAACAACCAAAAAAGATGTTTGATTTTTTCCTGCTCCAGATAGGCTATAACTGGCTTAGGTTTTCTGTGCATTGCCACGAAGGAGAATCCCAGACAAGCCTGTTGTTGTTGGATGCTGCTCCTTCATCTCCTTAACCATTTCGGGAAAAACAATACTGGTGTAGTATTGGCCATTTATAATAATTTTTTTCAGGTAAGGTTTCCATGGCTACTACTCCTTGAGAATTGAAAAAAAAAAAATGCAAACACTTCCACTGAGCCACTTCCTTTGAGTGAAAGTCTTGTCAGAGGATTTGGGGGCATGGTTCATCTTCTGCAACTCAAACATAGTTGTCAATCTTTCTGGGAGTTGTATAGTAATAAAGCGTCTCATCACCTGTGACAATGTCTGTTAAGCATTTGGGGTCACTAGGTTCAAACACTGCCAGCATCTCCTTGCATGAGACAACTCTAGCACTTTTTTGCTATTCTGTCTGTGGGGTACCCATTTGGCACAGATATTTTGTAACTTTAAATGTTGATGAACAATTGTTTCCATACTGCCAAGTTGATTACACTGACATCTAACCTTTTTACCTGACTGGTAACATGTGGGTTTTCCTTAACGAGTTCACAAATAGCAGGGATTGTTCTCGTTCATAGCCACCTTCAATCTTCCTGCATGGGGGGAGGTCTTTGAAGCTTTTCCATCCTTCTCTGAATTTGTGCATCCATCCTATAACTATGCCACATGAACATCCCTATATAGTTGTGATAAATCAGCATGAATTTTTTTCGCATTGTCCCCAAGCTACATCCTTGTGAAAACGAAAAATCTTTCCCCGACTTCAGTAGGCTCCATAGCAAAAATCCACAATTTTGCAGACCAAACTTTATGCACCACCAGTGAAGAGAGAAATGATGAATGATTTAACACATAATGACAAATTTAAACAAGCTTTCAAACAAATTGTAGCTCATTAACTACAAAGGAATGAGTGCAAATCATGTCAAGAACTTTTTGAATACCTCTGTAATTTATTAGTACTATCTATTTAGCCCTAACTGGTCTAGAGGTTAGCATACCTGACTGTTAAAGGGGCTATCCTTGATAAGTGTTTTTATGTTTTATGAGAAACCAGGGCAAGCCTAATATAGCTTTTAGGTTATCTCCATCCTTTGTGTAAGGAAGTACCTTCTATATTTTAATTAAAATATAATTTTTCTTTTTTTCTATTAAAAAGCTAATTTTATGACAATGAGCTAAAAAAGAGTAAACATTATGATTGTAAATAGTTCTACAATTGCAGATTGTATAACTTGAAAAAAAAAATATATATATATATATAACTATTGTCAGGATCGACCAGGTCAGCTGGGACAGTATGCATCCTCTCCCCCTTTCTTTCCATATCTACAGGAGCAGGGAAGGTTGCACCTTACCTGTATTCCACGAGAATTAGCTCCACTGTGCTGATTGCACAATTGGACAGAGCTGATAAGGCATATGGAACAAAATGAGGCCCTGTCTGTAAAGAGGGATAGGAAAGATGAAAAGGAACTTGAAGTTCAGTCTGCTCAGTAGTCATGCTCAATGAGGTCAGCGCTGACAATCCTCTGTATGGGCACCAGGTATAATTTGTAAAAAGAGGAAAATAGCGAGAAACCTGCACAGGGAATAGTAATGTCTGGCAGGGTAATTTGCTGTGTATATTGACAAAGGAATATAAATTGTTTTGTTATTGTTACTTAGGTAAAGTGGTTCGAGTCTGAATTAACCAAGGTACCAGAAAGGAGTAATATTTAGTGGAAAATACACTAAAAGGAGTAATATTTACACAAATTTGTGTAAAACGTATTATGCTGCCCGCATTTGGTACTGCATACTACTCGGCAGTTTGCGACATCCTTTGGCGTCAGAAATGGGGTCAGTTTCTAACGAGGCATACACGTGGTACCTTTGGTGGACTTGATACAAAGAATCTTTTGTTGAGTGTGCATCGTATTAGTCAAGTGGAAATAAAAAGTCAAGTCCTGCATATAGAGTCATTGCATCTCGGATGCTCCTGATCTGCATAGGTAAGGCTAGTTTGGACTAGAGTTGTTTTTCCTGCTTTTGTTTTTTGTTTTGATGGTGCTAACATGGGGGGGGGGGAGAAAGTAACTGGACAGATGGATGATCTTGCATTACAGTCAAACACAACAGCTTGAGACAAGTTAGGTACAGAGGGAGGTGATTTACAGTGGATATGGCAGAGGATGTGATGGCTGTGGTTGATAGTTCTCTAAGCTCTAGCTTGGTATCAGGTTTACCTGGAAGTGTAGCAGCACTCCAATTGCAGATTGAGCTTGCAAAGCTACAGGCTAAAGAAAGGGTGCTGGAAAGAAGTCCCAAACTTCAAATGGCAGAGATCTGAATGACTCAGGTAGAAGGCCTGAATTTGAGATGCCTCTCTGTCATCCGAATCGGATAAAGGATTCAGCAGTATTCCCAATTCCTGAGGGGAGCACTTTCAAAACTCCTAACAGATCTAGAGAAGCTTTCATTTTTTTCAAAGAGGTGGAGGCAAATTTTGAGATGCACAATATACCAAGAGAGTATTGGGGCAGGCTTTTGATCCCCATACTCAGAAAGCAGCCACATCCGGTGCTGACAAGTCTCACTCCTGAGGATGCACGAGACTATGATAAGTTAAAGTTAGTTGTGAGCAGACTCTTGGCACTGGAGTACTGTAAACGAATTGGTAGTGCAAAGAAGAGACCTACAGAATCTTGGTCTGGGCTTGGCTTCCACCTCCAGACAATCTTAGATGAAAATCTGGAGAGTAGAAAAGCATTGGATATAGCAAAAATTAAGAAATTATTTGTTGGATCGCATGAAAGAAGAGTTATCACCTGCTGCACATGAGTTTGTTTTGCAGAAAGAGGTAGACAACTGGCTAGCTCCGCAAGAGTTAACTGAATTAATTGACATCCACACAGACAGCCTCAGTCACCAGTGCACAATCATCAGAGGCATGAGGAGCCATCTTGACACGTGGCCCCTGCAATGCATATCAAGAGAGAGGCCCAAGGCTCAGGACTGGCATCAGAAAGAACCTCTTTCGACACACTTTGCAGAGCGGATGTTTTAGATGCAGTTCAAAAGGCCATTTAAAGTGTGATTATTCCAAGAATGCACATACAATCTCAGAAGACTCCAGGGTGTCAACATTAGAGAGTAGAAGCAGAACAGCTTAACAGCAGTGGTGAAGCTATTTGTGCACACGACATCGTCGGCCTTTTGCCTTGAGGATGAGAAAGAAAGTGCAGTTGCTGGTACAAATATCACACTTTCAAAGCTGGAAAAAGTGCACATAATATGTGGCTCTGCAAGATTGGAGGCAATTGTTGATTCTGGGTATGAGATTAGCATATACGCTCCTGTGATGTGCCACCAGAATTCCAAAAGCCTTGCGACAAAATTTCACTATGGCCTGCCTTTGGGAAGCCAATTACTGCTTTCTTGATTAAAATATTTACGTGCAAGGAGATGACTGAGGCTGGCGACATTGAGAGTAATCCATGGATTGCTATTATTTGTGCTATAGTAAACAATCTTACAGCCCCAGTTTTTCTAACTGGTGATGCATTCAAAGCATTATGCATGCAAGAAACGATGGGCAAAAACGAGACTGCAGCAGATCATTTGCGCATCAGGTGCGAGAATTTTCCAAACGCACAAAGTTTCGAAGGTGGTCACTGGTGCTCAAGCAATACACCAGGTGGAACCAAAATACCAGAAGGGTAAGGAAAATGGGAATGCCGATGCCTTCAGTTGTTTGCCAGTCGATTAGGGCAAGGAATGGGGGAAACAAACCACTTACATGCCACCATTGGGAAAGAGGTTCAGGGTTCAACTCTGGGCCTACTGGCCTTCGATGGACAGAACTCGAGTGTGTTGGGAGAGCTGGGATATTTTCAGCTACAAGTCCTCCCATGATGAAGAAATGAAAAGTATTACAGAACTTTATGCAATCTCCAGAAGCATTTCTTGTGCACGTGTTTCATCAAGGTGTGGTATGCGTGGGATGACTGAAGAATGCGAAACGAACAGTGTATTTTTTAAGCTGTAACATTTGCAGACTATCGCATTTCATGCTTTTCTTTGTGTATGTGATCGGTGTAAGACATAATGCCATGACAGACAAGAAAAGGAATCGACTGCATGAGAGAACATCTACCTCTAGTTGCTCCTCTGCAGGGAGACTTGGAATTAATATAGCACAGATGAAACTGACTGATACGAATCTTGGTAGGGAGGTGTCAGGATCGACCAGGTCAGCAGTATGCGTCCTCCCCACTTTCTTTCCATATCTACAGGAGCATGGAAGGTTGTGCCCTACCTGCATTTCATGAGGATTAGCTCCACTGTGCTGATTGCACAACTGGGCAGAGCTGACAGCGAGGGCATACAGAACAAAAGGAAGCCCTGTCTGTAAAGAGGGGTAGGAACAAGGAAAAGGAACTTGAAGTTCAATCTGCTAGGTAGTCATGCTCAGCAAAGTCAGTGTTGGCGATCCTACATGCAGAAATGTAAAGAAACACCATGTAAATCTTAGAGATTTATACATTTTGTAAACTTGAAGTAGCTAATGAGATCGATTTTTTGAAATCACATCATCTCTAATATATCTTCAACTACACAATGACAATTATGTGATCCCGCCCCGGGTAAGGCATGGATGTTCGTGTTGTTTCTGCTGAGGTCCTGCCATCCTTTCAGATCTTCTACTGTGGCATATAAACTGACAGGCTCCTGTCAGACCTCTGTGGCAAGCAGCTGCTTGAGGGGTATTTTTTTTTAAATCCAAATTATGTAATCAGCAGTTGTTGCTAGGTGCACAATTTACAGTTTCTTCCTTTAGTTATAATTTAACACAGCATATTCCAACACATCAGAAACACAAGAAATCAGAATATTTTTATTTTCTGTTTAATTATAAAAATATATCTCTTCAAGTAGATTGCTTGCCACAAATGGCTGAAAGGAGTCTATGAGCCTATATGCCATAGAGATTATCTGTAAAGATAGTGAGAAGACAGCAGAAATGCAACACAGATCAGGAAGAACATGCTTTATCCAGGATTTAACCAGGTCTTTTAGCTTTGTAGCCAAGTGCAATAACTGGTCAGATATCGAAGATATGACAAAAAATTTTACATCTGAACATGAAACTTCTACTTAACTCTGTTTCTTCAAATATAAGCAGCATCGAAAAAGCCTTGTTTACCAATACTTGTGAAGCATTAGTACATAGCCACAAACATCTATGAATGATACTAATTTTCTATTAAATTTCAGTGTTTCTTCATTTATTATCACTTATGATCACTTTCGATTTGCCACAGTTCCAAAAGTTTTGAATTCCAGCAAGAGAATTTGAAATGCAGCATTTACTGAATGATTTCATTATTAGTTCTATCACAATAGTTTTTATGGACAAAGAACTCATTTGGCAATTAAAATAGGTGGTAAGTATATAAAGTTGTAGCACATTTCCACAGCTTAGTTTTGATTTAGGTAAATATCTAAAGGCTGGAGATGAGATGTCACACCTCATGGATAATTACCAAAATCATTATTACAATGTTTACCCTCAGAATTTATATAGCTCTTAAATACCTCCAATACAAGCATGTTATATAAACTGAGTAATTGACCTGGTCGTTTCTATACAACACTTTTCCATTTGTGAACTGAATCTCCATTCATTCAACCATTCACACTGGCATGTTGAATTGCAATAGCTGAAAATTCTTTCTGGGAATAGTTTATGTTCAAAAACAAAAATGAGGGTAATTTGTATCCATGGTCTATAAATGGTATCTAGGCTTAACACAGAATCAGCCATTCATAGCACCTAGAATCCAACTCAGTCTTCTTGTGGTGTAGGCCATTAGTATCTACTAATAGCCTACACCACAAGAAGACTGAAACTTTCAAAGGAGATGTTTTCTTCTGGAGGGGAGAGGAAGTGGAGGCTGCCAGATTAGTTGTCTAGTCATTTATAGATACTTTTTTTTTTATCCAGTTGAGGAGTAGTGTGAACTTCAGGGTTTTGCTGATTATGCTGATTATTTAAACCCAAACAACTATCTAATGGCTTTGAGATTATTACTGTTAAAACTCTACTGAGGGAAAATTTATTATTTTCTATTTCATTGTAGGTTGCCTGGGTTTGCCTTACTGGAAGGTTTAGAGCTCGTAATGTTTGTTACATGTTTGATTGAAATTTTAAAAATTTTCATAATAAGGGTGTTGTTTCTAGGGATTTTACTAAAGCTATTATCAAAAACAGTGATTGCAGCTCTTGTGATAATATACATGGGCATCAGCCTATTTTCTGGTCCAAGTAAAGCTCTTTAAATTATTCTGAATTTGGTTGGACAACTTCAAGATGAAGTGAGGTTTTAGAAGTGCCAAGTGAAGCAAAGATAAAATATTTTCACTTAGTTTATTGATGAATATTAAGAATTTCAAAAAACTGTGGTAATTTTGCAGATTACAAAAAGGAATTTGACTCTACCAATCACTATAATTCTGATTGAATGTGAGATTGTATGGCATATCTGTTAAGTTAGTTAACATAATAATGATTCTCTACAATAACAACGAGTTCTGTGTGACCATTTGTAACCCTTGTGATACTACTATAATTCAACATGGCTGCAATTTATTTCCTTTTCTTTTCAGTGTGGTTACTGATTTTATACCATGCAGAATTTATAGCAAGGGGAAATTGGGCCTTAGATGACCTAGATATTTGAAAAACTCTCTGCATTAGATTATGTTGATGATTTGGCTCTTTTGTCAATGATGCAGATGAGACAAACTTTTACATTAGGACTGTTGATAACATAGGATAGGTTTGGTGTAAAAAAAGAGAAAGTAGGGTGATAAATAAAAGAAAAAAAATTACCTATCTTCCTCTATGCACCCTAAAAAGTAGAAAATAAACCTAGAGCATATTAATGGTGCAATCAGTCACTGAATTCATATTCAAGGAAGATAGGGCACCAGCAATCTTGTTGAGTAGGTAAATCGGTGCCTTATCTTCCTTTGAAGCGAATACAATCTCAGTGACTGATTGCACCTTCAATATGCTTTAGACTTATTTTCTACATTTTAGCGTGCATACAGGAAGAATGAAATTAAATTTTTTGGTTTATATTTTTTTGTCACTAAAAATACCTACCTTCAGAAACTTTGATATATGACTCATAAACATTGACCACATTTTTCTTCCCTTTTGGAGTAGTGTTTAAGGTAGTCCATAACATTGGAGACATCCCAAGCTTTGAGATATGACTTAAGGTCATCCCCACCCCAATTTTTAATCAAGGAGGAAGAATAGTGGGGGAACAATTTGAAATAGTTCATAACGGTCATTATATGAGCTTTCATTTGATATCTGTAACTGTAGATCCTTGTGTTCAGAACATATGTATAGTAGAATGACTTTCACATTTCTTGTTTAGGGGGGAAGAAAGTATGGGGGAAAACCTTTTTAATAGCCTAATACACTCCTTACATCAGAAGCTTTCATTTGATACATAGCTTATTACTTCCCACACTCAAGTTCTGAAGGTATAGTGGAAAAAATGCTTTCATGCCTTCACATTTCTCTTTCTTAGGGGGGGGGGGGGAGGTCAATATCTTATATCCTATGATCCTCCCCACATCACAAGCTTTCATTTGACATGTAGCTTGTTACTTTTTGCACTCATGTTCTGGAGATATAGCAGAAGAATAGTTTTCACGCTTCCCCTTTTTTTTACGGGAGTGGGGGTCAATTTTTATAGTCTATGACACGCACTGCATTACAAGCTGTCATTTGACACAAATCATTAAGTTTCTCCATCACATTTGAAAGACATCATGGAACAACTGTACTGACAAAAGTTTCGAACAAGTTTCTCAGTTTATCTCAGGAATTATGTAACAGATACCAGTGACATGCAACATGAGACAAATCGAAAAATAAGCACTCCTACTGAAACTTTTATAAATTTGTGGAGATTGTGGTAAAATATTTAAATTGAAATATAAAAAATACCCATCTTCCTATATGTGCCCTAAAAATGGAAAATAAATCTACAACATATCGATGGTGCAATCAATCACTGAATTCGTATTAACTTAAAAGGAAGAGAGGGTGCTGGTAATCTTGTTGAATAGGTAAATCAGTGCCCTATCTTCTTTAAAGTGAGTATGAATTCAGTGACTGATTGTACCATCAATACATTTTAGGTTTATTTTTATTGCTCACAACTTTCCTTTAACATGCAATTTGTTACATTCAGCCCTCACTTTCAAAAGATACAGTAAAACAATTCTTTGCATAATTTCCCTTTTTTGGGAGAAAAGAAGACACGGAGTTTTTTTTATAACCTGTGACAGTCCTAACTTCAGAAGCTTTCATTTCATGCACAACTGTTACTTTTGGCCCTGATTTTCTGAAGGTATAAGCAGAAAATGTTTCTTATATTTCCACTTGGGGGGAGAGAGGAGAGAAAGCATGGGGGATTAATTTTTTTACAGCCTATTACACTCCCCACTGCACAAGTTTTTATTTGACATGTAAATCATTAATTCTGTCCATCAAGTTTGAAAGATATGGTGGAACAACTGTTTTGACAAATCCACAAACTGACAAATGACAAGTGAAAAGCAATATGATGCTAGATAAATTTATACACCTAAAGACTAAACTAAGCTACACAATAATTTAGTCCTTCCTAAAGTATGCTAAAAAAAAGCCTCGTTAAAAACCTCGTTAAAAAGCCTCGTTATGCTAAAAAAAAGCCTCGTTTACCAATACTTGTGAAGCATTAGTACATGGTAGTTAAACCTCAACTCTTAGTGTTCTAAGTAAGATAAGAACACTTAATGAATTTGATTCTAGATGTTTATGCATTCATTATCTTGGATAATTGTCAAATTAGACGAACAAGTCAGAAAATATCTTTGAGCTTATCTTATGCAGAGAGGGACTGTTAGTTTGGCCATGTTCTTTGCAAGCAGAACTATGGATTAAGCTAGTCAAGAACAATGTGCCCAAAGGCCTCAGAAAAAAAGAGACACCTAGAATGAAGTGGGCAGATAATGTCAAACAGGATGCTTTTGGAATTGGTCTGCGGTAACCAAATATGAAGGCAGATCACTTAATTTTTGAGACTGTCATTGCCCTTTTCATAAGAGTTAATAATTATACACTGGCAACAGATTCTTCAGGGGCAAGGAGCACTGACTGCAAGTTGAAATGTTATGATATGGTTTCAAGTAACAGCAGAACAATACAATCAGTCTGTAATTCTAGCTTTGGAAAGGTGTTCGTTTTTGTCTGTGATTTTTTGCAGGCTATGGCTGATCTGGAAACTGAGCTGTGATATGTGGTACTTTACGTGTTTGATGAGACTTAAGTGGTGTACAGACAGTCGCAGAAAAGACTCGAGTGTGTGGAGAATAATGCTTGGTTGCCCAGATTCAATGTTGGGATTCTAGTGCTCTAGCTTTTATAAATTCAGGTGTCGAAATATACACAGGTGATGGGTTGTTTGTCTGCACATATGAATTTCATTGCCTAACCTCTATTGTTTGATGATCAAGCACAAAAATAACTGCTTCCATCACATTATTGACATGCAGATTTTAAAATTCATACCAATAAAGAGTAGAACAGGGAAATTATTCTAAATAGGAACAGTTAGGCCTGAGTAAAAAACAATACCCCCAAAAATTTTAAAGAATGCAAATAAAACAATGCTACTTACTGTGAGAGAAACAGAGAGATCAAGTGGTGATCTCACAATGCTGGGAATTTTCTTTGCATCCTGTTAAAATTATAATAATATCTTTACAAATACACTGATGAAACAGAAAATACATAAACCATATTATGAAGAAATATTCATAAAAACGATTATTTTTAACTAAATCATTGTATCACAGTTATTATTAGGTTCACATTACTGTTGCTAAAGTTGAACTAATTTATAAACTTTTAGTTTACTAACACCACAGGCAAGTGTCTTTATTCTTGTGTAGTTATTTTTCCAAAAAAAAATTGTATGCTACTATTTCAAGGGTATAGGTAACTGTATACCATGCATTCAAATCTATGGAAATAAACGATTGATTTTAATTTTTATATGCCAATTTCTCCATACTCTCCAGAGATTCTCAAAAGTCCCAGCAACAATCCCTATTCTTCTGTTTATCTCCTGCCACACATCACCAGTATCCATTACATAGCTCCCAAGATAATTAAACAGAGAAATTTGCTCTAGAGTGAAAACCATTCAAAGCAACTGAAGCACCATCTGTTTGTTCAATTTTCATCACTTGTTTTTTTTTTTTCAGTTTATTACCAAACCTACTCTATTACCAGTCTCATTAACAGTCCTAATGAAAGAATTCACCTCATCAACATTATTAGCCAACAGGACCAAATCATCTGCATAATTTAAATTAGAATTTTTGAAATCTCTAGACCCTTTAAGGCCAAAATCTTTCCCTTGCAAAGAATTTTGCATAACATAATCAATAACCAAACTAAAGAGAAAAGGAGACAAAATGCACCCTTTCTAACTCTGCTATCAATAGTCAATTACTACAAGCCGTTCCAACTCTCACATGATTCAGTGTTATTATAGAGAGCTTCCATTATGCTAACTAACTTGTCTGGAAGTCCATATGATCTAACAATCAACCACAACTTATGCTGATCAACAGAGTCAAAAATCTTTTTGAAATCCACAAAGTTAGTAACCACAGGTTTCTAAAACTCTAAAAATTTCTCAAGAATCTGCCTAAGTGAAAATATTTGATCAATACATCCCTACCACTTCTGAATCTACACTGTTCATCATGCAACTGTCCATCAACCAAATTCTTAATTCTATTAAGTATAATCATGCAAAGAACTTTACCTGGAACAGAAAGTTGGGTTGGGTTGTTTTACCTTTGAGCGGCATTTTTTTGCACACCATGGGCTAAATGGCCAGGTCACATGGACCCCGAAGGCTCAGAGAAGGTTGGGGGAGGGGACCCACTGGAACAGCTGTTGGGAGACAGATGGTAGCCTCCCGTCAAGACCATCCAGCGTGTTCTTTAACGTGCACAGGGTATGGCTCTCCCGCACAAGGGGCCACGGCTTAACGTCCCATCCGACGGACGGCGGCCTTTCCAAGCCCATCGGTGTCCCCTACTGACCGTGGGCAGGGCGGGGAATTTTGCGGAGATAAATCTCAACACTGACCCAGCTGGGACTCGAACCTGGTAACTACAGATTACGAGCCTGGCGCGCTACCGACTGAGCCACCCCTGCCGCCTGGAACAGAAAGTAAACTGTAATAGTTCTAGTAAAATCCTTAGGAACAACACATTTTATCATAATATATATCCAAAATTTCAGCATTTCAGTGGTGATTTCATCCACCATTGGGGATTTATGTAGTTTTAATGTAGAGATAGCCAAAGTGACTTTGGAATATGATATACGAAAAATAGGTTATTGTACAATGAATTATCACATTCATTTACTTTGTTTAGAAATAAACTAACAAATTTACTTAGATTTGCCAAAAGAAATTATTATAAAAATAGAATTTCCTTAACCTTAACTGATACTAAAGAACAATGGAAAACAATCAATGAAATTACAGAAAACAATAAACTAAAGAATAGAATTAAGGAAATAAAAGTTGGAAAAAAATATTTTATCTGTAAATGACAATAAACCCGAAATTGCTGAATACTTTAATGATTATTATGCAAATATAACTTCAACCTTAACCTCAAAAATACCAGAATATTCTATAGCATATGAAAAATTCACTGATCTATAAATTCAATAGCACTTTTACCAACAACTGAATGTGAGATCACAAGTATTGTAAATGCTTTTAAATTAATCACCAGGTGAAGATAACTACTATTCTATTAAGTAAAATTATTCCTTATATTTGTCATGATTTAAAACAAATAATCTTTTCTTTGAAAAAAAAAAAAACGAATTTTTTCCATCTGCTCTCAAAACTTCGATTATCACCCCTATTTTTAAACCAGAAAGGAAAATTGATGTAAACAATTATAGACCCATTTCAATACAAGTAATTTTCTCAAAATTAATTGAGAAAATTTTAAATGGTAAGATTGCAAAGTTTCTTGAATAAAAATGATATTTCTGATAATCAATTCAGGTTTGACAAAAACAAGAGTACTGAAGAAGTTATTGCAGTGCTCATGGATAAAATTTATAATGGACTTAATGTAAACAAAAAATAGCTGTTTTATTTGTTGATATTTCTAAAACTTTTGATACATTATCGATCTGTAAATTAAAAAAACTGGAAAATTAAGGAATTAGGAGTATTACATTAGATTGGTTCAAATTGTATTTAACAAAAGAGAATGCAGAAAGTTAAAATTGAAACTGTTCAAGCAGTTCTATGATAATAAATTTTTGGAGTCCTCAAGGTTCCATTTTATGACCACAATTATTTTTACTATATATAAATGATCTTTTAGAGGTAAAATTTAGGGGTAGCATCATTTCCTTTGCTGATGACATGGCTTTAGCATATATTGCTAATACCGATACTGAAGTACAGCAGAATATTAATATAGATTTGGCTGTTTTGAGGAGTGGTTTGACAAAAATAAACTCTCTATTAATGTGTGTGAGGGAATGATATTAATCTAGGTGAATTTTACTATCATGATCTTAAATGTTTATTGTCATTAAATGATATAAGCTTGTGATCTCTTTGTGGTTGTCAAAAAATAATGTCTACTTATAGGATAAAATATTTGGGTGTTATTTTTGAAAAACAGTTAAATTAAAATGATCATATTCAAAAATTAATAAAATTCTACCTCAGTTTTAGACATTAAGAGAATTATTAGATCTAGAGACTAAAAAAAGGTTTATATCTGTTTTATTCATTCAAGAATACAGTTATGCTCTCTTTATTTGGAAACATTTGAAAACTCGCTTAAACCTAAAAAAATTATGCATAAATATATATCTAAATTTATGACATTCTTCCATGCAAAGTTTTCTTTGACTTGCAAATTTTAAATCTTGAACAGAAAAAATACTGTTAGTTTACCAAATTATCTGAGTGAAATAACACAACATAAATTTCAAAAACCAAATTAAAAATGGCTGTTAAGCTAATTTGGCATGATTTTACAAAAATTCGAATTTAGAAAATTAAATTTTATTTATATGATTTTATCTATCTATTTTTTTTATAATTTTATTAAATCAAGAACATTATATTAAAACCCCACTGGCAAGTTGTAATAACTCTTGTGATTTAAAGACGAAACTGTATTTCTAATGTACATATGAATGAATAAAATTATTATTATATTTATAACAAGTGTTACTAAGGAAATGCAGTTCATATAACATAGTGTTTATGAGTAGGATTCAGTTTTTGACTTCAGTTGACTTTTGACTTCAGTTTTAACCCTTCCAGGGTCTCCGACAAATATAGACAGTGACAGAATCTGAAATGATTAACCCAAGCCATCTAATCTATGTTCATTTTTAGTACAACAACAAAAAAAAAGATTTTTTTTTAAATAGGAAGTGCTATTTATTTTTTTTTACATATATCTTATAAAAATACAAAATTCAAGTTTGAAAACCAATATTTTCTTTTTTCATTTGATGCATAATTTATTAAACTACAATACAAATAATTTGCTAAAACCATCTGTTTGCCATTTCTTAGAATCCTCTTTAAACATTACTCTATGCCAGTGTCTCGCAAACTGTGTGCCGCGAGAGATTTTCAAATTGACACTAGATATTCCAAAGATTTCATTTTGACTTGACTTGTGTTATCGACGTGCTTTAATAAAAATCTTTCAGATTTTATCAACTGGGATCTTGTAAGTATTTATCAAGCTTTTTCGAAATTTTGGAATTAATTTTTGATTATTTCATGCTATAGAATGGACAATATTTAAAAGAAACACCGAGTTATGAATTAAAGAACGAGAGCAAATCTTCAGGTAAAACCAGGCTGATGACTTCAACAAAGCGCAAATATAATGACAATTATATATAGTTTGCTTTTATTCTTTTTCAGGTGTGCCGTGGAAAAAAAAAAGATTCAGTGTGCCGCGGAAAAAGAATAGATTCAGTGTGCTGCGGAAAAAAAATTAGATTCAGTGTGCCGCAGAGTAAAAAAGTTTGCGAGACACTGCTCTATGCTGAAGCAACCCTGATTTAAGCTCGCAAGTTTGATTTGAACAAATTATCACCAAATTCTTCCTTAAAGTTTCTAAAATCTCCTGAAAATTAAGAAAAAAATAACTGTTATTTTCAAAAACAGAAGATTTTGGAAGAAATTAAAGTGCATACCTCTGGTGTTTTTTCTTTTCTCTTTTACACTCTGTTCTACTTTAAACCTATAGCAGTATTACTAGAATTATTCTATGCATTGTTCCCACTCCTCAAACAGAAAACTAGAAGTACCCTTATTTTAACCAGAGTTTGTTATTTAAGACATCAGGGTTTTATTTTTTCAAGAAGATAAAACATATTTAGATATAACAACATGACATTCAACTTAAAAATAACTTGTGGGATCATCAATAAGCATAAATAATCCATAGTACCAATCTTATGTAGCATACCTGCAGATTTCATAATCACTACAGCATTTCTTTTGTCATCTAACACCTGACCTAAAATATAATAGTTTCGGACTCATGCTTTATTAAAGCATGGTTAATCTTGATCTTTCCTCCCTCTCTCCCTCTATTGCATTGATTGGCCTACCCTTTTAGTCGTGGTTAACATCTGATGGGATTGCATGCAGTTTTTTGCCAGAATCTAATGCTTCATGAATAAGTGAAAAAGGTTGGATAGCAGCTATAACAAAATTTCAATCTTTATAAAAGTGATTTTAAAAAATGCCAAAATAAAGCAGGAAAAAAAAGCCAGTTTCTTTCATACAAAAAGCAATATTTCAAGCCATATGCAAATTGAATATTTTCTAAGCTAGACAGCTTCTAAAAAATTACAGCTCTACCTTGAAAAAAGCTAATTTGGCAACACTGGTACCACTGAACAATTTGAACGGGAGGTCGAGGGAGGGCAAACAACTCCACTGAAATATTCCTGAATTCAACAATAAATATGATGTTATTATAATCTAAACTGGGTTTAGATATGATTAAAAATTTTAATTTTCATTCTTCACTCTAATAAATGATAAAAACAATGCTAGGAATAAAAAAATAAAAGCAAAAACCAGAGTAAGCAGAAATAAATATGGTGCTTCAGAACTCTACCAACAAATTTCATGGATGAACTCCTCACACCAAAACAACAAAAATATTCTTATTTTGAATAGTTCCAGTGTGAAGGCATTTTATAGGCAACTAATGAATATGCATTAGCCAAAGAGTGAGATTTGGCAAAGTAGGACCATAGAGTTGTTTGTGCAAGCACACTGTCTAGATGGCACCAAGTGTAGATGGCTGAATGTCATGGGAAAGAGTGAAAAGTCATACTTAGTGGAAAAAAAGACAGAGCTAGCATTAGTTCAATGGTTAGAATACTCTAGCATGTTTCTAGAGAAATGAGTCCCACATGTAGAAAAAAAATTTCCACAAAACATTTACTGTTTTTACAATGTGAATCTGATAAATATACCTGCCAATTATTGGCTATGTAAATATTCCACCAAAGTGGCTTTCATATTTATAAAGCTAATTTTACCCTTTTCCATTAAAATGTAAGACTTATTTTTTCACTATTTGCACTCTTAGAAATTGGGGTATAGTTCAGATTCTAACAGATTTTGACTTGTATGCTAACAATTGAAATTGGCAACTGGTGCAGAAGTGAAAGAGAATAATTTTGAAATATTTTCTCAGTATCATTTATTGGTCGTAGTTACTTTTCCTTTGCAATATGATTAGGATGTGTTTATTGACTTCAGTTGAGCACAACAACTCAAAAGCAATATGCACCGTAAAGGTGAGGAAATATTTTTTTTAAGTTTGGAGAAGCCAAAAGAACTGTGTATGGCTTAGAGGTCAATACAACTTAGATTCAAACAAATATCGCATTTAGCAGTTCTGAAATTCCTGTATCAAAATGTAAATTTATTGTAGAAAATTATAAATATTAAAAACATACTTATTTAATTAAACCAGGAAAAACAACTTACTGTTAATGGTGTAGACATTTTTTCAAGGCTATGAAGAATTCTTTTTGCAGCTGAACTCATATATTCAAAATCATCATTTGTACGATTTTTCTTCACAGTTATCTGACTTCTTGTAGGCTTTGAGTTCTGTAAAATAAAATTCCTAGTTACAAAGCAATTACTGAAGATTACATTTGAAAGTATATATATTGTTGTTGTTTTTTGTCACTGTGTGCATACATAAGATAAAGAAAACTAGAAGTTATTTGCATATACATTACTGTTTATACAAGTTTTCCCATATAAATTTACGATTTCCCATTCTACCATATATATTCAAAATTGAACTCCATTGGTATTAGTTTTACTGTCAACCAATGCAGAAGAGCAGATATGGAAAAACAAGGAATAATACTTTAATATTTAAAAAGTCATACTGTGGAGTAAAAGAACTTTGTTTTGTGACATTGAAAAATTAAGTATGAAAATTACTTCAGTATTTTAAAACATTATGTAGTGGCAGGACCAGATATGGGGGAAGAGCATAGCACTCTCCCAAACAGCTCCTTTATATTTTTTGGGCTCAACTGCAATTCTTGCCCCCCCCCCCTCAATTTTTTTTTTACAGATCCAGGCCTGTGTAGTAGAGTATAAGCACTCTGATGTGGTTAAACACTGTAACATCACTTATGCTGAACTGTGGTATCGTTACACTAGCTGCAGGTGAATTCATTAGAATATCAATTTAGCTGTTAGGAGTGAAACTGCTTAATACATTTACACTCACAAGATTTATATTTTGCACTGAACTGCAGTAGCTCAGAAGTAACAGCATCAATGCTAGTTTTAAATAAGTGATTATGTATACGGAAAGCATGCTGATTTGCCACAAAGCATAAAGTCTGTATGTAAAGACTCTTTCCTCTTTTTACAACAAGGGCATAAGATCATTTGTAACTAAAAGGTGCATTTATATTAATTCAACTATAACTATTATTCTAACTGCAGTAAAATTTCCTTACAACAAATGGTGATATTATAAGAAATGCTTTGAGAACAAGACTATTTCAAGGTATTTACTACCCATTTTATACACTTCATGTGCTATTTAACTTCTGTATAATGAGTTAAATTTAAGGATATTTAAGATATCCTTGTACAATTAATATATTTAAAATATTTTTTTCTTTCTTTCACTTGAATAAAAATGAATCTTTTTTCTGGAAATGTGTTACATGTTAAAGCACTATGCATGTGCAATATAACAGTGTGAGGTGTAAGGATGTGCAATGTCTTAGAGGAACCTGATATTGTCACATATATTACAATATCTGTTTTTCTACTTACACTGTTGCATGCCTATGGACACTGCTAAGTTACCACACTAGTGACCAGTGATGGAATACAAGCTGGTTGTAAGCTACCTTTGCTCAGGTGAAAATCTCCTTTTTTCCCACCTATTATAAAAACTAAAATTTCCTATTTTCCCCCTTCCTACACATGAAACTAAAATGTGATTTCTCAGAGTTTGGGCAATTTTACCTCTAAGTAACACTTTTATTCCACACAATAGATGAAATAGTTCATTGTGTGCAATTAAACTTTTATAACAATTCAACTCTTTTAAAAATCATCCAAAGTGTCTAAAACCACTACATAAACAATGTATCATACTAAATTAAGACCTAGGAATGTTAAAACATTCAAAAAGATCCTAAAAAAATAAGGTCAAAAGTTACTTTGGAAATAAAAATTAACAAAAAATAAAATAGCTATTAGATCTTTTCCTAGATTAATAGATGTCTATTGCATTTAAGTTTCATATCATGGTGAAACATAGTGTTTCCAGTCAGTTCTTTAATTGCCATTACTGCTACCTCTAAATGTCATTTTATGTTAATTATTTTATTACTTGTGATGTTAATGCAGCATCATTCATATATAAATGATGCAGCCATTCATGAAAATGGCGGAACTATTAGCGGAACTATTAGCGTCATTCAAAAATGAATGATGTGGCATTCAATGTGTTAAATGCACTTAATGCACTATGTTAAACTATATCTTGAAGCAAGTATCTGTAGTAAAAGAAAATTTTTGTTATTTCAGAAGTACTAACATTATGGGCAACCATATGATTTTTCTCTAGAAGGTGGGTAAAAAGCATGATTTGCTGTTCACAGCTTATTTTTTCATTGACTTATGTAAAACGTTTTCTTCGAATTCCAGAAAGGTAGGAAAAATGTCCTCTCTTACCACTTCTCAAACATCCATATTGCCACTGATCTCTCTTACTAGTCCTTGAACATACATTTGTCACTGATGTAGTACCAAGACACTTTAAACACATTGCATGCCAAGCTGATTTCACTAAGGTTTTCCCTTGGGCCATACACCTTTTTCTTTAATTGCCATTACTGCTACCTCTAAATGTCATTTTATGTTAATTATTTTATCACTTGTGATGTTAATGCAGCATCATTCATATATAAATGATGCAGCCATTCATGAAAATGGTGGAACTATTAGCGTCATTCAAAAATGAATGATGTGGCATTCAATGTGTTAAATGCACTTAATGCACTATGTTAAAAGATATAATTTAAAATACTTCCCATCAGTGATAAATTAAGGTACAAATTAGAGTAGAAACTTCCTTACCTGATAAGGAAGTGATGACAACTGTGCTCGCCGATATGCTGAAGCACCACCATATGTTGTTTTTCCTTCATAAAATGGTGAAGAAACTTTTCTTTCAGTTGAAATAGGACTAGTTCCCTAAAATATGGAGAAAACCATGCTACGATTAAAATACTTATATGTTAAAAGCTTGTATAACTGCAAATTTTTATGCACATAAAAATGGAATTTAGTTTGTAAAATTTTTAATTTTTTCAATTTTAAGACCATATGAAGAACAATGCAAGTGCTTTTTACATCTCTGCACCTACTTAGATTATACTAGGTAAATTCTTGATATATTATATATAGATAGATTGATACTTAGGTAATTCAAACATAACCTGGATTTTCTCTAAAAAAATTATTAATCAAAATTTTTAGTCAAAAACAATATTTATTTGTTGACATATTCTCTCTGAACCTCTCAACACCATAGCCATCACTCAGGTAACTTCATTATACCCTTTTCAAAGGTTTTGGTTGCTCATCCAGCCATCATTGCACAAAAAGTTTAACATCATTGTCAGTTCTAAATCTTATTTCTCCTGGGGCTTATTTGAAAGGACTGAACAAAGCAATATTACTTGGTGTTAAATCAGAACTATAGGCAGGATGTGGCAGCATTTCCTAATGTTCTCATTGTTATAGCAGGGGTGTGAGGATGTGCATTGCCTTGGAGGAACCTCATAGGCCACATGTTTTCAACTTCTGTCCAGCCTTCTTTAAACTACTTGCTCCATTCAAACACTTGGGTCCCTGAGAGCATTTCATCACTGAACTGTGCTCTGAGTCTGGTAAAAATATTAATAGGATTCAAGTTTTCACTGGTTATAAATTTCCCAATAATGTACTGTGCACCAGCCAGAGGAACAAGGTGTTCACTAGTGATTACTACTGACAAAAGGTGAATGACCCAAGGACAGGGTTTGGTTGTTGGGTTGTTTTACCTCTGAGTGGCACATTTTGCATGCAATAGGATAAATGGCCAGGTCACAAGGACCCTGAGGGCTCCCAGAAGGTTGGGGGAGGAGACCCACTGGACAGCTATTAGGAGACATGGCAATTTCCAGTCAAAACCATCCAGCATGGTCTTTAACATGCAGAGGGAATGGCTCTCTCACACAAGAGGCCACAGCTTAACATCCCATCTGACAGTCTATCCAAGCTCATCAATGTCCCCTGCTGACTGAGGGTAGTGTGGGGAGCTTTGCAGAGATAAATCACAATGCTGGCCCAGGTGGGACTTGAAACTGGAGATAACGAGCCTAGCACGCTACCAACTGAGCCACTCATATTCACTTGAGATTAAATTTAGTCCACTTTAGCATTTTCAATAAATTTTACATTAAAATGTTATATTAACCAAATAATTCAGATGTCTCAATATGATTTTAAATACATTAGTCCCTCATGAGTAGAAAAGAGAAAAGTAGTCGTAGTAGTCCAGATCAGTAGACCATACTGATCTAATAGCCATTCCCTTCCACAAGAGAGTATCTCTTTTGAACGGCACTAACAGTCTGCACCATGAGAAGGTGAGGTTGGACTTTCGGTGCTAGGTCTGGCCAGTTCTGTGTATCATCATGGGTGATTGGTGCATAGCTCTCCTTCCAGTGACTTTTTTTTTCCTACCCTGCTGAGGAGAGGTCAACCACACAGGGTCCTGGTGATGACCATGTAAACCAACTAGAATTGATTAATGGTTCTGAGCTTAATTATGGATCCTGAATTTGCTGTACTGGTGGGCTTCTGTTGAGGGAGAATACTCTGCTGTGTTTTCTGTTTGTTCATGTTGACAGCCTGAAGTGAATAGATTCACAGGATACGTTTTATCAGCTGGTGGATAATCATGACCTGAGGCCATCGCAAGTACCTGAACTCATGCTTCTACGGGCATTGTCAAGCCTGCATTAGAAGAAGTCTTAGAGTGTAGATGGCTTCATCCTTTAGTAGTGGGGGAAACAGGTCTTTGCCTAATGCCTGCAATTAGGGACACTTCAATATGATGCTTGAAGCAATATGTGGTATTTATATACACTACACGAAATAAAAAATGCAACATTTGCAAGAAGTTATGCAAATATGATTAAATTTAGGGAGGCAGTAGTATATGGAAATGATGATTGATTTGGGTTGTTTTACCTCTGAGCGGCACTTTTTTGCACACCATGGGCTAAATGGCCAGGTCACATGGACCCCGAAGGCTCAGAGAAGGATGGGGGAGGGGACCCACTGGAACAGCTGTTGGGAGACAGATGGTAGTCTCCCGTCAAGGCCATCCAGCGTGTTCTTTAACGCACACAGGGTATGGCTCTCCCACACATGGGACCACGGCTTAACGTCCCATCCGACGGACGGTGGCCTTTCCAAGCCCATTGGTGTCCCTACTGACCGTGGGCAGGGCGGGGAATTTTGTGGAGATAAATCTCAATGCTGACCCAGCTGGGACTCGAACCTGGGAACTACACATTGCGAGCCTGGCACGCTACCGACTGAGCCACCCCCGCCCCACAGGACGATTGAAATGATTGGACAAGGCCGAGTTGACATCACAGGTGCGGAGCAGTCAAACACAGATAAAAGCAACCAAAGCTCTCTGGTTTAGAAAATATTGTGAAAATTGTTCTAAACTGCTAAAGATGCCCTTACTCAGAGTTGACAGCTGTTCCAACAGTTAACAGACTTTGAACATGGAAGAATCATTGGCCTTAGAGAAGCTGGTTTGTCATACAGAGATGTGACCAACCCTGGGTTGCAATCCCAGCACCACTGTGTTCAGGAAGGATCCAGCACGTCAAAAAAGATCAGGAAGATGACATATGACCATGGAGCGACAGAAGCACCATTTGCGATGCATGGCATTGCATGACAGATTCGCGATTACAATGCAACTGCAAAGACTGGCAATACGTAACACATCGAATACCTACCAGGCGGATGCTAAACAACAGGTTTTTACAGTTTTCATTGCGAGTCTATTGTCTGGCACTGCGTTTGTCCCTCACATCTGCCCACATGCAAGCATGTCTTCAGTAGTGTCACCTCAGACAGAACTGGAATGAACAAGAGTGGAGTACTGTGGTGTTTAGTGATGAATCTCGTTTTCATCTTGGTCAGAATGATGTTAGATGTGTTCATAGTCAACCAGGGGAAAGAAGTGCCATCAAGTACATGCGACATCATCACACAGCTCCAGCACCTGGTGTCTTGGTGTGGGGTGCCATTAGCCAGACATCTCAGTCAGAACTAGTCATCACAAGGGAATCCTAACTGCCCAACGATATGTTACCAACATTTTGCAGCCATTAGTTGTCCTATTTGTTCAGCAGCACAGAACCTTTTACCAACACCAGTTCCCACACAACCAGCTTTAGTCTTCAGTATCTACATGAGCAAAACGTTCAGGTAGTACCATGGCCAGTACACCCACTGGACCTTTCACCTATTGAACACATCTGGGGCATGATGGACAGACAGCAATAGAACAGCGACTTCGCACTATTTGACATTCTATCTCTCAGGAGGACATTATAGAGCTGTACGATAGCTTTCCATGCCGTGTTCATGAATGCACTGCTGCGTGGAGCGGTTCAGCATCATACTAATTATACCACTTTACAAGGTAGGTAAAGTGGTAATTTTCCATTTTTTTTTTTGATAATGTAATCAATCGCACATCTCAGTGTATGCTAACAGCTGCCTGCATGACAATAAAATGGCATTAATCTTTCTAGGTGTTGCAATTTTTTCCCCGTAGTGTATTTAAAAATTTATTACTAGCGGTCGTAAGGGCTTCTAACATGAACCCCATGCATCCAGATCCCTTTAATCTAGATTTCCACTTTATACAGAAAAAATTGAATTAGGCTCATTAATCTAAAAATGAGGTTGTAGATTCATTTCTGATAAGCTGTTTTTTTCTTCTTGAAAGAAAATTTCTTTCGTTAAGGGTAAACATAAGGGTATTTTAGTGGGGAAGCATGGAAGTTGAAGAAACATAATCCAGAAGTAAGCATACCTAGCATGACAATGTTAATGGGTATTCATTGGTCATGAAAGCAAATACATATTAAGTAAATACACACCAAGCAGCTATAAGAGTATTGTGCTTTTTTATATTACAGCATAAATATTAAAAAATTCACACTTTTTTCTAATATTTTAAAATTTTATCTAACCATATCATCAATCCTTTGTTTTAAAAAGTAACAAAGAAAATATCAGTAGGCATATGATGTAAAGGACTGAACATGATTTTTTTTTACCTATCGTCCTACTGTGTTTGGCTTTGACATTTGTTGGTTTGTGGATTTGACAAAACATTGTTCCAACGTATCTTTCAAATGTGATGGAGAAACTTAATGATTTATCTGCCAAATGAAAGCTTATGATGCGGAGGATGTGGGGAGTGTCATAGGCTATAAAAAATTGATTCCCCATATTTTCTTCCCCCCTAAAAAAGGGGAAATGAAAACAATTCTTAAACTAAGGCTGAAAGCAACAATATGTCAAATGAATGCTTCTGATGCAGGGAATGTAGACTACGAAAAATTGACCCCCCATGCTTTCTTCCCTCTTTAAAAGAAGGGGGGGGGGAATGAAAATTGTTCCCCTATATCTCCTGAATGCAAGTACGGAAAGTAGCAAACTATGTGTCAAATGAAAGCTGTGATGCGGGGAGTGTCCTAATATATAAAAAATTAACCCCTCATGCTTTCTTCCCCCTAAAAAGGGGGAAATGTGAAAACTATTCTTCCGCTATATCTCCAGAATGTGAATGATGAAAGTAACAAGCTACATGTCAAATGGAAGCTTCTGATACAGGGAGTGTCGTAGGCTATGAAAAACTGACCTCTTATACTTTCTTCCCCCTCTAAAAAAGGGAAAATGTGAGTCAGTCTACCATATCTTCCGAACGCAAGGGCCTACACTTAAGAGTTAAGTATCAAATGAGAGCTTGTATAATGACGGTGGTAAACTATTTCGAATTTTACGCAAAAAGTAGAAAATAAACCTAAAGCATATCGATTGGCAATCAGTCACTGAATTTGTATTCACTTCAAAGGAAGATAGAGCACTGATTTATCTATTCAACAAGACTGCCGGTGCCCTATCTTCCTCTGAAGTGAATATGAATTCAGTGATTGCACCATCGAGATACACTTTAGGCTTATTTTCTACTTTTTAAGGCTTTTTTTTAAAAAAACCCACAAAGCAGATGGGGAAATATTATATGACATTGGAAATAAAGTCTCTTGTCCCCAACTTTTTTACATTTTTTGGCTCGATTGTGTTTCTTATCCCTCACCCCTTTTTTCTAGATTGAGGCTTGATAGAACACAATGTTTCCTTGGGTTATAAAGATCTTTTAAAAAATGTTCTTGCAAAATGAGTTATATTTATTGGTTTACTATTATTTTCTCTCTATTTGGATTATTAACGATCTCATGAGGGTGGCTGCTGGGTCTCTTTTCTTCATTCCCGAGATTCATTTTTCGTGGGCAGACCCAAATCTTGAAGTAGAATGCATATCGCCTCTGGCACATATGAAAATCTTGTTTTCAAAGAGAATTAAGTTTTTCCTTTGCCTACTCTTTCACTATTTAACAGTTTTAATTAAAGCTAGCAGATGATGGGAAAAATGTAAATAATATATAATTAGCTATTAAACAACATAAAAGGTATTCATCTTTTATTCTCAAATTTAAAAAGTTGCATTTTCCACACTTCTCTCGAAAAGAAGGTAGATTATTGCTGTCAGGGGGCCTACACTTAAGTGTTAAGTATCAAATGAGAGCTTGTATAATGAATTAAATCTTTCAAAAAGCTACCACTAAAATTTTAAATTTCTGTTACATACATATATATATATATTATTTGAATAACTCGATAACAGCTCTACTGTTTCCATATTTAGTGATCTGTAAAGACATATAAATTAAAACTACCAAAGTATTTGAAAAATGCGATCCCCCTAGGTCTAAAGTGCCAACTTATTGTTGACAGTGAAAATTTTGTCATCTTCACATTCTACAACCAAAATTGAAAATTTCTAGCATAAATTCATCGTTTGTAATATTCATTTTGAAATTTTGGAATTTTAAAAAATTTCCACCACTAGAGGGTGCAATTATAGCTTTAGAGAGATTTGGCAAATGCACATCGTAATATTTCATCAATACCTATCCAACACAAAAGGAATTTTTAATTCATCTTTGTAAACAAAAAAAGTTTGATGTCTGCAGACATTGAACTTACAGAGACCGACAGACAGACAACAATGGGGTAGGGAAGGGAAGGGAAAAAACTTAATTGTACCTGGAAAATGTAAAAAGCAAGACAACTGGATTTTCATTGCAATATAAACTGTCTCCCTACGTTTTAGAGGTCTTTAAAAATGCATGAAATAAAAAGCTAATAATTTTTTTGCCTCTTTTTATCCTTAATTTTTTCCTCTTTTACCCTTCTGAAAGGGGAGGATTACCCTCATGCCCCCTACCACCTGATCCAGCTCTGCTTTGGGTATTTAGTTTTAACAAGTCTATTATTATTCCATTGCAAGTCATTATAATATAAATAATCCTATGTGCTTTTTAAGCTGTGCTGTGGCCGAGTGGTTAGCACACTTGGCTATTGCTCAAAGGGACCTAGGTTCGAGCCCTGGATAAGACATGGACGTTAATGTTGTTTTTCTGCTGAGGTCCCACCAACCTCACAGGCCTTCTGCTATGGCATATAAACTGACAGATTCCTGTCAGACCTCTGACAAGACTGACAGATTCCTGATTAAACTCAAGATTCCTGTCAGACCTTCGGCAAGCAGCTGCTTGAGGGGGTATTTTGTTCTATTATGTACTTTTGACTCCCATCCTTCTTTCGATGTATATCTCTAGATCCTTCATAAATGATTTCCTGGTACATTTCTGGTTGCTTAGGTTAATGTGAAAAATAATGATAATTATGATTCTTTTTTTCAATGCATTTTCTTTCCATTATTATGGAATTGGAAACAAATGCACCATGCGTTTACTCTTTGTGAATAAGAATATTTAAATTATTTTTCAAATTTAGTCACAAATAACTAATTTTAAAAAATTGCTATACATAAGAGTATAACATTTTCAAATAAATTGTAAATAAGTAAATAATTTCATTCATATTATATTGTTGAAATTGTGTTTCATGAATATGCCGGTACCTTACTGAATTACCAAAATCTTTGGATAAATATTCGAGATTTATCTAGCACAGTTTCAGAATCAATATGAGAATCACTAAAAATAATTGAATCTGAACTTCTGATAAAGCTGTTTTTCATTTACAAGTCATAACAAAGCAATTATTACTTTTGATTTCATCAAATGCTAATTTAAATATGAAAATAACTCTGAAATAAGCACTGAGATCTACCTTAGCAAGCAAAGGTTTTAAAACAAAAAATTATTCAACACAACAGAACAGTTTTGAAGACACATAGGTGACAATACTATTCTCGGAGCTTTCTGTATATAGGAAAGGATGGGAAAGGGAAACAGGAAGAATTCTGCCTGAAGGTTGGGTTGTTTTACCTCTGAGCGGTACTTTTTTGCACACCATGCTGCCTGAAGGTACGACAAAAGGAGTGGTATTGAGGTTTGTTAAATTAGAGACTGCCTTTGATGGGGGGGGGGGGGAACAAGCAAGACAGAATAGAGGCAGCAGTAGGCCATTATGGTCTTTTGCATGATATTTGAGGCTTTCAAAGGATTAATCCAACTACCAGATTCAAAAGTTATATAGAAATTTCTCTGCATGACTGTGGAGTTGGGTTGGGTTGTTTTACCTCTGAGCGGCACCTTTTTGGACACCATGGGCTAAATGGCCAGGTCACATGGACCCCGAAGGCTCAGAGAAGGTTGGGGGAGGGGACCCACTGGAATAGCTGTTGGGAGACAGATGGTAGTCTCCCGTCAAGGCCATCCAGCGTGTTCTTTAATGTGCACAGGGTATGGCTCTCCCGCACACGGGGCCACGGCTTAACGTCCCATCCGACGGACGGCGGCCTTTCCAAGCCCATCAGTGTCCCCTACTGACTGTGGGCAGGGCGGGGAATTTTTGCGGAGATAAATCTCAACGCTGACCCAGCTAGGACTCAAACCTGGGAACTGCAGATTACGAGCCTGGCGTGCTACCGACTGAGCCACCCCCCGCTCCATGACTGTGGAGATTCTGATTGATGAAACAATAGAACACATTTTCAGTTCTTTACCTGGTAAGCATTTTGCCAATTAGGCAATGTGAATGTCCCATTCCATATAGAAACCAAAGAGAATAATACTAAGAAATAAATCAAGATTTTTTATATGACCTGTTAGCTGTTTCAGTCACATTGAAAAATTTCATCTTTTTTTGCAGAATATTATTTTTTACCACTGACATTAAGAGTTGGTTATCAATTATGGTTCAGATCCAAATATTTTGCATTTTTATTATTAAGACCATGCTTTTCTACAATTAATAAAAAATAAAATTGCAACAGTATTAAGAAAAGAAAAAGCTGTCTGATCAATAATTAAAAAAATGTGACTAAAAAAATTATCTGTTCACATCACATTTCATTTGACCAAGACTTCATGAGAAACTTTATTACATTAGTACTTAATAATAATTTTAAAATTAAAAACTGTGCTAAGTAGAAATATTCATAAACAAGAATTCAGTGATGATAAATACTTACCAAAACTGGCCCTCCAAAGCTTGAGAGACTAAAAGACGCTTTGTTGCTCCGAATGGTAGAATGAGGCCTTGAAGGCTGCTTCAGTGCAGTTTCAATGCCATGGGACCATAATGATATCTGATTTTGACTCAGACTCTTGCCAACTACAATAGAAATGATTTGTTTCTTAAATATCTGTTAGCAATTGTTTAACAAATATAAAGGTAGTTCAAATGAAAAATGGACAACCCCTATACCTGGGTAATGGACTTACTGATTTTTGTGCTTTCACACAGGGTTGGGTTGTTTTACCTCTGAGTGGCACTTTTTTGCACACCATGGGCTAAATGGCCAGGTCACATGGACCCCGAAGGCTCAGAGAAGGTTGGGGGAGGGGACCCACTGGAATAGCTGTTGGGAGACAGATGGTAGTCTCCCGTCAAGGCCATCCAGAGTGTTCTTTAACGTGCACAGGGTATGGCTCTCCCGCACACGGGGCCACGGCTTAATGTCCCATCCGACGGCCTTTCCAAGCCCATCGGTTTCCCCTACTGACCGTGAGCAGGGCGGGGAATTTTGCGGAGATAAATCTCAACGCTGACCCAGCTGGGACTCAAACCTGGGAACTACAGATTACGAGCCTGGCGCGCTACCGACTGAGCCTCCCCCGCCCCACTTTCACACTAGGAAATGGGTTACATAGAAGGAACTCATCAATGGCAGAATTAGTGGTAAGTATTGACTTGACTATGAGAGTAATTTGTGCATTCCAGGAAAACCAAACATGGAAGTGTCCAAAGCTGAACAATATGGGGTATATAGTATGCTGACATTTCAATTTGACTATTAAGGTCCACTGACGATTCACTTTCTGGACTGTGATGATACCATCAACTTGCAACAATATGGCAAAACTTTGGGTCATTTAAGGTAGGCAATATATACAAAGTGCTCAGGACTTTTGGCAAGAAAGTTGTTTGTTGCAAAATGATGGCTGCTCCCATATTGCCCAATTTTTTTTTTGCCAGTCACAATGTTGAACAGATATCATTAGGAGTGCCGGAACATTCTCCTTGTAGTCCTGGAATCGTCCCTATGAGATTTTCACATTTCTGGGATAATAATTTTTTTCCTCTAAAAAGCATAACGAAAAGAAGGAAGCTGAAGTCAGACAAAGAGGATTGTCACAGACTTTCTTGTGCAACAGCCAAAGTCACTGTAAGAAAGAGGGTATCATGTTGCAAATTTTTATGTTGGGACATGTCTCTCAATAGGTATGTGAATTTGAACAGACCAATAAAAGATTTACACTTCATTTCTGACTTGTTCAATTTTCATTTGAATGGCCCTTATACCATATTTTTCATCATACTAAAAACTAACACACATGAAACCATACAGTTAATATAGGGGGTCCTCATTATCTACATCACATAACCAATTCCCTGCAGTTACAAGTCCAATTTATTGAGGAACAATGCATAAAAATTCCCTGCACTTGTGAGGAACCCCATATGAGAGCCCCGTGTTTCTCATATGGGGTTCCTCACAAGATTTTAAAAATTACCATTCTGTCCAGTCTAGCTACCCACAATGATCACTTCAACACTATTGCTCTGTGATCAAGCTATGAAGCTTGAATATGCATTAACTGTTTCCTTGTAATCATACAATTTATAATACGAAAATACCATATTTCTTCGATTCTAAGATGCACCATTTTTAGAGATGTTTATATGGGGAAAAAAGTGTGTCTTAGAAACGAAGAAATACCCGTATTTCTTCTATTCTAAGATGCACCCCGTTTTCAGAGACGTTTATATGGGGGGAAAAGTGTGTCTCAGAATCGAAGAAATACGGCATGTAAAGGAAAACAAAGGACTCGATTCAGTTTAAGTCCATCAAAATGAGTCAGGGAATCAGTACCTTAGACAAGTGTTCTACCATAAAGGAAAGCGTGGAGGTGACAGAATCTGAACTTGTAAAGGGAAGTGGTGAGGAGATCCCTTCTCTGCTTAACCTTTTCATAGCAGCTGGGACAGCACCTGTGCAGTCACATTTCCACATGCTCAGTGGCTGGGATCAAATGCTTGAGAAGCAAAAAGGTGGGAACACTTAAGATGATTAACTAATGGATGGGGAGGGCTATTGGAAACTGGGAATAATGGCTCACCTTTTTCTATTCCTCTGCAAGAAATTGGCAGGAAATGCAGTGCTACAGCAGAGAGATCTCTGAGAAACCGAGTTGCTGTCAAAAGGCTAAACTCCACCCAACCTCCACCCAATCATTTTTTAAAACTGTTTCCGTGAATGAATGAGTTTAACATAATATACATAAGCGTGCAGCCTACCAAAAGATATTTCATAAAGGTTTTAGAATAAAAATAATCTTTATGGTAACAATAATTTATACTCATTTATATTAAAGAAAGTATTTTAAAACTGTTTAAATTACAGGATGAGTAAGTTAGCAGGCAGTATTGTTCAACATTATTCATAGCACATAAATTACATTTTTTAATGTACACAAAAATCATTTATTTATTACAATAATTTATTCATTAAGTCTTCATAACAGTGTTTTTTTTTTTTAAGAATAAGCTTTTAATATTTCAAAATAAGCTTTCGGGGGTTGTTTCAAATAGATGTCCCAATCAGAGCTTATTCCATTATTTCTTATGGAAAAAAATTCCCGCTAAACGAGTTGATTTTTCAGTTCCTTATACTCATATAAGGACTGCCTGCAAATGAATTAAATAAAAAAAAAAAATGAGTTCAGTGGTTCAACTTATAACTGAATTACGTAAAAAATTATGTAAAACTACTTGTAAATGTTCAGCAACACTTTTACACATGTTTTTGTGTTTCAGAACCACATGAGTTGTAAATAAAAATTCATTTTAATACACAAAATATACTAGCAAATTTTCAATTGAAATTTTATGGTCCTCGAAGTGAAAATATAAAGGTGGTTTTAAACTCAAGCTCAAGTTCTATCAAAGACAGACACTTTATTTTTCAATGCAACACAGGGTGGTAAGGAGGAAAACTCACATATGAAATTTGTGAACCAGATTATCAAGTACATTCATCATTTGGTTTACTAACTTTCTCTTTATGAATTTTGGCAGTAACAAAACAAATTTACATCTATTTTTCAGTATGAAGAAATTTTTGCAATAACAAAGAGAATGGGTGTAATACAAAGATGCAGACTGTGACTCAATGCTTTTGAGCAGGCATAATATTTTCAGTAGAATTTGGGTTTGGTTGTTTTATTTCTAAGTGGCATATTTTGCACACAATGCACTTTGGACAAGTCACAAGGGCCCTGAGAGAGCTCAGAGAAGATTTGGATGAGGGGACCCACTGGACAGCTGTTGGGATGGTAGTCTCATGTCAGATTCAGATATTATTCAGATGGTAGATTCCTGTCTGTTAGACTTTTTCCTATCACATTTGCCAGAATTGGCAGCCAGTTTTTAAGACCTCTGCCAGTCTCCATACACTTGGCCCATGATTTTGTGCCCATGATTTTTTTCCCCAATTCCAGCACCTCTGTTACAGATGCTGCTGTCCGGGGTGAGTATATATATATAGTGGTGCCAAAAGGCTATGTTTTACCAAGGTCATTCAAATATTGCTGAGAGGGCATGCTTCATGATGTCACAACGGGAGAGTCTTTGAGTGGCACTTTTTTGCACACCATGGGCTAAATGACCAGGTCACAAGGACCCCGAAGGCTCAGAGAAGTTTGGGGGAGAGGACCCACTGGACAGCTGTTGGGAGACAGATGGTAGCCTCCTGTCAATGCCATCCAGCATGTTCTTTAATGTGTGCAGGGTATGGCTCTCCCGAACACGGGACCATGGCTTAATGTCCCATCGGGCAGATGGCGGTCTTTCCAAGTCCAGCGGCATCCCCTACTGACTGTGGGCAAGGAGAGGAGTTCTGCAGAGATAAATCTCAAAACACTGGCCCAGCTGGGACTGGAACCTGGGAACTGCAAAGTATGAGACTACTGCGCTACCGACTTAGGTATGCAGATATCCTGATGTTTTTGGAATGGTGCCGGTCAACATTGCATTTAGTCTTCCCATAACAGTTAGAGGTGGTAGTGCCCAATACTTTATCTCCCAGAGAATTCAATGAAGGCAGACTTGAAAAACAGAAACTCAAATATGTCATATGAGAATCAGACACGAGTATCATCCTAGTCAGATGTCGCATCCAACAGAAATGGTAACCAATTCCACAAATTATCCATCTATCAACAGTGCAACATGCAGACACTTTAGACTACCTGATTCTCAGAATAATGGCTTTGAAGATGCCTATATGAGTACAGGTGAAACCCATATAATGCTTAAATCTTTTACTTTGAATATGTGGCTAGCAGCAATGTATCAGGCAAAAATTTTGACTTTTAGATCTTTGGCTCTAACAACTCCAGCTCAACATTCCTGAAGGTAATGGGAGAAACACTTACAGCCATCAGCAGAATTCACATAGTCACCTCTATCATTAAAAATACACCTTTTTTTCGCAATAAAAATGAAACTGTTCAAAATCGAACTATTCATAAATCTTTCAACATCCAAATATACTGAAACTAATTTAAAGTATATTTTAAATTACAACAAAATGTTAAAAATCAATGGATATTTAAAATAAACTTTACTTCCAGCAATAAATGGCAATTTGGCAATATTCCCATGAAAAATTGCATTTTTTCATAGTCTAAGATAGTATTTCTCAGTTTTTTTTTTTTCTCATTTCAGTTGAGAAGCCTTGATCGAAGTGGTGTATTTACTTGAATATTCGAGTGGTGTTCAAATTAATGTCAGATTATGAACTTCTTCCCTCCCTTTACTTTTTTATATATTTTTTATTTCCCTGTATTGCTACTTTATGAATGGAAACTATATTTCCCAACTCATGGTCCAACCACTGACACCAAATTTCCCTCAGACTAAACTATGCAGAAGTAGCATAAAAATGGTAATCTTCTGCCTTGCTGACTCATCAACATAGTTAATGATCAAGGATGAAGGTTATCATGGATTAAAAAGTTAGGAGAGGAAGACAAATATAGTGGATGTGAATGAGCCTAAAGGCTAGGGTTAGGGAAGGAAAAAAGAGCCAGCATTAGAGTGAAAGAATTGAACAGCAGAGCAACGAGATTGAGCCAAGAAATATGACCAGTTTGTGTGAAATTCAGTTTTGGCCTTTGCATTGGTTACTTTGTGTTTGTCTTGTCATTACAAAGAGAATACTTCATTTGTGATGTTTCTGCAATTTTTCAACTGAACTATGAGATACATTAGAGGTGTTCTTTCTGAAAGAGCAATGGAATATTGAGAGTTTATATGTAACATATATGAAAATTTTAATGGCATGTTTTTCAACATTCAAGTGGAATGGAAAAGATACTTTTGATAAACACGTAATGTGTAAGAATCCCACTTCACACAAGGTTAAAACAAATGTCTGTTAAGCAGAATTTTGAAATGGCAATCAACAAATCAAGGCTCCTTTGGCAGTGAAAAGAAAGCTAAAATGGAGAAAGAACCAATAACAATAAGGTGAAAATGTATCTAAAAGCCAATATTCCAATTCCTAAGCTTGATTATCTGCTCATTTGTGAATATTTTCTAAAAATCTATATCAGACTCTGGTGAACTTTCAAATGAGGATGATTAAAAAAAAAGTTGTGTAGAGGAAATGCCAAGGAATTTACTAAGGAGAAAATACATGAATCTTTGAAAGGAAAAGCAATTGTTATTATAGAAGATGAGACATCCCATAGTAAAGCAAGATGCATTTTTGCTATTTGCTGGAAACCATTTTGAGTCATGTAAACTTATCTATGTTAAATATAACCAAAAAATATATATATATATGATATTCCACTGTATTGCAAATTAAATTTCTCCATATTTTAAGATAATACTTAATAAACCTTGTGAATGACATACCTGTTAAATGCAATGATTCAGTTGAAACAGCTGCATCTCTTCGCTGCTTCCTGTGAAAAACTTCTTTTTCTTTCAGCTCTTCTCGTAAATGTTCTAATGCACTTTCACTGAGTCTGATACCACCAGAACAGGAACGATCCTGTCTGTCTTGATGAGATGACACCAGTGATGAACATCCACTAGTAGAAGCAGATCCTTCACTGTTTTCAGAATGATCATCGCCTGAAAGAAATACACATTATAACTATTAGAGAATAAAATTTTTATAAATAGTTGTTCAAAATTTCTCCCATAACTGACATTCTTTGCAGGTTCTAGTATTTTGGTTAACACACTGTCTCTTTGTATATGCCTGTATATCAACATAAATTTTGGTGCACAATGAGTTTATACTACTTTAATTTCACTTCAAAACTAACTTGTTGCAAATACAAACTTACAGTGACACTATGATCAACAGATAGCATATTGAAAAATTCTTTCAATTGTATCTTTACCAGTGGTGAAAGCAGATTTCATTCTTACCAGTATGGCAAGCTTCAAAGCATAGCTATGCATGGAAAGTCACGCACAGGCAGATGCTGTACTGAAGTCATCTTAAAGGGGTAATAAAATGAACTGTATGGTAACAAAAGTAAAATGTCCCATTATTTTCCATTCCTCTCTGTTTTCTGCAAATGGTGAATGATTTAGGAATTTTTAATGTAAAATAAATATTAACTACCTGAATATTTTATGATTCCATTGTATTCATGGATTTTATTCTTATCAAAAACACACACACACACACCTAAAGCTAAACTTTTGGTGGGCAAAGGAAGGAGAAGATAGAGTAAAGAATCTGATACAGGTGTACTACCCTTTATTTAATCTTCAAATAAAATTATGAAAAGTAAATAAACATTCATTTATTTTGTTAAAGTTGATAATTAGATGTAAGTAAAACTCTTAAACACAAACATTTATTGAAATGTCTCAAAAAATAATTTCTAAAAACAACTTAATATACATCAAAATTAATTTCTTAAATATTAATCATTAAAATATTTTTCCATCTTATAATTTGGGAGTGTGTATTCTGTTTCTCTGTGTGTGCTCTGAATACATGTCTGTTTAGAAACCCTCAAAAGTTTAGAAGATGGCAAAAATGACCACTAGTTTTGCTTTGTTTTTCAATGGCTAGGGGGAAAATTTTAATTTTTAAAATTCGTAGTAAATATTTTCTGCATTAGAATGAGTGCTCATTACTGCTCCTGTACTGCAAGTCATTTAGAAGGAAGATTAAATGGGTGCACTCATCCTGGTCTCAAAGAATAAGTAGTGCTCCAAAATTGAGAAACAGATGAAAAATTAAATATTTCCAATAAGGAGGAAAAGAAAACCACTTTTTTTTCATCTTACACTTTTGCATGTTTCTTCTTTATTATTTCCATAAGGAAGGCAATGCATGTTCTCAATTACCACAGCTGTCTGACTTCGGTCTTAATTAAGAGGCAGAATTGGGAAAACAGGGTGACAAATCAAGGATCAAATCAACTGCTTGGTTGAAATAGCATTAAACTGCAAAAGAAAACAATAAATGTGCCACAACTAAAAATATCTTACTGGCAAATAATTTCTTTCTGGCATGGAGTACCAGCCTACTTTCACCACTGATCTTGACACATAGGATTATGCGCCAGTTCAGTTCACTGTAGGGCTCCCAAACAACCAAACAACCCTGGCTCTAAATTTTGGAAAAGGGGACGATTTGTGAGAGGGGGGAGAGAGGGAGACCAAAAAGGAACCATTTATATAGAAAAAGACTAAACAGGGACTTTTCCTTAAAAGAAAAAAATTGTCTAAAGTAAATGGTTGCTTTTTGATTGAATATTAAATAAAATAACTTTGTGATGAATAGTATGGATTCAGAGGAGGTGCATAAAAATCTGTAGTTACTAGCTCTGAAGATTTCAAAATGGCTTTTAATAGTTGAAAGTCATAATATGTTGTTGCTTGTATTGTAGGAGAGAGAATTAAGAGTCTTTGATGATCTAGAAACTTGAATATATTAGGTAGGTGAAGATCTCTGCTTTCAGTGGGTGGAGATGAGAGATTCAGTGGATTGGTGTTGTCCAGCAACATTACAAGGTCAGTTATGTATCTGGTGTAAGCGTTATGTGCCTCATTTCGTGATGAGGTTCAACCACAAGTGCACAGGCTTCAATTAAAGTCAACTGTGGAGACAGGCCATTTGCACGTAATTTTTCTATATGAGTTCAAACTCTGACATTCCATGGATATAGTGGCCTGAAACATTAATGTGGCATTTGGGCAGGGTACTGTGAATGAACACACTATACACCGATGGTTCGAAAAATTCCAAGCAGGACACACATACTTCCTTGAAAATGAGCCTCATTGTCCACCTAGCTGTAACAGATGAGGAGGTGAATATCGTGGAAGCTTATCTACAACAAAGTGTCCGTGAGATCGCAGCGAAGGTCCATGTACATCATTAAATGGTTGTCCAGTGCTTGGCAGCCCTGGGGAAGGTGGAAAAGCTGGATATCTGGGTGCCACACGAATTGACAGCAGCCAACAGGACATGTCATCTGGAGGTGTGCATTTTCCTCATTGCCTGGAACAAATGGGACAGAATCCTGCATTGGATCATAACTTGCAATAAAAAGTGGGTACTCTACGACAATCATCATCAATCAGCACAGTGGTTGGATTTATCTGCGGAAAGTGCTGGTTTTAGTATGGTGGTCTGCTGCTGGTGTGATCCCTCATTCTTTTCCCGACCAGGTGAGACCATCAATTTGGACTACTATTGTGTTGAAATGCTGCAGATGCATGGAAAACTCTGTACCAACCAGTTTTGGTTAACAGGCATGGGGTCCTCTGTGATGCCCCCTCATTCACTTTTACTTTACCTTAACCAGTTTTGCTTAATTTACGTTATATTTATCATTTCGGGGATTTTTATTTCAGTTTTGGCATCACAGCACTCGTTTCCAAGAGTTAGGAGTTGCGCATGCGCAACTCTGAACTTCCGACTGTCACCTACTAAAGCGTGTGCACAAGTACACGCCCACTCTTGCATCAAAGCTTGCGCCGCTCGTCAATCTATGCAAATGTCTTTCCCAGCATGCAACATGACACGTGCGGGCTTTATACCTCTTGTTATAACCTGGTGACATGTTGTCACAGTAGCACAGAAGATAGTAGAGAGAGTAGTAGAGCACAGAACAGTTTAGAGATCAGTTTTAGTTTGGAGTTTGTTGAAGATGTTTGTAGTAAGAAATGATGTAATATCTTCTTTATTGAAGTTTTGGTGAGTGCTTTTTGGAAATAAATTGTTTGTTATTTAAACCTTTTGAATCTTTACTAATTTTTTTCTCTTGAGCAACGTTAGTTTGCTTTGATTAGCATTAACATAAAATTTTGACAATCATTTAATATTTTTGAATTCTTACTCATTAATGCTCGCTGGTATTTCAAAACCTAATTAAAATCTATTTATGGCAATTTGTTAATTATTGCATGGCGCCCGACTCAGCTATCCAGAGCATAAAAATAATTGGATCAGACAAAGGGTCCAAACTTTAAAAGTATATAATTCTTTGGAGCGTTACATCTCCTGTTGCATGGCAATGCCTGCCTGAATATTTCACAACTGACCATCCAAAAAATCCACCAGTTGGACTACGAAAACACTGCTGCACTCTGCATATTCCCCTGACCTTGCTCCCACAGGTTATCCCCTCTTCCGGCATCGGGACCATTTCCTGGTGGAGACCTTCCCAAACGACCAAGCTGTGTCAAGTCATTGCCACCTTCTTTGCCTCACAGACTCCAGTTTTATCACCATGGGATTCACAGCCTCATAACCCATTGGCAGAAATGTGTCGATGCTGGAGAGGGGAATACTTTGACTAGACAGGTAACTGCTTTTTATTTTTATGAGGCTTTGCAGGTGACACTCTCATTTCAGACATTTTATTTGCACCAACCAAATAGATATACCCCAGTTTATGAACATGAGTGTTTTTGAAAATTAATATGTAAATGAAAGTAAGTGACTGAAAGCATTTTTCCCAATAAGGAAAAATGCAATCTAGAGGGAAGGATATATGGTTGGATTTATATATGAACACAATTAGGAAACATTTGCTTCTATTCCTCCCAACATACAATACATTTGGTGACTTTCCTACTGACTGATATTTAAAATAAATGCAATTTTCATACAGGATGTCTAAAAAAATAATGGTGGGGCTTCGAGTTTAGTTGTTTTACCTCCAAGTGGCACTTTTTTCCTACAATGGGCTAAATGGCCTGGTCACAAGGACTCCAAGGGGTGAACTTCATTTATATGATCTTCCTATCATTAATGTAAGATATCTATATTTGTCTTCCACAAATGAACAGTTTCTTTTGAGCCTGGCATTTCTTATGGACTTTATCATTACATTCAACTTATTTGTACATTGGTTTGAATTGTTTAAACTCTGGACAACTTTTTTTTGTGCACAAAATGGGTTAAATGGACAGGTAATAAGGATCAGAGAAGGGGACCCACTGGACAGCTGTTAGGAGACAGGTGGTAGCCTCCCATCAAGGTCATCCTGGTTGTTCTTTAACATGGCAGGGTATGGTTCTCCTGTACATGGAGCCATGGCTTAACATCCTATCCAATGGACAACGAAATAAATCATGACAATCCCGGTGCATCGCAGTACTGACTGCATATCACCATTAGGGAGTTGTCACTGAAACCACCATCGACTAAAAAGGTTCCTGTCAATTAAGCTTGCCTAGCAGGCTTTTCAAGCTCATTGGTGTGTCCCTTTTCTCACTGAGTGCAAAAGCTTAGGGTTAATGAAAACAAATCACAACACTGGCCCAGTTGGGACTCAAGCATGGGAGCTACAGATGTGTGCATATACCATTATTACCTAATGTGTGCATATACCATCTTTGCTAAAACTGATGTACAACAGTATTAATGCTGATCTGAGATTTACTCCTTTAGATAATGCTGATCTAACAATGTCACTGAATACAATTTTGTTATGCACTAATTTCTAAATTTATTAATGCCTAGTTATAGCTATTCATTCCTTACAAAAATATGGAAAATATGAAGAAAACCATTTTGAACTAGTTCAAACTGGTACCAAACTTACTTACTTCATTAAACTATTGAGTTGACATATTCTCCCCTCATAATTTTATTAGTGAACTGCTGCCCTGGTTATTAAAGAGAAAAAATGTGCTAAGAAGAATTTAATCCCTAATATCTACCTTGGTGCTGCAGTGGTATCAGGTATTTTCATCAAGGTAACAATGTGCTGGGGTTTGGGTATGATTGCTTGTTATACTATAACCTGCAGATAAGAAAATAGCTTTGCAGGTCTATCACAATCAGCATCCAGTTTCCTGCCTAATCACTAGTGGTTTATCACAAATGATAGGAATCATTTTAAGTTTTATAAAAAATAAATATGGCCGAGTGGTTAGCGCACTTGGCTACTGATCTGAGGGACCTGGGTTCAAGCCCCGGGTAAGGCATAGATGTTCGTATCGTTTTTCTGCTGAGGTCCTGCCATCCTCTCAGACCTTCTACTATGGCATATAAACTAACAGGCTCCTGTCAGACCTCTGTGGCAAGCAGCTGCTTCAGGGGGTATTTTTTTTACTCAAGCAGCTGCATAACAGAGGTCTGACAGGAATCTGTCAGTTTATATGCTATAGTAGAAGGTCTATGAGGATGGTGGAACCTCAGCAGAAAAACAGCAGAAACATCCATGCCTTATCTGGGGCTCAAACCCAGGTTCCTCTGATCAGTAGCCAAGCATGCTAACCACTCAGGGATGGGATGGCTAGCAATGTTAAAATAGTCTCATTATCTCCTTACTTCAAGGTGAATCACAAACCCCACACTATATATATATACCTCAAGACATAAATATGTCTCAGGCAGATCAGTTTCTCTTTGGATTGTGGTTCTTGAAAAGGCCCACTTGCAAAGTTAGTACCTGAATTTCCTACTAGCAATATCATGGGGGAACAGATCTCCACCCCATGCCTGTGATTAGGGAGCTGTTTAATATTGTTGGAACTACTTCTCTTAATAACCCTAGTTTCTTTAAAAATCCTACTAATCATTTTGTTTCCATAGGTACTTAGAATGTGAGGATGTTACATACGGAATATTCTTTTGATGTCTCCATACAGTAATTCAAGTGCTATAAAGTATTCTATCCTTGCAAGATACCAGATGGACAGGCAAATATCATATACTTAAAAATAATCTTAAATTCTCTTTTCAGGACAAGAGAACAAAAACATTGTCAGGGCATAGGTTTGCTTCTCAGGAGACATATCAATAATGCTCTTTTAGGATACAATATATGATTGCATTAATGAAAGATTTCAACAAAAAAATGCTTTACTTTGTGTTAGATTTATTAACACACAGTTAACAAGTTAGGTTCTAAAATGTGTTCGGTACATGATGGTATTATCTGAACACTTTTGACTGCATTTGACAGTTATCATCAGGGCATTGCAAAGTACCATGGGAATGAGATAAAAAGGCAAAACTGAATTATATCATTTGAGTACACTTGCATATCAAAAAGGTCCTCTAATGGAGGTGGGTTTGCAGCATTCTGGTACTGGAGTCCAGTCCCTGAGTCACAGGATTGGGTTGGGTTGTTTTACCTCTGAGCAGCACTTTTTTGCACACCATGGGCTAAATGGCCAGGTCATATGGACCCCGAAGGCTCAGAGAAGGTTGGGGGAGGGGACCCACTGGAACAGCTGTTGGGAGACAGATGGTAGCCTCCCGTCAAGGCCATCCAGCGTGTTCTTTAACGTTGGGTTGTTTTACCTCTGAGCGGCACTTTTTTGCACACCATGGGCTAAATGGCCAGGTCACATGGACCCCGAAGGCTCAGAGAAGGTTGGGGGAGGGGACCCACTGGAACAGCTATTGGGAGACAGATGGTAGCCTCCCGTCAAGGCCATCCAGCGTGTTCTTTAACGTTGGGTTGTTTTACCTCTCAGCGGCACTTTTTTGCACACCATGGGCTAAATGGCCAGGTCACATGGACCCCTAAGGCTCAGAGAAGGTTGGGGGAGGGGACCCACTGGAACAGCTGTTGGGAGACAGATGGTAGCCTCCCGTCAAGGCCATCCAGCGTGTTCTTTAACGTGCACAGGCTATGGCTCTCCCGCACACGGGGCCATGGCTTAACGTCCCATCCGACGGACGGCGGCCTTTCCAAACCCATCGGTGTCCCCTACTGACCGTGGGCAGGGCGGGGAATTTTGCGGAGATAAATCTCAACGCTGACCCAGCTGGGACTCGAACCTGGGAACTACAGATTACGAGCCTGGCGCGCTACCGACTGAGCCACCCCCGCCCCTCCCTGAGTCACAGAGATCATGTCTGTTGCCAGGAACACTTGGATATAATACTGAAATTACCATGCCAGCAGCAAGAGGTACAGAACAGATAGACATTGTCACACATGGTGCCAGTCGTTACTTTCAAAGGAGCAATAACTGAGCTGTTGAGATGTCGAGTTAGGCTTGTGCAGTGGAGAGGAAGTCAATGGTGGAGGTGGGATCTCTTGTAGCAAGATGCAGCAGGAGGAAGGGATGTCTTAAAATTTGCAACATCTGTCTCTGAAGGCAAAAATTTCAAGGGATTCTTGGAAAGCAACTTGAGTTTTAGAGTGGGGAAAGGAGATGATGAATTTAGAGTAAAGATGTGGAATTTTATGTAAGGATTAAAAACTTAAATGACATCTGTTGTTATGCTTCCACTTCAGGATTTGGTGAGAATGAGAGAGATAACTTTCACAGACAACTGTTGGATGTTTCGAATTCTGTCAAAACTACAATGAAAGTGCATATCAACACTGCATTTTCATTAATGTGTGTCATACTTTATGACAATTTCCTAGGATTGCACATCCTGACTGAATGGTTAATGGTAACTTAATTGAGATTTCCTGAGCACTTGCTGCTAAAATTATTGGAGGATGTACATTTCCATATTCGCCAGGCTCATAATCTGCAGTTCCCAGGTTCGAGTCTCAGCTGGGTCAGCATTGAGATTTATCTCCGCAAAACTCTCCGCCCTGCCCACAGTCAGTAGGGAACATCATCATCATCCTCAAGCAGCCATGGGCTACGGAGGTCCAACAAGACCGTGCAATTTAGTTCTCCAAGCAAGTCTGTCCTGAGCTATATCTGCTGAATCTGACAACTGCCCACCAATTCTAATAAGGGCCTGTTTGACATTGTCTGCCCACCGCATCCTAGGTCTCCCCCTCTTTCTGAGGCCTTTAGGCACACTGTTCATAACTCAATTCACCAATCTATAATTATTCATACGGCCAACATGGCCAAACCAACGGAGCCTCTCTCTGCACAATATGCTGCTTAAAGGAGGTTGCAAACTCCTTTGCCTAACCCTCATCATTAGTTACAAAGTTGAACCACCTAATGCCCAAGATACTGCATAAGCATCTGGAATCAAAAGCATCTAGTTTCCTGTTATTTCGTTTACAAAGTGTCCAAGTTTCACTGCCATAACTAACCCTAGAAAGAACCAAACTATTATACAGTCTAATTTTAGTCTTTAGGTGTATACGCCTATTTCTCCACAATCTCCATAGATTCTTAAAAGTCCCGGCAGCAATCCTTATTCGTCTGTTAATCTCATGCTGCACATCACCATTATCTGTTACATAGCTCCCAAGGTAATTAAACTGTGACAGCTGCTCAAGACTGCAACCATTCAGATGAACTGAATCACAACCTGCCTGACCAATTTTCATCTTGCCTGACCAATTTTCACAACCTGCCTGACCAATTTTCATTTAGTTTTCTCTCTGTTTATAACCAAACCTACTCTACTACCAGTCTTCATCAACAGCTCGAATGAAATCATCTCATCAACATCATTTGCCAAAAGGGCTAAATCATCAGCATCAGCATAATCTAAATCAGAAATTTTCGTATCTCCAGCCCATTTAAGGCCAAAATCTTTCCTTTGAAGTGAATTTCGCATAACATAATCAATAACCAAGCTAAAGAGGAAAGGAGACAAAATGCACCCTTGTCGAACACCAGAAGTAATGCTAAACCAATTGCTACAAGCTTTACCAACTCTCACACACGACTCAGTGCTATTATAGAGAGCTTCCTTTATGTTAGTTAACTAACTTGTGTGATATACCATATGATCTCACAATCAATCACAAATTATGGCGATCAACAGTGTTGAAAGCCTTTTTGAAATCAACAAAGCTAGCAACCAAAGGTTTCTGAAACTCTAAACATTTCTCAAGAATCTGCCTAAGTGAAAATATCTGATCCACACATCCCCTACCACTTCTGAATCCACATTGCTCATCACGCAATTGACTGTCAACCAGTGTAACGCTCCAAACAATGCAAAATACTTTAAGTTTTATGCTCCGGATAGCTTAGAGGGGCGCCAGGCAATCATTAACAAATTGCCAAAATGTAGAATAAGTTGATTTAGGGTTCAAGTGCCAGCGAGCGTTCATAAGTAAGAGTCAAAAATGATTCTTAACAAAATAAGAGTTAATGTAAAAAAAATCCTAAATTAGCGTTGCTCAAGATAAAAAACTATAGACTCAAAAGTTTATAACGAAACAAAATAGATTTATTTCCAAAATAATTAACTCACCAAGACATCAATGAAGAAACTAAATTCTGTGCTACACGCACGGTGCTACGTACCTTACTACATCTCTCTGCTCTCTCTACAACTCTCCTCTCAAGTGCTCTACTCTCAAGTGCTCTACTCTCAAGTGCTCTAAGTGACTCGCAGGTCACGGTTTTGACAATGGGCCGGCGCATGCCGGGAAAGACATTTGCATACAATGACGAAGGACGCAAGCTATGACGCAAGAGGGGGCGTGTCCTTGGCACGCGCTTTAACGGTTACGGTCGGAAGTTCGGAGTTGCGCGTACGCAACTCCTAGAAACTTGGATGTGAGCGCTGTGATGCCGAAAAGGAAATAAAAAATCCCCAAAATGATAAATATAACGTAAATTAAACAAAACTGGTTAAGGTAAAGCAAAAGTGAACGATGGGGCATCACACCAGATTCTTAATTCTATTACGCACAATCATGGAAAGAACTTTACCTGGAACAGAGAGTAGGCTGATACCCCTATAGTTATCACAAGAACTGCAATCACCTTTTTTGAAAATAGGGATAACAATAGCTCTGGTAAAATCCTTAGGAACCACGCCTTTATCATAAAAGATATTCGGAATTTCAGTCATCCAAGTGGTAACCAAAACATTACCAGCTCTAAGCATTTCCATAATAATTTCATCTACCCTGGAGATTTATGTAGTTTAAGTTTAGAAATTGCCATAATAACTTAAAACTGTGTTATAGGGCCAATATTAAGGCCACCAATGCATCTATCATCATTGCAAACAATAGGAGAAGAACTAATCACATGGTTTAGAACATCACTGAAATGCTCAGCACACCTACCATGACAGAATCCTTACCTTCTATGACCTGATCTTGTTTATCCTTCAATCCCTGTTTACCTGTCTGTTTTCTACTGCACAAAACATTAACTATCTAGAATAGCTCTCTGCTATTTTGCTGTCTAACTGCTTCCTTGGCTTTGTTAGCCAAGTCATCAAGCCAAAGATTCTTATCAGCAGCTAACTTATCCTTTACACATTTATTAAGTTCTCTGTAATGCTTTCTATTAGGACTAGTAGGGTATTAAGGACATTCCTGCAGTTCTTTCTTCCTGAAATAAGCTCAAGTGCCTTATCACTCAGAATTCTGCCTCCTCTGCTCCTTTTTTCATAAAAGAATACTGTTAGTGTCCAAAAAAGCATGTTTAAAATGATCCCATTCTTCCTCTTCAGTAGTAAGCAAACCATGACTGGCATAATGACTAAGTAACCTATCATGGTAAGCTTTGGCTATAACTGGGTCTTTCAGCTTCAGCATTAAAAGTAAAATTTTTAACCCTAGCACAACACTTTTTAAGTTTAAGCTGCAAGACACTTTTAGCAAGGTAACGGTCAGATCCAATTTCAGCTCCCCTATATGACCTGGTATTCCTAACAGAACTAGCCCATTTGCTGTTAATTAATATATAATCAATCATATTCTTATGCAGCCCATCATGTGAAACCCATGTGTACTTATGTATGTCTCAGTGTTTGTAATGTTAGTTATTCTGCAACCATTGAGTTTACTTATCTATAGGAGACGTTGCCCATTGCAGCTACTGATACCAAAAGGGCCTATTACTCCTCCACAAAGGTCAGAGTCAGTACCTACTTTGGCATTGAAGTCACCTAGAACAAGGGTAATATCTCCTTTCTTGACAGAATTCAAAATATCCTGAAGTTGTCCGTAAAAACCTATCCGTCTCATCCTCATCGGCATCCTCAGTGGAGGCATAACAGCAGATAACATTCAAGTCTTTAATGCTTGTCTGAAATTTTGCTGTAAGAAGCCTTTCATTAATACACTCGTATCCTAGAAAAGCATCACTAGCGTGTCTGCTGAGAAGCAGACCCACACCTTGGTGATGCTTATTGTCGTCCCTCCCTGAAAAGAGAAATTTAAGATTATTTTTAAGAATCTGACCTTTATCTGTCCGTCGGGTCTCTTGCAAGCCGAGAATATCTAAATTATAACGGTGGAATTTTTGTGTGAGGACATCAAGAGAATGGGCTTGAAATGGCCTCCATCCATCGGATGGGACGTTAAGCCATGGCCCCCATGTGTGGGAGAGCCATATCCTGTGCACGTTAAAGAACACACTGGATGGCCTGATGGGAGGCTACCATCTGTCTCCCAACGGCTGTTCCAGCAGATCCCCTCCCCCAACCTTCTCTGAGCCTTCGGGGTTTTGTGACCTGGTCATTTAGCCCATGGTATGCAAAAAAAAAGTGCCACTCAGAGGTAAAACAACCCACAACCTTTCCATATTCCCAAGAGTATGTGGCTTATGCATGATGGTGCACCTGCACATTTTAGCTTGGTGGCACATGATTACTTGGATGCTATCTACACTGAGCTGTGGATAGGCCATGGAGACTGTTTTACAGCCAATGCACACATCAGTCCCTAATTTATTTCTTAGTCTTCTTAACCCTTCCACTGTCCAGCCTAAAAAACTGGTTTCCACCCAGAGGCCAAGCTATTTTATTCCTACGCTCAGGCCAAATTAATCACCAATTAATTCTGGATTTTCTGAAAATAAAGTATTTAACAAAAAAGACTAAGTTTTATTTTAATAGGTGTTTTTAGTGTCATGTAGTAAAAAATGCATCTGGTAACACAAATAAAAATTTCTTTAAAAAAACTAATAGACAAAAATGATTATAATGCACATGAATAGAAAGGCTATTTAATTCTGAATAACAAAAAAATTATTTTTTTTTTGGTTTCAAGTAAATATTTCTGTCATTTTGTCATTTTTTTTCTCGGTACCATACTATGAGAAAAATTGTGCTGTCAGATAAACAAGTCAACTTTAGAATTTTTTTAAAAATAACCAATCAATGGAAATAGGTCATGTTATATACCAAATTAAACAGAATTTAATTACGAATTTTATGAAAAATAAATAACATAAGCAAATTTACAAGCATATTGATTTTAATAAACCTTTTTTCAATGTGATATGGTAAAGATCACACTATACAATTAAGGCTTCATTTTGGAAAACCTGATGAATAAAAATAGTTAATTATATATTAATTGAAAGGAAATTTCCTCCCGAATAATATATTGTATTCAACCTGAAATATAATTTTTATTTCTTTTAATGATTCTTTTCAGCATTGTTTATTTTAAACATTGCCTGTTCAGAATTTTAACAATTGCCTGTTCATCAGCCTGTTGAGAATTTTAGAATACCATGGGTTGTTTTACCTCTGAGTGGCATTTTTTGTCGCACAATGGGCTCAGTGGTTAGGTCACAAGTGCTCACAGAAGGTTGGGGAAGGGGACCCACTGGACAGCTATTAGGAGACTTATTTAGGCCTCTTATCAAAGCCCTCCAGTGTGTTCTTTAATGTGCCGAGGGTATAGCTCTGCTGCACATGGGGCCATAGCTTTACATCCCATCTGACAAATGATGGCCTTTCCATGCCCATCAGTGTTCCCTTTCTGATCGAGGGTAGGGTGGGGATTTGGCAGAGATAAATAAATCTCAATGCTGACACACAGGTGGCACACAAACCTGAGAACTACAGATTTTGAGCCTGGCATGCCACTGACTAAGGCAAATCCTGCTCATGAAATACTATGTAAATTTGTAATGTTTTGATAAGATGCAAAATATATACCATTCATATTTCCTTCCATATTATGAAATGCACACACAAATGCTTTTACTTCCAGAAAAAAGAATGCAAATTTACACACTTACCATTGATTACAATTTGTGTTTCTTTTTTCCCAAGTTCACAAGTCTGGGAAATCTGTGACTGAGAAGCTTCGGCTTCTGTTGTTCTTTGTGTTTTAACTGTAGGGTTTAGATGCCATTTTTTTGTTGGCATTCCAACAAGTTTGGGTGAAGCTGACTCACTGTTATAGCTGTATCTTGGTCTTTTTGCCAGCATTGCTGCTGGTTTTTGTTCAAGTACAGGTTCGTTAGCATCTTCACATGAATAAACTTCTGATACATTTGATGTGCTTACACCATCTTCTGTGTCTGATTTTGTCCATGCTGACACATTCATTAACCATGATGGGACTAATATATCCCTTACTGTTGATGCTACTTTACGAAGTAGTGACTGAAAAAAAGGAAACATCATTTGCAATTGATAGTTATTTAAAAATATTTCATATTATATAATCAGAACTTGCTGGATATTATATCATGCAAATATAAAAAATAAATGGAGATTTAAATATATATACACACATACAGGTCTAACATTGATTCTTGTAAAAATTAATGATTAATATAATTAAATTATTGAGCCGTCCCATGGCCGAGTGGTTAGCACGCTTGGCTAGTGATCTAAGGGACCTGGGTTCGAGACCCGGGTAAGGCATGGATGTATGTGTCGTTTCTCTGCTGAGGTCCTGCCATCCTCTCAGACCTTCTACTATGGCATATAAACTGACAGGCTCCTGTCAGACCTCTGTGGCAAGCAGCTGCTTGAGGGGGTATTTATTTTATTTTTTCATTATAACCATAAAAAATCCAAATAATGGGCATTATGGATTTCAATGGACTATTAACCTTTTAAGTGTCAGAAACAGATAAATAGTTTTTTGAAAATCATTACAAATAAACTTGCAACATGCTTTTTTATGCCTACCTAGACCTCTGAGGCAAGTAGCTGCTTGAGGGGTATTTAATTAATTTACCATTTTATTTTTTTAAAACTTTATATTTTTCATTAAGAATTAAATGCTCTTTCTTTTAGTATGTAATATAAACTATTTTATTTATTAGTTGTTTCATAATGAGGCTTAAAAGTTGAGTTGCATTTTTAGAGAAGAAAAAATTTGACACTGTAAAGGTTATAAAAAGTAAATACTACAAGTGGAATAATAGTAGGACATTTAATAGCACATCTGCATCTAGTGAAAGACGACTGTGCTCATTCTCTTTCTGTGAAAAGAATCAGGTGATGATATTAATATCAGAAATTCATTCTTATCATCAGAAAGCTGAGCATTAACACTTTTCTGGCAATGATTTTGAAGCAAATGTGGAGGCAAAGAATGTTGACAGAGTTGTAGATGAAGTCGATGGACTCCAAGCTTCCTCTGTTTGGTTCTTTCCTTGAGAAAAACATTTTGAATAATTGTTTGATCGCATTCCACTTTCTCTGTATAGATATCAGAGCTGAAACATTTTCACATTTGTTACTTTTCATTCATTCTTGTCATTCTTTTCATATATTCTTGTCATAGTTCATTGTTACTACACATTCATTCTTGTCATCAGAAAGTAGAGCATTAACACTTTTCTGGCAATGATTTTGAAGCAAATGTGGAGGCAAAGGATGTTGACAGAGTTGCAGATGAAGTCAATGGACTCCAAGCTTCCTCTGTTTGGTTCTTTCCTCGAGAAAAACATTTTGAATAATTGTTTGATTGCATTCCACTTTTTCTGCATAGATATCAGAGCTGAAACATTTTCACATTTGTTACTTTTCCACTTCTTTTTGCACTTGGGTCTTCACTACTAAGTCTTGGAGTGCATTTTCACACATTAATGGATCCTTAAAGAACTGAGTAGCTGAGATCTTCAATCACTTCATTTTCATTGATGCCACCTTTGTCTAGTGGTGTTTCAATAAGCTTCAGTTCATTGTGAAGCTGCATTATTCCTTGTACTCATTTCCTTCTTGTGGTCTTTTATTAGGTTATCATCATCTGCATTCACTTCTTCAAATCTTGCCTCCTTTATCGAAGCGAACACAATGTTCAATAGCTTTTAAGGAATAATCTGTTCCAACACCTTTGAAGTGGTAGAAACCTACTGACCATCAGGAAGTGACAACATATCTTAGAACGTCACCTTTCATGTAGTGCAGATCCTCGAATTTTATGTATCAAGTTTGCATTTCACACTTCTTTGTTTTTAACAGAAACACAATGAAAAGATTTTTACAAATTACCCATCTATGATATTTTTTATGTATCTCTGAGAGGTGGAATATTTTCCTCAAAAGCATATCTTCATAAAAATGTAAATCAACAGCTTGTAAAAAGTAAACTGGGTGTGTATATATAATTAGCTATTGATGGAAATATGAGAAGCTCATTCAACAGACTGAACTTGCTAATGTATACTTGAATATGCATTAAAATAAATTTGGTTAATGTATAATGAAATAAATAAATTTATCCAAAACAATACTCATTGAGTAAATATTCACTATTTGGTAACATACTGATAACAGTGAGCAGCATTTATTATTAACTAAAACAACATTCACTTGTTGACTAAACAAATTTTTATATGAGAAGACATGAAGGATGGAAACCTCTGCTGGCTGTTCCTCAGCATCTGTAAAATAGCTTATTACCAATGGAGTAAGCATATTTGATTATTGCAATTACAGTAATGTTCTCTAAATAGAAAGAATGATATGGCTCAATATAATAAACTTGTGATGTGAAGAAATAAAAATAACAATGCTAGATAGCCAATTTTAAGTAAAATTAGCCACCCGTGAATTACTATTGGATTAAGGTCTTTCACAATATCATAAGCTATGGCTTGCATCAGGTCATAACAAATGCAATGAGATGGATTCAGCTTTTAAAATAAATAATAAATAAACACCCCCTCAAGCAGCTGCTTGCCACAGAGGTCTGACAGGAGCCTGTCAGTTTATATGCCAAAGTAAAAGATCTGAGAGGCTGGCAGGCCCTCAGCAGAAAAACGACACATTTTTACTCTCACACAAATAGACACATTTAGAACTGGCAACTTTCTGAGAATGGACACTGCAATTTTTCTGACTATTAGACACAATGATGGACCTGGTAATTATTTCTTGTTTACCCATGGATTATATATGCATATTTTAATTAGAACAAAATATAAAAAAAAAGAATTAAAGTGCCTTTTTTGTGCTTTATTGATGCGAGTAGAAATAAACATTTCATAACTTCTTAAAATAAGCTTTTATGTAAAAAAAATTTAACACAGTAAATTAAAGATCTTGAGAATTCTATATCTCAATTTTCAAAACCATTAGTTAATCATTTAAAGAGTTATGTCAGTCAAAACATTTACTTAGCTTGCACAACAAATTATTTAAAATGGAATAATCATTACATAATTTGCTAAAAAATATGCTTCTACAACTTTAATAAAGTTAAACAGTTACACTTTTGCTTCAACCTGTTTGAATTATCTTATAAATTAATTATTTCAAATATTACTGCTGTTAAATATTCCAGCTTCCTTAACTTTTAAAATAAAATAAAATAACATAAATTACCCCTCAAGCAGCTGCTTGCTACAGAATTCTGACAGGAGCCTGTCAGTTTAATAGGACATAGAGAAAATCTGTGAGGAAGATGAGACCTCAGCAGAGAGACAACAGATACAACCATGCCTTACCTGGGTCTCAAGCCCAGGTCCCTTAGGATCAGTAGCTCACTTTGCCAAATTAAATGAATATTGCTGAAAATTGAAATTTAGACAGATTTTAGATCTTTAATTTATATTTGCCACATTTTTACATAAAATGCTTAAAAAGTTACCAAGCTTCAAATTTGATTTCCCACTGAAAATAGGCTCTTAATAAATTATCCACTGAATGTATATTTCTTGCTAAAAGCCTGGTGTTTAGTTCCTGAAATCAAAATTGTCTGAATGTTACTAGTAGGTAAAATTCAATTGATGCAATTGCTTTACCCTGTATTTTCCAAGTTCTTTCAACCCAACAGTTCTTTAAAATTAACTGTTTATTTGTGTAATCACCACCCCAAATAACATTTTCATTAGTAATAAATTATGGGACTCTTAGCTTAGTCAGACAGTTTACCTCTACTAATATTATGCAAAATTTTGGCAACAATTCTTTGATAATTCTACCTTTTAAAGTAAACATTTTTATTAATGAACAGAGAAAAAAATACTTTAATCAATATAGTGGCCAAATTCTGCAGATCAAAGGGACCTGGATAAGGCATATAAGTTTCTTGTCTTTCTGTTGAAATTTTTACTTCCTCATAAGCTCCTAACAAACTTCTATGGTGAGCAGCTGCTTGAGGGGTCAATATTATTTTTTTTAACTACTTTCTTAGATTTACTAACTCTTTAAGGGAAAACCAGCAAATAATTGCTATCTCATATAACTATTCAGCATGAGTGAAGAGCTCACTTATAGGAATATGGAATCCAAATATACATCAAAGAGCCAAAATATTATGACCACCTGCTTAATAAGATGTTGGTCCTCCATGTGCCATCAAAACAGTTCTTATCCAGCGAGGCATGGACACTACAAGATTTCTAAAGGTGTATGTGGTATCTGGTACCAACACATTACCAGCAGATACTTTTAACTCTCGTAAATTATGTGGTTGAGCTGCTGCAGATAAGATATGCTGCTCCAACACAAACCACAGGTGCTCGATTGTATTGATGTCTGGGGAATTTGGAGGCCAGGGAAATACCTGGAAGCAAAAATAAGAGTAGACTGATGACAAAATCTTCATCCAAAACCAAGATGTCCCAAGGCTCCCCACTCTCTGGACGGTTTGGCAGAAGCAGTTCTATGTCATGTACTTTATGCTCGATATATTGACGATATATTAATCATTTGGTAACACTCCAAAGCAGAATTAAAGAAATTACTATCTGAATTTCATGCAGTCCTTCCAACCATTAAATTTGCACACGAAGAGGAACAAAATGGATACCTACTGTTCTTAGACATCAACTTACACTGTACCTTCACTAAACTATACACATCTGTATACAGAAAACCTACATTCATACCTAACATAATAACTAGCACCTCCGCCCACCCAAACTACAAATTATCAACCTTCTACTCACACTTTAGCAGAGCCTATAAATATTGCAATACACAAGAAGCACTCAACAACAAAATAAATACATTTCTGAACTCGCTGAACAGGGCAGATATACCTCACATGCCATACAAAATTCACAAACAAATCAAATGCAAACAATCCCAAAACCCTCCAACACCTGGTAAATAAAGAAATGCAAAAATATACAATAGCCATACAATACATCAATAATAATTTCACATACTCTGTTAAAAAATAATCTAAAACATTTCCATTATAAAGTCCCAATTAAAATGTCACACACTATATCCAAAATCATTCGAAACGATCCCAACCATATACCCAGCTCTGGAGGAGTTTACTACATCCAACTCAAAGACCCCACAGGTAAAATTTTCCCCAAAGACAAACATATAGGTAAAACCTCACCCCCATTTAATGCCCAACTTAAAGAGCATAAATATGACATCTTAAATAAACTACAAACAACCGCACTATCTCAAGCAATCACTGAAAACAATCTGCCCACTGATTTTCACTCTGCTAAAATTATAGTATCCCCACCTACCAAATTCCAACTAGCTATCACAGAAAATATCCTCATTAATGTAAAACTGACTGAACTCTGCAACACGGACATTGTCCCCCTCCCCCCACCGTGGCGACTGATCCTTAGGGAATATAACATACACCTCGGAAATTCCATGCCGCCGCCCCCTAAACACTCTCCTCTCTCATTGCCAATCCCCATCTGCCACCTGCACTAATACACACCCACCAAACCCTTTAGAACTCTTCCATAATGCCTCCTAAAATTGACGATTAATGCACCCCCCCCACACAACTCCCAATCATCATCATCCTCCTCCTCAAGCAGCCATGGGCTACTGAGGTCCAACCAGACCGTGCAATTTAGTTCTCCAAGCAAGTCTATCCTGAGCTACATCTACTGCATCAGGCCACTGCACACCAATTCTAACAAGGTCCTGTTTGACATTGTCTGCCCACCACATCTTAGATCTCCCCTTCTTTCTCAGGCCTTTAGGCACATTGTTCATAACCCTATTCGCCAATCTATAATTATTCATACAGGCAACATGGCCAAACCATCGGAGTCTCTCTCTGCACAATATGCTGCTTAAAGGAGGTTCCAAACTCCTTTGCCTAACCTCATCATTAGTTACCAAGTTGAACCACCTAATGCCCAAGATACTACGTAAGCATCTGGAATCAAAAGCATCTAGTTTCCTGTTATTTCGTTTACAAAGTGTCCAAGTTTCACTGCCATAACTAACCCTAGAAAGAACCAAACTATTATACAGTCTAATTTTAGTCTTTAGGTGTATACGCCTATTTCTCCACACTCTCCATAGATTCTTAAAAGTCCCGGCAGCAATCCCTATTCGTCTATTAATCTCATGCCGCACATCACCAGTATCTGTTACATAGCTCCCAAGGTAATTAAACTGTGACACCTGCTCAAGACTGCAACCATTCAGATTAACTGAATCACAGCCTGCCTGACCAATTTTCATCACTTTAGTTTTCTCTCTGTTTATAACCAAACCTACTCTACTACCAGTCTCATCAACAGCTCGAATGAAATCATCTCATCAACATCATTTGCCAAAAGGGCTAAATCATCAGCATAATCTAAATCAGAAATTTTCGTATCTGCAGCCCATTTCAAGGCCAAAATCTTTCCCTTGAAGTGAATTTCGCATAACATAATCAATAACCAAGCTAAAGAGGAAAGGAGACAAAATGCACCCTTGTCGAACACCAGAAGTAATGCTAAACCAATTGCTACAAGCTTTACCAACTCTCACACACGACTCAGTGCTATTATAGAGAGCTTCCTTTATGTTAGTTAACTAACTTGTGTGATATACCATATGATCTCACAATCAACCACAAATTATGGCGATCAACAGTGTTGAAAGCCTTTTTGAAATCAACAAAGCTAGCAACCAAAGGTTTCTGAAACTCTAAACATTTCTCAAGAATCTGCCTAAGTGAAAATATCTGATCCACACATCCCCTACCACTTCTGAATCCACATTGCTCATCACGCAATTGACTGTCAACCAGATTCTTAATTCTATTACGCACAATCATGGAAAGAACTTTACCTGGAACAGAGAGTAGGCTGATACCCCTATAGTTATCACAAGAACTGCAATCACCTTTTTTGAAAATAGGGATAACAATAGCTCTGGTAAAATCCTTAGGAACCACGCCTTTATCATAAAAGATATTCGGAATTTCAGTCATCCAAGTGGTAATGGAAAAATTCCTAGCTCTAAGCATTTCGGTAGTAATTTCATCTACCTCTGGGGACTTTTGTAGTTTAAGTTTAGATACAGCCAAAATAACTTCAGATTGTGTTATAGGGCCAACATTAAAGCCACCAATGCATCTATCATTATTGCAAACAATGAGAGTAGAACTAACTACATTGTTTAGAACATCACTGAAGTGCTCAGCCCACCTAGCCATGACAGAATCCTCACCTTCTATAACCTTACCTTGTTTATCCTTCAATCCTTGTATGCCTGTCCGTTTTCTACCACACAAAACATTAACTATCTGGTACAGCTCTCTGCTGTTGTGCTGTCTAACTGCTTCCTCGGCTTTGTCAGCCAAACCATCAAGCCAAAGATTCTTATCAGCAGCTAACTGATCTTTTACACGTTTGTTAAGTTCTCTGTAATGCTTTCTATTAGGACTAGTAGGGTATTGATTAAGGACATTCCTGCAGTTCTTTCTTTCCGAAATAAGCTCAAGTGCCTTATCACTCAGATAATTCTGTCTCTTCTGCTCCTTTTTTCCTAAAAGAGTACTGTTAGTGTCCAAAAAAGCCTGTTTAAAATGATCCCATTCTTTTTCTACTTCTGTAGTAAGCATACCATGACTGTCATAATGACTAAGTATTTTTTTTGGCTATAAGGGGGCTATATTGGGTCTTTCAGAGCTTCAGTATTAAAAGCAAATTTTTTAACCCTAGCACAACACTTATTAAGTTTAAGTTGTAAGACACTTTTAACAAGGTAATGGTCAGATCCAATTTCAGCTCTCCTATATGCCCTGGTATTTCTAACAGAACTAGCCCATTTGCTGTTAATTAATATATAATCAATCATATTCTTATGCAGCCCATCAGGTGAAACCCATGTGTACTTATGTATGTCGCGGTGTTTGTAATAAGTGTTAGTTATTCTGAATCCATTGAGTTTACTTACCTGTAGGAGACGTTGGCCATTGCAGCTACCAATACCAAAAGGGTCTATTACTCCTCTCCAAAGGTCAGAGTCGGTACCAACTTTGGCACTGAAGTCACCAAGAACAAGGGTAATATCTCCTTTCTTGACAGAATTCAAAATATCCTGAAGTTGTCCGTAAAACCTATCCTTCTCATCCTCAGTGTGGGAATAACAGCAGATAACATTCAAGACTTTAATGCTTGTCTGAAATTTTGCTGTAAGAAACCTTTCATTAATGCATTCGTATCCTAGAAGAGCATCACTAGAGTGTCTGCTGAGAAGCAGACCCACGCCTTGGTGATGCTTATTGTCGTCCCTCCCTGAAAAGAGAAATTTAAGATTATTTTTAAGAATCTGACCTTTATCTGTCCATCTGGTCTCTTGCAAGCCAAGAATATCTAAATTATAACGGTGGAATTCTTGTGTGAGGACATCAAGAGAAAAAGCTCTGTGCAGAGTCCACACATTCCAACTACCTATGGAGAGAAAATGGCAATACCGATAAAAAAAACCATTATTCGGACCCTCAATAACATAATTATCTTAACCCCAAAATTCAGTTTACAAAATTTATTAATTCACTAAAAGTATCCCACTCATTATAATTATGAATTGCCACAAATAGTGAAGCTTCTCTCGAAACTCACTGATCTTGGCGATTTCCCATAATCCCACACACTCTCCCAACCTTTGACACATGCAGATCGCATTACAGCCACCCGCACATCTACCAACCACTCCGATCCTCGGAGCTGAGCCACTGATATGTCAATTTATGGCACCCCACCCCTCCCCCACAGTCAACAAACAACTGCCTCTCCTGCATTAACTTTAAGCCCCTAACTTCCCACTTGACAATGTGCCGAAAGGAAGGTGTGAAACATGCGTCATGGATCAAAAACTTTTTTAAGCACTCTACGCTATCAATGGTATAAATGGTAATTTCCTTCGTCAAGGCAGGTAGACCATTGGCAGCCGTTATCCTGCTTTTAATTTCCACTGAGACGTCATTTGCCGGCAAGAATGTTGATTATTAAATTTGTCACCAAAAGCATCCTGGAATTTCCTGTTACTACTCATCCTCTACAGCATGGTACGCAAATCTCTCCTTAATAATTGTTGATACTTGATAGCATAGTCCATATGTTGAAGTGCTTAAAAACATTTAACAGTGTTATAGAGAATTATTGGTCTGTAAATGGTAGCTAGGTAGTCACTGGAAGGAGAGCTATGCACCAATCCCCTGTGATGATGCATAGAACCGGCCAGGCCTAGCACCTAATGTCCAACCCCGCCTTCTCGTGGTGCGGACCGTTAGTAACTTTCAAAAGAGATACTCTCTTGTGGAAGTGAACGGAAGGGGAGGGCTGCCAGATTAGTGTGGCCTACTGATCTGGACAACTATGGCTACTTTTCTTTTTTTTCTACCCTGCTGAGGAGTGGTCAACCACACAGGGTCCTGGTGCTGACCATATAAACCTACTGGACTGGACAGATATATGGCTCTGAGCTTGATTATGGATCCTGATTTTGCTGCACTGGTGGGCTTCTGTGGAGGGAAAATCTTCCGCTGTGTTTTCTTTTTGTTTGTGGGTTGACAGCCCCAAGTGAATAGATCCACAGGATATGTTTATCAGCTGGTGGATAATCCTGAGCAGAAGTCATCGCAGGCACCTGAACTCTTTGCTTCTATTGGCATCGTCAAATTCTACATTGGAGGAAGTCTTCCAGTGTAGATGGCTTCAGCCTTTAGTAGTGGGGGAACGGGTCTTTGCCCCATGTCTGCGATTAGGGGGCTGTTTGATATTGTCGGCATTCCCTCTCTCAATAAACATAGTTTCTTTAAACATCCCACTAACCATTTTCTCTCCATAGGTAGTTGGAATGTGAGGACTCTGCACAGAGCTTTTTCTCTTGATGTCCTCACACAAGAATTCCACAGTTATAATTTAGATATTCTCGGCTTGCAAGAGACCAGATGGACAAATAAAGGTCAGATTCTTAAAAATAATCTTAAATTTCTCTTTTCAGGGAGGGACGACAATAAGCATCACCAAGGCGTGGGTCTGCTTCTCAGCAGACACTCTAGTGATGCTCTTCTAGGATACGAATGCATTAATGAAAGGTTTCTTACAGCAAAATTTCAGACAAGCATTAAAGTCTTGAATGTTATCTGCTGTTATTCCCACACTGAGGATGAGAAGGATAGGTTTTACGGACAACTTCAGGATATTTTGAATTCTGTCAAGAAAGGAGATATTACCCTTGTTCTTGGTGACTTCAATGCCAAAGTTGGTACTGACTCTGACCTTTGGGGAGGAGTAATAGGCCCTTTTGGTATTGGTAGCTGCAATAGCAATGGGCAACGTCTCCTACAGGTAAGTAAACTCAATGGATTCAGAATAACTAACACTTATTACAAACACCGCGACATACATAAGTACACATGGGTTTCACCTGATGGGCTGCATAAGAATATGATTGATTACATATTAATTAACAGTAAATGGACTAGTTCTGTTAGGAATACCAGGGCATATAGGGGAGCTGAAATTGGATCTGACCATTACCTTGTTAAAAGTGTGTTGCAACTTAAACTTAAAAAGTGTTGTGCTAGGGTTAAAAAATTTACTTTTAATACTGAAGCTCTGAAAGATCCAGTTATAGCCAAAGCTTACCATGATAGGTTACTTTGTCATTATGACAGTCATGGTTTGCTTACTACTGAAGTTGAGGAAGAATGGGATCATTTTAAACAGGCTTTTTTGGACACTAACAGTACTCTTTTAGGAAAAAAGGAGCAGAAGAGGCAAAATTATCTGAGTGATAAGGCACTTGAGCTTATTTCGGAAAGAAAGAACTGCAGGAATGCCCTTAATCAATACCCTACTGGTCCTAATAGAAAGCATTACAGAGACCTTAATAAACTTGTAAAGGATCAGTTAGCTGCTGATAAAAATTTTTGGCTTGATGGTTTGGCTGACAAAGCCGAGGAAGCAGTTAGACAGCACAACAGCAGAGAGCTGTACCAGATAGTTAATGTTTTGTGTGGTAGAAAACGGACAGGCATACAAGGATTGAAGGATAAACAAGGTAAGGTTATAGAAGGGGAGGATTCTGTCATGGCTAGGTGGGCTGAGCATTTCAGTGATGTTCTAAACAATGTAGTTAGTTCTACTCCCATTGTTTGCAATGATGATAGATGCATTGGTGGCTTTAATGTTGGCCCTATAACACAATCTGAAGTTAGTTTGGCTGTTTCTAAACTTAAACTTCATAAATCCCCAGGGGTAGATGAAATTACTACGGAAATGCTTAGAGCTGGGAATGTTTCGGTTACCACTTGGATGACTGAAATTCTGAATCTCTTTTATGATAAAGGCATGGTTCCTAAGGATTTTACCAGAGCTATTGTTATCCCTATTTTCAAAAAAGGTGATCGCAGTTCTTGTGATAACTATAGGGGTATCAGCCTACTCTCTGTTCCAGGTAAAGTTCTTTCCATGATTGTGCTTAATAGAATTAAGAATCTGGTTGACAGGCAATTGCGTGATGAGCAATGTGGATTCAGAAGTGGTAGGGGATGTGTAGATCAGATATTTTCACTTAGGCAGATTCTTGAGAAATGTTTAGAGTTTCAGAAACCTTTGGTTGCTAGCTTTGTTGATTTCAAAAAGGCTTTCGACTCTGTTGATCGTCATAATTTGTGGTTGATTGTGAGATCATATGGTATACCAGACAAGTTAGTTAACATTATGAAAGCTCTCTATAATAACACTGAGTCGTGTGTGAGAGTTGGTAAGGCTTGTAGCAATTGGTTTAGCATTACTTCTGGTGTTCGACAAGGGTGCATTTTGTCTCCTTTTCTCTTTAGCTTGGTTACTGATTATGTTATGCGAAATTCACTTCAAGGGAAAGATTTTGGCCTTAAATGGGCTGGAGATAGGAAAATTTCTGATTTAGATTATGCTGATGATTTAGCCCTTCTGGCAAATGATGTTGATGAGATGAACTCTTTCATTCGAGCCGTTGATGAGACTGGTAGTAGAGTAGGTTTGGTTATAAACAGAGAGAAAACTAAAGTGATGAAAATTGGTCAGGCAGGCTGTGATTCAGTTAATCTGAATGGTTGCAGTCTTGAGCAGGTGTCACAGTTTAATTATCTTGGGAGCTATGTAACAGATAATGGTGATGTGCGGCATGAGATTAACAGACGAATAGGGATTGCTGCTGGGACTTTTAAGAATCTATGGAGAGTGTGGAGAAATAGGCGTATACACCTAAAGACTAAAATTAGACTGTATAATAGTTTGGTTCTTTCTAGGGTTAGTTATGGTAGTGAAACTTGGACACTTTGTAAACAAGATAACAGGAAACTAGATGCTTTTGATTCCAGATGCTTACACAGTATCTTGGGCATTAGGTGGTTCAACTTTGTAACTAATGATGAGATTAGGAAAAGTAGTTTGCAACCTCCTTTAAGCAGCATATTGTGCAGAGAGAGACTCCGTTGGTTTGGCCATGTTGCCCGTATGAATAATTATAGATTGGCCAATAGGGTTATGAACAGTGTGCCTAAAGGCCTCAGAAAGAAGGGGAGACCTAGGATGCGGTGGGCAGACAATGTCAAACAGGACCTTGTTAGAATTGGTGTGCAGTGGCCAGATGCAGTAGATGTAGCTCAGGATAGACTTGCTTGGAGAACTAAATTGCACGGTCTGGTTGGACCTCCGTAGCCCATGGCTGCTTGATGATGATGATGATGATGATAGAGAATTAAACAGGTTTAATTTTAAAACCTGAAAGTCTTCCTCATGTTCCACAAATCATTCTCGAACAATCTGGGCAGTGTGGTATGGCACATTATCCTGCTGAAAGAAGGCACTATTAGAGGGATATACCGTTGCCATGAAAAGATGTACCTGGTCTGCAATGATGTTTAGGTAGGTGGTAGATGTAGTTTCCTGCACATGAATGACTGGACCCAGGGTTTCCCAGCAGAACATTATTCAAAGCATTACACTTCCTCTACCAGTTTGTTTTCGTCCCACAGTGTATCCTAGTGCCAACATTTCTCCAGGTAAACAACACACACATACCCAGTCATCCACATGGTGCAACAGAAAAAGAGATTCATCGGACCAGTCGACCTTCTTCCCATCATTCAAGGTTCAGTTTTGATGCCTGTGTGCCCATTGTAGGTGCTTTCGACGGTTAACCAAGGTTAGCATGGGCACTCGGAGTGGCCTGCGGCTACACAGCCCCATTTAAGCAGGGTTCGATGTACTGTGTTGCAACACATTACTCCCGTCACCAGCATTCAAATTACGGGCAAATTGTGCCACAGTATCCTTTCTGTTTCCTCATACCATACGGGGGTATATACATAGGCCCACACCTCACCAGCGGTTCATGGTTTTTCCCTCCTTGGACATTTTGAATGTACTAACCACGGCTGACGTGAAGAACTGACAGAAGCCTTGCTATCTCGGAAGTGCTCTGACGCAGTCATCTGGCCGTTACAATTTGGCCTTTGTCAAACTCACTAAAGTCCGCTGCCTTTCCCATCTAAAGAACAAGAATAATATTGATTAACAGAGATCAGTATCAGGTGTTATTTGTACCATTTCATGATCTTCACACACACCGTCATTTACCTGCAATTGCTTCGATTTGCATAAAAATACACTAGTCACAATGTTTTGGTTTTTTGGTGTATAAGCATTCCTTGCAAATGTTCTCAGTTGTGTCCCTTATGGACTGAAGGCAGGGAGGGGAGATTTGCAGAGATAAGCCTCAATGCTGGCCCTTCAAGGAATCGAACCTGAGAACTGTATATTAAGAGCCTGGTTTGCTACTAACTGAGCCACCCCAGTCTGAGACCTGGTCACTATTTAGAAATCCTGTGTTATTACCCACCACAATTCAAGCACAGGCTACCATTTAGACAACAGCATTTAATATGTCATGTATGGTACAGTATTATAGAGCATTTTACTACTAAATATTAGCAATAATAGTAATTAAGAACAACAATGGCTGCATTACATGAAGTGTGTCAATAAACCACAATGTGTATCATACAGCTCCAATAAGCACTTCATCAACTGGTCAACTGAATTAACATCTCATTCACTTCATTAAGTACTAATTTTTCACTTATTTATTGAGAGGAAAGTATAAAAATATACGCTAACACTGCTGAAGACATCAAACAGAGAAATATTTACAATGTGGTTTACACTATGATTAATTTGTTCACTACAATATGTATATGGTTGTTCTTTACCATTTTATAAGTTTATTTTAATTTTTTATGTGTTTATTTATAATCAGTGAATAACAGTTTATCCTCCAAGCAAGTTATCTTATACAGCAGAGAACTAAAATCGTAAATAGGGGGAATATATTGTTTTACAGAGCTTCTTTGACAAGTTTTACACAATAAAAAGACCTCTTGCTCAGAAAGTAATTAAAATAACTAAAGTTCTCTGTCAAACTTTTTAATATGCAAATAGTTTGAAAGATAAACATCAAAATTTTATTACTCAATGACAGAGAATTTTCAGTTATTTTAATTCTTTCACAAGTAATTTAATTGAAAAGAAATAAAAAGAGAAGAATGACCTCTCCTAAATATGAGATGTTCTTCTCAAAGAGAATGACCTCTTTTTTATTTTTACATCCTGTAAGAATGATTGGGACAATAGGAATAGTAATATATTACCTATAAAAAACACACACACAAAGAACTCACTTTATCTTTTAATGCGAAAAAGGTGGCACAAAAAGAAAGTGCCACTTAGAGGTAAAACAACTGAACCTAACTAATCATATCATCACAATTTGAAAAATTACTAAATTTTAGAGTATTAGCTCTATCTCCTTTAGTGACATTACTAATAAAGCAACTGATGTTAGGCTTAAGTTGTTTCACATTTTGATCACATTATGAATGCTTGTTTATGAACATGAAATGCATCATGGCCTGTTATGAGATTCACTTCTAATAATTTCACTAAAAGATAACTAGCATTTAGTAATTTTTGAAAATAAAGTGTGCTGGTACATTAGATTATGTAATAGTAGGTTAGAGATACATCATTTTTATTTCCAAAAATTACTAAATGCTAGTTATCTTTTAGCTTCATTAACATTAGTGAAATTATTAGAAGTGAATATCATAACAGGCCATGATGCATATCATGTTCATAAACAAGAATTCATAAGGTGATCAAAGTTTCAAACAACTTATAAGTCTATATCAGATGCACTTATTAGTAATGTTACTATAAAAAAAAATACCCCCTCAAGCAGCTGCTTGCCACAGAGGTCTGACAGGAGCCTGTCAGTTTATATGCCATAGTAGAAGATCTGAGAGGATGGCAGGACCTCAGCAGAAAAATAAATACCCCCTCAAGCAGCTGCTTGCCACAGAGGTCTGACAGGAGTCTGTCAGTTTATATGCCACAGTAGAAGGTCTGAGAGGATGGCAGGACCTCAGCAGTAAATAAATACCCCCTCAAGCAGCTGCTTGCCACAGAGGTCTGCCAGGAGCCTGTCAGTTTATATGCCACAGTAGAAGGTCTGAGAGGATGGCGGGACCTCAGCAGTAAATAAATACCCCCTCAAGCAGCTGCTTTGCCACAAAGGTCTGCCAGGACCCTGTCAGTTTATATGCCACAGTAGAATGTCTGAGAGGATGGCAGGACCTCAGCAGAAAAACGTCACACACATCCATGCCTACTGATGGTATAATGAGTTAGGTTAGGTTGTTTTACCTCTGAGTGGCACTTTCCACATAATTGGCTTAATGGTCAGGTCATAAGTGACCCAAGGGAGGTTTGGGAAGTGGATCCATAGGACAGCTGTTACAAGACAGAAGCATTCTATCATGGCTATCCAGTGTGTTCTTTAATGTGTAGAGCACATGGCTCTCCAGCATATGGAGCCCCTCACTGGAGGCTAATTTCACCATGTTCTTACACCTTGAACCTTGTGTTGAACAATATAATATTACAGGCGAGTAACATAATAGTGTGTCAGAGCTGTATCCTTAGGTCTACACTTCAGAGTTCGATGAATATACCATTGACACTTATCACATCACAGTATCTTATAATGATGTACCTATTTACCAGAAAAAATACTAACCATTGAACTTGCCATTTTTAGACATAGTTGGTTATAACTACAATCCACCTTCCGTGATAGCCAAACACTGATTTATTGGCATATTATACGTGTCCTCTTGTGCTAGATAGTATAATTGTCCATGTATACAATTTGGTGTTTTAGCATTATCTTAATATGTAAATTGCTTTTAATGACATTTACAATGAAAAAAGATTATAAAGTTAAAAAATTTTATTTCAATGGCATAAAAAGGATGTCGGAATTTGAGATGGGAAAGAAATTAAATCGCTTTTAATATCAAGCAAACACCTACATGTGCTAAGATAAAAAAAATATAAGTGCTTGAAAAGTACATTCAGTTGAACAAGCACACAAATGATTTTCAGAAGGTTGCTAAGTAAACTCTTCACACCTAATAAGAGTTGGAACTTCCAATGGTTAATTTATCACTTATTTTTACCTCCTTAAAAATATAATACACCCCTACTCAACAAGCATTTACATTCACAGTAAAAATAGACGAAATATAAAAGATGTGAATTTGGAATGAAATGCAGTTTTGATTATATAAAGCTATATTTGGTAGTGTTTCACTGAATCAAGTCTATTTATTTCTGCACATATGCAGTTCTTGAGAGGTAATATAAAAAGCTTTCAGGGTCCTTTGTGTTTTGGCATTTAATAGGCTTGGTTAACTTTGGCTAGATTATTATTAATTGAAAATTACACAAATATCTTCCCAGGATTAGGCAAATCATATGCATGAATATGTTCTGATGGGCCATTAGTAACTATAGTGCTCTTTAAAACTTCTCCCCTTCCTATCAACATTTCATATGAATCAAAAATTACAAGATGCCTATGCTTCTTGATTTCAAAATATTTTTGTTTAGGACTATCAAATCACATATTGCATACCATTTCTAACACTGCAATTAACAGCAGAAAACTACATCACTTTGCTCAAGAGCTATGTGAGGTACATTCTATTGTCAACTAAAGCAGTGTTTGAACAGAAAGACAATACAATGGCTTTGCTATCTGTTTTGAATTGCTTCAAATCAAAGATCATAAAAGCTCCTCTAGATTATTTAAACTTTTCAAAATTGTACATAGCCTTTTTGGGATGATCTTCCCAATTTTTTACACCCTTAAACTTTTGAGCAGGGATGGAGTTGGGTTGTTTTACCTCTGAGCGGCACTTTTTTGCACACCATGGGCTAAATGGCCAGGTCACATGGACCCACTGGAACAGCTGTTGGGAGACAGATGGTAGTCTCCCGTCAATGCCATCCAGTGTGTTCTTTAATGTGCACAGGGTATGTCTCTCCCACACATGTGGCCATGGCTTAACGTCCCATCCGACGGACGGCGGCCTTTCCAAGCCCATCGGTGTCCCCTACTGACTGTGGGCAGGGCGGGGAATTTTGCAGAGATAAATCTCAACGCTGACCCAGCTGGGACTCGAACCTGGGAACTACAGATTACGAGCCTGGCACGCTATCGACTGAGCCACCCCCACCCCACAGGGATGGAGATTGGCTTAGTTGGTAGCATACTACACTTGTAATCAGCAGTCCCCAGATTTGAATGCTAGTATTGAGATTTATCTCTAATAAACCCCCACTCTGACCTTAAATCAGGAAGGGACCTTGGATAAACTTGGAAAAGCCATTGTCTGCCAGGATGGTTAAACTGTGGCCCCTCTGTTCAAGAAAGTCATGTATGTTAATGCACATGCTGGATGGCCTTGATGGGAGGTTATTAGGTCTCCTAACAGCTGTCCTGTGGGTCCCCTTCCCCCAACCTCTCTGAGCCTTTGGAGTCCTTGTGACCTGGCCATTTACACCACAGTGCAAAAAAAGTGTCACTTGGAAGTAAAACAACCCAATTAACTGCAATTAACACACAGATGTATTTGGCTGTCACAATTTTCTCAAAAGTGAAAATTTTCTCAAAAGTTTTGGATTGTCTGGAAAATAAGCTGATACTTTAAGTACTTTGAAAAACTAAGGGTTTTTGTGACTCTGCTGGTAGAAATGTGAAGTAATTGTTAGTCATTTGTTTTACTTTAAAAAATGCTCAAAGCATGATGCTCGACAGGTTAAATATTTTGATAAGACGTTATTTTTATGAAATCTGCTTTTCTGTTGATCCTATGTGGACTAATATGATTGATACAGCTATAACATATTACTTATGCTTAATTGCATTTTGAAATTATTTTTATGATGAATATCAATAGATTCAAGAAAGTATGAAGTGGGTGCTGCAGTGTAGGTTTGAAGATAAATTCAATGTGCATGCTAAGATAAGGTAAACATTTTTGAGATTCTGTTAGGATCAATACCCTGTAAGGTTTACTTAGCAAACTCTTTGGACTACCTATTAAATGTAAATTAAATGATAATACCATTCCATATTAAAAATAAAACTGTCACATAAAAAATTCAATCTTGTTACCATGACCAATTCTACTCTGACCAAACGATTGTTATCTCGGGAAACAAAGAAATGATGGTTGGAATAAGAAACCAATCACTCTGAAAACTATGACAGTGTACCCAATAAAAAAGTAGCATAATTTCAGGCAACTGAAAATTTAAATACCTTGGCTTATACTGTACTGATTCACGGGAATAAAAACTTATATTAGTGCATCATAGTCTACACATTAGAAAATTACAGCAGCAGTTTCAAATTGCTCTGCACTGCAAACAAGATTAAGATCAAAGCAAAAGTATTGGAAGAAACATTAATAAAAATTGATACAGCAGAATAAAAATTTCAGAATTAATCAAAACAAGAAAAAAAGCACACTTTTCGTTAGATAACTCCAGGAAAAATTTTCATAGTAAATTAATAAATGTATTTACGCGAGGACACATTAAACGAATTGCTGTAAACACTCTTAGACATTATTAATAAAATTTAGTACAGTAGTTATTGCTTTAGTTTTAACTTGTTTTTATTAACCTTTGAGAGCAATTACTTAAATTGGAATTATTGGAGCAAAGTATTCCAATTTCCTTAACTCTAAACAGAGAACGAATATTGTTAAAAATCTAGGCTGAAATAGATTTCAGATCTTTAAATTGTCTTCAGTCACACTTTTTCAAAACAAGATTATTTAAGATGTTCCAGGCCAAGTGGTTAACACGCTTGGCTACTGATCAAAGGGATCTGGGTTCAAGCCCCAGGTAAGACATTTTTTTGTGTTGTTTTTCTGCTGTGGTCCTGCCATCCTCACAGACCTACTACTATGGCATATAAACTGATAAGCTTCTGTCAGACCTATATAGTAGTATTAGAGAGGGTATTTATTTTTTAGAGTTCTGTATCTCAGTTACTATTGACATACATAGAACTGTATCTAATAAAGTGGCTGCTGAGTATGTATCTATAATAATAAATATATCTCTGATAGCTAAATAGACCTCAAACAGTTAAAAAAAATACTGAAATTGTAATTTTACACTTTTTCTGTCAACAGAAATCTATATTACAATATGACTTCTTATAAGCTTTGTTTACCATTGTCTCCCTGCAGTGACATCAAAATGTCTAGCTAATGACCATCAAGAAATGTTTCCTCATGAAGTGGCACCACCCTTCCTTCATTCACCCTGCTACTGCCCATTACATTAAAAATGAGCTCCTTTTCAAAGTCAGTCAAATTAGCCTTTTTACCTATGTAACACTTGATTCTACCTCCCACTGTGCCTTTACCGCTTTTATAGGACTTTGGAGTAATGCAGAATACTAACATCAGTATGAAATTTTCCATACATTGGCATGTTTAGTAGTACTTCACATATGATTCAATGTTATACAATAATTTGGTACAATATCACGGCAAAATTTTAAATATTATAGAAGCACAATGTGTAGCTAAGTGCATTTGTTTCTCCACATTGAAAGGAATACAGTTTGTTTGTATCATATGGAATAGAAATTGTTTCTGGCATAATTTAAAGGGTTTAACTGCAGGGTTTCCCAAAGGCTGCCAAAATGAAAATAGTAATATATTTAAAATCATATTATACTATTATGTTCCAATTATATTACTGTATTTACCCACATTGACCTCCTTGAGTATATAATTCCCTACCTCCTCCATCTTTTTTCAGAAGACAGTTCAAAAAAATAATGTATGCCTTCATTTCTTCCAAATGTTTCATGACAAAAAAATAAAAATACCCCCTCAAGCAGCTGCTTGCCACAGAGGTCTGACAGGAGCCTGTCAGTTTATATGCCATAGTAGAAGGTCTGTGAGGATGGCAGGACCTCAGCAGAAAAACAACACAAACATCCATGCCTTGTCCGGGGCTCAAACCCAGATCCCTTAGTTCAGTAGCCAAATGCTCAGTAGCCAATGGTTCAGTAGCCAACAACTAGGTAAAACTGTATTAATAAGATCATGTTTAGATCCAAAACACTACTTTGGACGACTGCTTGCTCCTTTTTTGGTAGTTTATTTTCTGTAAAAACTTTGACATTTCGATATATTTTTCAATTATTTTATGTTTTAATAAATTTGTGCATTATTTCAATGTTGCAATTATAATTATAGAGTTAGAATGAAGGAGCAGCGTTTAAATTAGTCACTCCCATCACTATTACTGTAATCAAAGTGCAGAGTACTTTTATCTTGTTTTCAAAAAAATTAAGCTAATAAGTTTCACTTACTTGTCTGCCTGTAGACATTGAACTTTTTTTTGTTCATAGAGATAAATCAAAAATTATTTTTGTGTTGTATAGGTATTGATGAAATATTATGATTTGCCCTTTCTGAATCACCCTAAAGCTATAATTGCACTTACTTAACAATGGAAGAAGTTGAAAATTACAAAATTGCAAATGAATACTGCTAACGATGCATTTATGCTAGAAATTTGAAATTTTACTGGTGGAATGTGAAGGTTATGAAGTTTCCATTGGCTCCTTAGATTCAGAGTGGATGGAAAAATGTGACTTTTTTGCTTTAAAAGATAACTGTTTGTTTATAGAGATAAATTAAAGTTTCTTTTTAGGTTGGATAAATTTGGATAGGTGATAAGGCACTTGAGCTTATTTCGGAAAGAAAGAACTGCAGGAATGTCTTTAATCATACCCTACTAGTCCTAATAGAAAGCATTACAGAGAACTTAATAAACGTGTAAAGGATCAGTTAGCTGCTGATAAGAATCTTTGGCTTGATGGTTTGGCTGACAAAGCCAAGGAAGCAGTTAGACAGCACAACAGCAGAGATCTGTACCAGATAGTTAATGTTTTGTGTGGTAGAAAACGGACAGGTATACAGGGATTGAAGGATAAACAAGGTAAGGTTATAGAAGGTGATGATTCTGTCATGGCTAGGTGGGCTGAGCATTTCAGTGATGTTCTAAACAATGTAGTTAGTTCTACTCCCATTGTTTGCAATGATGATAGATGCATTGGTGGCTTTAATGTTGGCCCTATAACACAATCTGAAGTTATTTTGGCTGTTTCTAAACTTAAACTTCATAAATCCCCAGGGGTAGATGAAATTACTACGGAAATGCTTAGAGCTGGGAATGTTTCGGTTACCACTTGGATGACTGAAATTCTGAATATCTTTTATGATAAAGGCATGGTTCCTAAGGGTTTTACCAGAGCTATTGTTATCCCTATTTTCAAAAAAGGTGATCGCAGTTCTTGTGATAACTATAGGGGTATCAGCCTACTCTCTGTTCCAGGTAAAGTTCTTTCCATGATTGTGCTGAATAGAATTAAGAATCTGGTTGACAGTCAATTGCGTGATGAGCAATGTGGATTCAGAAACCTTTGGTTGCTAGCTTTGTTGATTTCAAAAAGGCTTTCGACTCTGTTGATCGTCATAATTTGTGGTTGATTGTGAGATCATATGGTATACCTGACAAGTTAGTTAACATAATGAAAGCTCTCTATAATAACACAGAGTCGTGTGTGAGAGCTGGTAAGGCTTGTAGCAATTGGTTTAGCATTACTTCTGGTGTTCGACAAGGGTGCATTTTGTCTCCTTTTCTCTTTAGCTTGGTTATTAATTATGTTATGCGAAATTCACTTCAAGGGAAAGATTTTGGCCTTAAATGGACTGGAGATACTAAAATTTCTGATTTAGATTATGCTGATGATTTAACCCTTTTGGCAAATGATGTTGATGAGATGAACTCTTTCATTCGAGCTGTTGATGAGACTGGTAGTAGAGTAGGTTTGGTTATAAACAGAGAGAAAACTAAAGTGATGAAAATTGGTCAGGCAGGCTGTGATTCAGTTAATCTGAATGGTTGCAGTCTTGAGCAGGGGTCACAGTTTAATTATCTTGGGAGCTATGTAACAGATAATGGTGATGTGCGGCATGAGATTAACAGACGAATAGGGATTGCTGCCGGGACTTTTAAGAATCTATGGAGATTGTGGAGAAATAGGCGTATACACCTAAAGACTAAAATTAGACTGTATAATAGTTTGGTTCTTTCTAGGGTTAGTTATGGTAGTGAAACTTGGACACTATGTAAACAAGATAACAGGAAACTAGATGCTTTTGATTCTAGATGCTTATGCAGTATCTTGGGTATTAGGTGGTTTAACTTTGTAACTAATGATGAGGTTAGGCAAAGGAGTCTGCAACCTCCTTTAAGCAGCATATTGTGCAGAGAGAGACTCCGCTGGTTTGGCCATGTTGCCCGTATGAATAATTATAGATTGGCGAATAGGGTTATGAACAGTGTGCCTAAAGGCCTCAGAAAGAAGGGGAGACCTAGGATGCAGTGGGCAGACAATGTCAAACAGGACCTTGTTAGAATTAGTGTGCAGTGGCCAGATGCAGTAGATGTAGCTCAGGATAGACTTGCTTGGAGAACTAAATTGCACGGTCTGGTTGGACCTCCATAGCCCATGGCTGCTTGATGATGATGATGATGATTGATGATATATTATAGTTTAAACTTTCTGAATATCCCAAAAGCTATAAATGTTCCCTTTAATGGTGGAAAAGTTGAATTCCAACATTTAAAATAAGTATTGCAAACTATGTATTTATGCTAGAAACTTGAAATTTGGTGGTGGAATATGAAAGTTACCAAGTTTCCATTAACAACAATGACTTGACCCATTATCTCAGGGGTGGAACACTCTTGTTTTTAAAGTGACAATTAGAAAACTCGTTTTTTAGTTGGATTGCCATTAAAAATATTATAATTCACATTTCTCAAATACCTAGTTAGTTTTAATTTATGTTGTTAGAGATCACTAAATATGTAAACTATTACGGAATTCTGCAAATGATCTGTATATTATAGAAATTTAAAATTTCAGTGGTAGCTTTCAATAGCAACAATAATCTGTCCCCTTTTCTCAGAGGCGTGAGAAAGAAAAATTGAATTTTTTCAGACTATCAGTTTTTAAGAAATAAAAGACAAATATTTTTTATGTTCCATAATTACTATTTGCATTTTCTCAATCATCATTAATAGATTCTGAAAAAAATTCATCGCCGCCACAGCGGGAATCGAACCCGCATCTCTCCATATTCATGCCAGAGCGCGCTAACCATTGCATCACGCGTCGGACAATGAATATTTTCAGGATATGACCTTTTAAGGGAATACTGTGCATTCACTTTGGATTTCAATTCTCAATCATCCATTCATCATCATCATCCTTAAGCAGCCATGGGCTATGCATTAGTTCTCCAAGTTTATCTGTCCTGAGCAACATCTGCTGTATCTGGCCATTGCACTCCAATTCTAACAAGGTCTTTTTGACATTGTCTGCCCACCCCATCCTAGTCTCGCCCTCTTTCTGAGGCCTTTAGGCACGCTGTTAATAATCCTATTCACTAATCTATAATTCTCCATATGAGCAAATGGCCAAACCAATGGAGTCTCTCTCTCTCTGCATAATATGGTGCTCAAAGAAGGTTGCAGACTCCTTTGCCTAACCTTATGTTTACTTACAAAGTTGAACCACTTAATGCCCAAGATACTGCATAAGCATCTAGAATCAAAAGCATCATTTCTGTCAACTTGTTTACAAAGCATCCAAGTTTCACTACCATAACTAACTCTAGAAAGAACCAAACTATTATACAGTCTAATTATAGACTTTAGGGGAATATGCCTATTTCTCCACACTCTCCGAAGATTCTTAAAAGTCTTGACAGCAATCAATATTCATCTTTTAATCTAATGCCACACCTCACCAGTATCTGTTATATAGCTCCCAAGATAATTAAACTGAGACACCTGTTCAAGAGTGGAACTATTCAGATTAACTGAAGATGCACTGATTGACCAATTTTCATCACTTTAGTTTTCTCTCTGTTTACAATCAAAACCTGTCTCATCAACAGTTCGAATGAAAGAGTTCATCTCAACAACATCATATACCAAAAATGCTAAATCATCAGCTTAATCTAATCAGAAATTTTCAAATTTCCAGCCATTTAAGACCAAAATTTTTCCCTTGTAGTGAAGTTGACATAACATAATCAATAACCAAACTAAAGAGAAAAGGAGACAAAATGCACCCTTGTCGAACATCAGAAGCAATGCTAAACCAATTGCTATAGCCTTACCAACTCTCACACACAACTCAGTGTTATTACAGAGAGCTTTAATTATGTTAACTAACTTGTCTGGTATGCCATATAATCTCACACAATCAACCACAAATTATGGCAATCAACAGAGTCAAAAGTCTTTTTGAAATCAACAATGCGAGTAACCAAAGGTTTCTGAAACTCTAAACATTTCTCAAGAATCTGCCTGAGTGGAAATATCTTATCCACACATCCCCTACCACTTCTGATCATGCACACTACCCATCAACCAGATTCTAAATTGTGTTAAGCACAATCATCTAAAGAACTGTATACCTGGAACAGAAAGTAGGCTGATACTCATATAGTTATCACAAGAACTGTGATCACCTTTTTTAAAAATAGGGATAACAATAACTCTGATAAAATCCTTAGGACCCATGTCTTTATCATAAAAGATATTCAAAATTTCAGAGGTAACAATCATTCCCAGCTCTAAGCATTTCTGTAATAATTTCATCTACCCTGGGGATTTATGTAGTTTAAGTTTAGAAATAGCCAAAATAACTTCAGATTGTGTTATAGGGCCAACATTAAGGCCACCAATGCATCTATCATCATTGCAAACAATAGGAGTAAACTAATCACATTGTTTAGAACATCACTGAAATGCTCAGCCCACCTACCATGACAGAATCCTTACCTTCTATGACCTGACCTTGTTTATCCTTCAATCCTTGTTTACCTGTCTGTTTTCTACGGCACAAAACATTAACTATCTGGAATAGCTCTCTGCTATTTTGCTGTCTAACTGCTTTCTTGGCTTTGTTAGCCAAGTCATCAAGCCAAAGATTCTTATTAGCAGCTAACTGATCCTTTACATGTTGATTAAGCTCTCTATAATGCTTTCTATATGGACTACTACGGTATTGATTAAGGACATTCCTGCAGTTCTTTCTTTCTGAAATAAGCTCAAGTGCCTTATCACTCAAATAATTCTGCCTCCTTTTTTCCTAAAAGAGTACTGTTAGTTTCAATAAAAGTCTGTTTAAAATGGTCCCATTCTTCCTCTTCAGTAGTAAGCAAACCATGACTGGCATAATGACTAAGTAGCCTATCATGGTAAGCTTTGGCTATAACTGGGTCTTTCAGAGCTTCAGAATTAAAAGTAAATTTTTTAACCTTAGCGCAACACTTTTTAAGTTCAAGTTGCAAGACACTTTTAACAAGGTAATGGTCAGATCCAATTTCAGCTCTTCTATATGACCTGGTATTCCTAACAGAACTAGCCCATTTGTTGTTAATTAATGTATAATCAATCATATTCTTTATGCAGCCCATAAGGTGAAACCATATGTACTTATGTATGTCATAGTGTTTGTTGGGTTGTTTTACCTCTGAGTGGCTCAACTTTTTTGCACACCATGGGCTAAATTGCCAGGTCACAAGGACCCTGAAGGCTCAGAGAAGGTTGGGGGAGGGGACCCACTGGAACAGCTGTTGGGAGACGGTAGCCTCCTGTCAAGGCCATCCAGCATGTTCTTTAATGTGCATAGAGTATGGGTCTCCCTAACAAGAGGTATGGCTTAATGTCCTATCCAATGGATGGCAGCTTTTCCAAGCTCATCATATCCTCTACTGAACGAGGGCAGGGTGGGGAGTTTTGCAGAGATAAATCTCAATGTTGACCCAGCTGGGGTGAGGGGTGGGGGGGAAGAAACTTCTTTTCAAAAGAAAAAAAATTTTAAAGATCTCTAAAATGGAGAGAAGCTGTTCTGTGGCTGAGTGGTTAGCTCGCTTGGCTACTGATCTAAGGGACCTGGGTTCAAACCCCGGGTAAGGCATGGATGTTCGTGTTGTTTTCTGCTGAGGTCCTGCCATCCTCTCAGATCTACTGTGGCATATAAACTGACAGGCTTCTGTCAGACATCTGTGGCAAGCAGCTGCTTGAGTGGGTATATATATATATAAAACGGAAGGGAAAATTTTATACTGCAATGGAAATCCAGTGTTTGCTCTCTCCCCCCTTTATTTTTTTCTAGATCCAGGCCTGTCTATCATGGTATATTACTTTCAAAGACAGTTAAAATTAAATATTTGTAAGAAAAGTAACATTAACTTCAATTATTAATTAATATCACAATGATACACTACCTTGAAAATCAGCTAACTTCTTTAATGCACATGAAATGGAGGAAGAAAAAATCCCCCCACCCTCTTTTTTAATGTTGCTACATATGTCACCATTACTGATCTGAGGGAGTAGCATTTGAGCCCCAGGTAGGGCATGGATGTGTTTTTTTTTTGCTGAGGTCCGGCCATCCTCACAGACCTTTTACTATGGCGTATTAAACTGACAGGTTACTGCGAGAGCTCTGTGGCTAGCAGCTGCTTGAGGGGGTATTTATTTTTTATGTTACCATAACTAAAGCAATGCTTTTGCTTTGCCTATGGAAAAAACGTTGGGTAGTCAGATTTTTCTGAATTTCTCCACCATGATAATTTGTTCTCTAATGTTCAATATATTAAAACATCAATATAAAGCTTTACAATGAAAAATATGTTAACAATTAAAAAGTCCTTCGTGCTCAAAAATCAATTTAAAATAATTTAAAATTCTCTGTCATTGACCAATAAAATTTTAGAGTTTATCCTTCAAACTATTTGCATGTTGAAAGTGCCACACTTCTTGCGCGTGCACACACTTCATGCCACACTTCTTGCACGTGCATCCACTTTCTACAGAACCATAGTCCACGAGGCTATTGAAATAATGACCTCGTCCGTCCCCACCTGCAACCGAGACACTGGAATTACCCTTCAGACATGTGGAAAGAAGCTCTTTGTCTAAACAGACCTAACGTCAGTACATAGCATCACTTCACTGAAGACGGAGCGCTGTCTTTGCTCCGAAAAGCTTCTAAGAGTTTTCTCCTAAGAACTTTCAACATGCAAATAGTTTGAAGGATAAACTCTAAAATTTTATTGCTCAATGACAGAGAATTTTAAATTATTTTAAAATAAAAAAAATATGTTTATTTTGTTCGACTATTACTTGAATACAACACAATCTAAGTGTGTCAGATGAAAGATTTAAACAATTTTATTTTTTTTATAATTCCCTTAATAACTACAAAACATATATCTTAATAAGAAAGGAAAAGAAATTTGAGAAAAATCCAAACAAAGATCAAAGGGTTGAATGTTGAAAACTTCTTGCATGACTAAATTGCATTGTTAGTGATGATGAGCTTAATTCTTGTTTTTCATTTAGTAAAAAAAACTTATAGCTGAATGCTAAAAATTACATATTTAATTACTTAACATATTTTACAACATAAAATGATAAAATCTTGTAAAATTTTGATTCTAAAAGTACAATAAAAAATGAAATATTAAAAAGTGCTAGAGGGATAAATATTATGGAGGGATTTAATATATAGTTGCAATACATTGCAATTATATAAAAATAAAAAATAAATATCCCCTCAAGCAGCTGCTTGCCACAGAGGTCTGACAAGAGCCTGTCAGTTTATATGCCATAGTAGAAGTCTGAGAGGATGGCAGGACCTCAGCAGAAAAACGACACAAACATCCATGCCTTACCTGGGGCTCAAACCCAGGTCCCTTAGATCAGTAGCCAAGCGCGCTAACCACTTGGCCATGGGACATTAAATCTAAAAAAAATTGATATTTAGAATTATTATTCTCTTACATGAATACACTGTGATATACCATACATGGTTCTCTAACTTTGCAAGGTAACAAATTCCTATTGCAAAAATTGTATCAGATATAGATTCCTCGTCAAATGGCAGAAAAGAATGAAAATAGTTCAAAACACTTTAGGTTCAGCAGCCCATGCTTCAGAATGAATTTTCTTGTTTTAGCTCGAATATACGAGATTTGTCTAGATCAGAGGTGCTCAAACCATGGCCCATGAACACGACAAAGCTTCCAAAAAATATTCAATATATATATAATAGTACGAAGTACCAAATTTTCAAATTGGCCTGTGACTTCCAAAAAGTTTAACAGTCCTGGTCTTGGTCCAAAAATAAATGGGTTTCATAGTGAAAGGGTTGCAGTTCCTGTTGCTGGTTATTTTGAAATACCTACAGAAATTGGGGGAAAACAGTGCAATTGATCACAATACAGTCTCCCATTATTTTATTACACCAATGGCACTACTTTGGCTGTAGTCTGACCAAAACGTTTCAGAAAGATATCTACGTTTCAGAATAGCTAAAGGTGGTTTTCATGCATGATTTAAATGAAATATTTTAATACATATTAATGATGATCAAGACTTGAGAAATCCATTCACCAATGAGTGAATTTTATATGTCCACTCACTTTCACATCAAGAAAAAAATTACAATTGTAAAATATTTTAATGGGGGAAGAGCATAAATTTTAATTAGTATTCACTTATATTACACTATTTGACCATCACTGAAGCAAAATGATATTTTTTTTGGTACTTTTCGGTTAACAGGGCGCCAGTTGTAATTGTGCGCCAATCTTCGTATCCAGTTAATCTGTCATCCACATTATAAAAAAAGCCCCGATTGAGCGGACACCAAGTGAGAACGAATCAGTAAAGTATTTTTTATTCAAGGGTACCGTTTGAGAACCCTAGCTGCCATAGAAAGAGAGTAACGGTCAAAAAACAGATCCCAAAAAGTCATCAAAAACTAGATATCACTGGCATCTGTTAACTTCAATGAAATGGATTTGACAAGTAATAAAGTGAAATACTAGTATTCTAACTCGAATTGGACAACCTTGAATAAAAAACACTTTACTGATTCATTCCCACTTGGCCTCCGCTCAATCGGGGCGTTTTTTATAATGTGGACGACCGATTCACTGGATACGAATATTGGCGCACAATTACGACTGGCGCCCCGTTAACCGAAAAGTACCATTTTATTTTTTTATAATGAAAGTAGGAAATATTTTTACCTCTTCCATCCAAAGTTGATATTTGTACTCAATTGTGGTAAAAACTGCTGTCAGAATTTTTACACCTATAATAATGATAGTTAATTATGCAAGATTGTATAATGTTTAAAATTTATTTCATTGTAGATATAACTAGTTTGGCATTTTCTCATTTTGTTACATTATTTTTGAAAAAAATTTAACAAAATATTTTACAAATATGTTTTAATTGCTCTATATGATTATTTGATCAGATTAAACATAAAGCTGGATTACTGTGAAAATGAAAATCTGTACATTTCTAAAGCAACTCAATGTAAAGTATTGCACAAGAGCCATCGATTTTCGTATAAAGGGTTCACTCAATTCTCATACCTATGGTATTAAGCTCAACCAATTCCATAAGCCTAGTTTATGGAATATCTTTCTTCTTAAATGTAGCTTAAAGTAGGAAGATAAATATACTAATTTAGAAATTGCGCATAGAAAACAGTTATTACAGTCCTAAGGTCTTAATATTATCACAAAGAATTAATGTTTTGTAGTTCTGTATAGGTTTGAAAGGAACCTTACCTGATTTGGGCGATCGTATGGCTTTGCCCCGTGATTTTTATCCTTTTTAAGTCGCGATGGTATTTTGCTTGCCATTTGCAGTTAAATGTAGAGTACTTCGGATTCACCAATAAAATAAAATACACATAAATTGAACACCTGATTAACCTTAAACATAGACGTTCTTATATTACACGGATTACAGTGATCAACTTCCATTCGCAATAAACATGGCGGCACAGCAGGTTGAATGTGATTGGCCTAATTTTCTGTAGAAACAACGACGACACCTAGGTCGAAATCGATCTCTTGAGTTATCGAAATAATAAAGTAATAATCAAAGATTCGACTACTACTCCAAGGCAGATAGATCGCAGGATGTTGGTATTTCAGCTAGATTTAAAACAATTTTTCAAGAAATTTGAAACAAACTGTAATTTAGCTGATTTTTAAATCAACCTCTGTGCTCGAATATGTATCTTTCAGGTTTCTAAAGAGATGTAAAAGTAAATCAAAGGGATTGAGAATTTGTGCAATTTGCGATATTCCAGTAAAACAGGAATGTATTCACTTTCCTTGTAAAGAAATCATCGATCATAGGTATAGATCCATAGAGGAAAGAACAAGAGGCGATGTCCTACGTGAAGTCTTAAACGTGATGAAACAGCTCCTACGAGGCATATATCTTAAGACACGCAAAACATCCTAGGATAGCGCACTGTTTAGCACTATTTGTGCTCTCTAGAAAGTTAGGATTAATAATTTTTGTCCTAAAATGTCCTCACGTCGAGCCTTTGTTTATAGATTGCATTGAACGACACTGCAACGAACAGGTCGTGAAAATCAGAGGTGCTGGTGAATATCTTGCATTGCAGAGGTGTGTTAACTGTTTGCACATAAAAAAAAAAATAAATACCCCCTCAAGCAGCTGCTTGCCACAGAGGTCTGACAGGATTCTGTCAGTTTATATGCCATAGTAGAAGGTCTGTGAGGATGGCAGGACCTCAGCAGAAAAACAGCACACACATCCATGCCTTACCCGTGGCTCGAACCCAGGTCCCTTAGATCAGTAGCCAAGTGTGCTAACCACTCGGCCATGGGATGGCAAAATAATATAAATAAATACCCCCTTTGCACATACCAGATCTCATAAACTGTTTATTTCATCAAACAGCGAGCAGTCGAATTAATGTGCGTTCATCAGAACTCTGAATGACGACTATCGGGTTTATTCTTCTTTTGAAGAGTGAGCAAATGGAGCAAAATAAAGTGTTCATGCAATTGGAGAAGCGATCAGCAGCTAACGCCAGTAATTCGTGTGATTGCTTTGAGTGTACCTCAAACAAGCATCCCAGACTGTCCCGAGTGATGAGTAAAAAGAAAACCGCTCAGTGCCAGGATTAATTCAGTGCAAATTGCACCAGACGAGCCAGAGAAGGCGTTATGTGCGTGCTTTTCAACCCAAATTTTAGATGTTCAGAAAGAGGGGCAATCGAAAACAGTTTGGCTTGCTCAACCGTGGAAGCAGAATGTCGACAAAATGCTTTCATTACTTTGATTGATTCTGTCATTGAAATCACTATATTTAAGAGATATCTATCTCTCTGATAGATTTGTTTTCACTGAAAGGGATGATCACACTAAGTAGACATTTAGAGATTTAAAGATTGTTTACATAAATCATATTCCAGCCCGATAACTGGAGGAAACAATTTCTACACGACTCCTTGTTTCGCCTAGAAATTAACCTAGTAATCGCTGTCTCTTCACGTTTGGCTCTTCCAGCACTCTTGACGAAAGATGCTTTCTGTCATTAATTTAAGTGGAGAGCACACTCGAATGTAAAACATATCAAGCGATTCGACAGAGAATGGGTTGGATTGCAGTACTGTAAGCATCTACTCTTGGTGACATCACCGTCGTCATCTTCCGAGATAGGCGAGAGGGAACTGGTTTCCATGGTAAAACCCAGCCAGAAGTGACCCTAGGGTGAGGTTGAGTTAATTACTATTTCTACAAGCGGAGTTGATTTATTGTCTGTAAGCGGTGCGATCACCAGCCAAATAGTAGAGAAAAAGGGAGTGAAATGCAACGAAAACTCAGCCGTTTCTGTTTGAAGTGAAACGGAACTCTTTGGTGAACAGCAGAGGAAAGATTACTCGTTGACGAATATTTGAGAATTGGCCAAAAGGGGGAAGAAAGGGTTTGGCATGTCATTTGGAAAGAGGCATAGATTGGAAGTTTTTGCAGCATATATTACTGGCAGAATGAAGCGAAGAGGTCATTGCTCTAACCCATAATAGAGTCTGGGGTGGTGGCATGGAGTTCGCAAAGTCAGAACAGAGTTTTTTTTTTGTTTTTGGGACATTAAAGACATTAAACACTATTGCAAGTAATGTCAGCTGTGGGGTGAGGGTGGGGGGCTCAAAGAAGTGTCAAGTTTCCCATTGAGCGAGTGTCATGACCTGTATTGCCATTTTAGGTCGTGGGAATCAATGTTGCAGGACCGACTGAGCCGCCGAGCAAAAGTGGCATAAATGAATCATATCCATCATTGACTACCACATAAAATGACCAGAGGCAGTAAGTCGCTGACTACCTCGATGATTTGGGAGGCACTACTACATACGTTTGCTCATATTGGGTTACCTGAAGCTTTAATATCTGACTGGGGGACCAGTTTCACGGCAGTATTGAGAGAACTACAGACACAAGCTGGGGTTGTTCCGAAATTCTCATTGTCAAGGCACCCAGGGGCGATCTTATGTCTCAAGCTTGGAGGGGGCTATTTAGGAAATGTTAATAATGTAGGATTTGTTAATAGAACTAAGCACTCCGTATGCTTTTTTTATTACTCCCTCTGTGGCATATAAACTGACAGGCTCCTGTCAGACCTCTGTGGCATATAAACTGACAGGCTCCTGTCAGACCTCTGTGGCAAGCAGCTGCTTGAGGGGGAATTTATTTTTTATTTTATATTCATTATATGCGTAGGAAGTAAGATGCCTAAGTCCTCAGCCTCGATCTCGCATAAAATAACATCAATCAATGCTTTCTTATTTTAAGATAAAATGAATACAGTTTGATCTTAAAATAAGATACACGTTTTATCTTAATAATAACTTTAAAATAAAATGATTACAGTAATGTGCCAAATTTCCCTTCAAAAAATAATTTTTTTTCCTTTGTTGAAATGTCGAACTATTTACAATATTTTACTAAACTAAAAATATTTCTATTTTTTGCATTTTCAAATTATAGTTAAAAAAATTACTTATTAACCATCGGTTTGCCATAAAATTGCGATAGGAAGCTGTCAGGCCCACCTTGTTGGTCAGGCCCAGGGAGGTAGGAAGAGAGGGAGATGCCCTATCGCTTGAAAACTGCAACCGTCGTCGCATATTGCTCTTACTCGTAAGCGTGCGTTATCTACGTTAACGAACGAGAGATTCTACAAAATCGTTAGCTCCTATATAGCATATTCCTGCAGAAATTAACCTGCCAAATGGATAAAAAGAATGACATTTTATTGATAAAAAGTTAAAATAAAGTTTTTCTTCTGGATTTTTTAAACTTTTCGTTATTTTAATAATATTCGAAAGTAGCATAACCTGCTACTACTGCTATATTGCTAAAATTATTACTTGTTTGAAATGTCCTCTCCTCCCCCTTTTTTGCCTGGAGGGTATTATTGTTGAATTGCTTTTATTTGATATGCAATTTATTAAGATAGACGTCCAATATGGACCTTAACAAGCGTTTTTAAAAAAACACCGACAAATTTGATCATAGTGTTCAACTACACTTTTTGTAACACAAAAAGGAATTAAAAAAGAGTAAATTCCCATATACCTAATAATACTACTACTGTTATTAGGATATATTACGATTTAGTTGAACCAGTATTCGTACGAAACATTCACACTTATGATGGAAACTGACCTTTCAGCGCGATTCTAGGTGTAGAAGTAACATGGCAGTTTCGCTACAATAGCCATCTATGCTAACTGATGGTAAGGGCCCCTCTCCCAATTCAAAATTCCCCGCCCTGCCCACGGTCAGTAGGGGACACCTATGGACTTGGAAAGTCCGCCGTCCGTCGGATGGGACGTTAAGCCGTGGCTCCGTGTGCGGGAGAGCCATACCCTGTGCACGTTAAAGAACACGCTGGATGGCCTTGACGGGAGGCTACCATCTGTCTCCCACCAGCTGTTCCAGTGGGTCCCCTCCCCCAACCTTCTCTGAGCCTTCGGGGTTCATGTGACCTGGCCATTTAGCCTATGGTGTGCAAAAAAGTGCCGCTCAGAGGTAAAACAACCCAACCCAACCCCTCCCCCAACCTTCTCTGAGCCTTCGGGGTCCATGTGACCTGGCCATTTAGTCCATGGTGTGCAAAAAAGTGCCGCTCAGAGGTAAAACAACCCAACCCCTCCCCCAACCTTCTCTGAGCCTTCGGGGTCCATGTGACCTGGCCATTTAGCCCATGGTGTGCAAAAAGTGCCGCTCAGAGGTAAAACAACCCAAACCAAACCCTCTCCCCATTCCTACCTCCACGGTAAGGCCAATATGACATTTTAGAGATATGTGAGGATGGTGAGACCTCAACTAAGGAAAACGTACAAAAGTATGCCTTATTTGGGGCTCGAACCCAGTTCCCTTAGTTTGCATTTAAAAAAGAGAAAAAAAAACTTTTCTCTTTATAAGTTTGCAATATAGTTTCTGTGTGTGGGGCAGTGGCGAACCCAGAGGGGGGGGGGGGGCAAGGGGCCCTGGCACCCCCGAAAGAAAAAGGAAAAAAAAGAAAAACTAAGAAAATTTTCCAAAACTCTTTTCCTAATTAAAATTCATTTTTTATATTTATGTTTTGTCGTATCTTCTATTTCTTTATTACTTATGAATTAGTGGTCACATAAGGTGGGAATACCCTACAGCTCTCCGGAATCACGGCCGCTGTGAACACAAGGCGAACGAATCGGATGGACCGAGCGCTACTTCGTTTGCCCGAGCCTCGGCCCCCTCCAAGATTAAATCCTGAGTGTGCTACTGATGTGGGGTTACGTATTTGTAGAAGAAAAAGCTCATTATTCTACCTGATAGCATATTCCAATATTTACATCGAACAAAGAACTTGAATTTTTGTGTCATGACCACCTCACGCCAGATAAGAAATACGTTTCGCTGGTTGCTAATGCATATTTGGATTTAGATACCCCAAAGGTTTATAATAATAAATAAATACCCCCTCAAGCAGCTGCTTGCCACAGAGGTCTGACAGGAGCCTGTCAGTTTATATGTCACAGTAGAATTTCTTTGAGGATGGCAGGACCTCAGCAGAAAAACGACACATACATCCATGCCTTATCCGGGGCTCGAACCCAGGTCCCTTAGATCAGTAGCATAAAATTAACAAAATCTGCCAAAGAAAAGAGAAGATAAAATTTTTACTTTTTTTTAAAAACTTTTTTAGTTAATGGAATATACACATCAAATTGTGAAATACGTACCGTCTGATTTCTTCATATCTTCACCTCACATATAATTTCTCTCGGAAGAAAGATTTATCACAGCACTAGTTGGGTTAATATAAAATAATTTAGGCACATCACTTCTCTGCTACATGTAGCACAATTTTTTGTATATTTCTAGAGAATTTTGCACTTTTTTTTTTTGGGGGGGGGACATTTTTAAAGCTTTAAGTAGTCATTATCAAATCATTTTGCAAACTGTAATAGTGTAAATTAAAGTAGATCATGTGTCATATTTAATAGTAATAATTGATTTAGCACAAATCTTTGTCTGAATCACTTTCTAATCTTCCAGCTCTTTTTAGGGGGTATTTCTAGAGAATTAAGTAGTCTGTTATCAGATCAATTTGATAAATGTATTAGTGTAAAGTAATATAGATCAGGGCCGCCGACAGGGGAGGAGGGCAAGGGGGACTAGTGCATAGGGGCCCGTCAGATTAAGTGACTCTACTTTTTCTTACAAAAATCATTCTTAGTTAGGCTATATATCGATCCTATGCTAAAAAGTTTTATGTGACACAAATTGTGTAGGCCTATGTTTTTGCATACCTGACTGCGCAACAGGCTTTTTTTCCTCTGAATGTCATCATTGTGTCCAGAATAATTGCTATTAATGATTTATAAAGATAAAAAGTTTTCAAGGGGGGCCCCGAGCATAATATTACATAGGGGCCCATAAATTCTCTCCGCGGCTCTGATATAGATAATATGTTATATTTCATAGCAATAATTGATTTAATACAAATCATTTACCCATATCATTTCTCTACATCATATATCATTTTATTTTGAGTATTCTAAAGCATTGAATAGTCAATATTCATATTTTGCTAAGTGCATTCTGTAAGAGAGGTCATGTGCTATGTTTCATAGCATTAATTGGCGTAATATAAATTATTTACCCATAAAACTTCTCTACATCGTATGCCATTTTATTTGAAGTATTTCTAAAGTATTAAAGAGTCAACAATCACATTTTGCTAGGTGTGTTACTCTTATAAATGTCCATGTGTCGTATTTCACAGTATTAATTGGTTTATTGGTTATATGCTTTCTTCCATAGACGAACGCATATAACCAATAAACCAATTGATACTATGAAATATGTAGCACCAGCATTTTGGGTATTTCTACAAGCATTAATTAAGCTATAATCAGATCATTTTTGTAAGTGCATGCATTATTGCAAAAGTAGTCTTTCGCAACTTAATTTCTTTGATCCATCAGTCTTCTTCAACAGATATTTTATATAAATTTTCTCAACTAGCAGAAAGCTTATAAACATGGGGCGGGATGGCTCAGTCGGTAGCGCGCCAGGCTCGTAATCTGTAGTTCCCAGGTTCGAGTCCCAGCTGGGTCAGCGTTAAGATTTATCTCCGCAAAATTCCCCGCCCTGCCCACGGTCAGTAGGACACACCGGCTTGGAAAGGCCGCCGTCAGTCGGATGGGACGTTAAGCCGTGGCCCTGTATGCGGGAGAGCCATACCCTGTGCACGTTAAAGAACACGCTGGATGGCCTTGACGGGAGATTACCATCTGTCTCCCAACAGCTGTTCCAGTGGGTCCCCTCCCCCAACCTTCTCTGAGAATTCGGGGTCCATGTGACCTGGCCATTTAGCCCATTGTGTGCAAAAAAGTGCCGCTCAGAGGTAAAACAACCCAGCCTATAAACATTTCATTTGGTTAGATGTTTTAGTTTTTTTCATAAGCAGTATTTTCAATCTCAATTTAGTTTTGATTAATTGGATTATAAAGAATATAGTGAAGTCATTTTTCTTACGTTGGTAAATAAATAATGTCATTCATGCAGGGGATTAGACAGGTACGCACCAGACTCCCCCCCACCTCGAGAATCTGTTTATGAGAATACATATTTTTTTTTACGTAGATAAGTGCAATTGTTTAAAATTGACCTAAAATATCACAGAAGGGTAACAGGACTATTACAAAATTGTTGCAATATTAGGGGTTTTATTTATAAAATAGTAATTTTTTTTTCTATTTTGGTCCCTGGGGGAATCTAAAGGACATTTTGTTTATGGAGTGTTTTGTGTTGTTCCTGCAGGAAAGTAAAATAAGACTAATTGCGGCGAACAACCGTACCATTTGTGATTCTAAAACAGTATCTGATTGCAACTGTCTTGCGATTTGATTCGAT
>JAWZYU010000157.1:0-12800 GCA_038380435.1 Ryuthela nishihirai | reverse complement strand
CTCTCTTTTCGCACCCTTCCGAGAAAAGAGGGCAGATGGTTGCTCTCTTTTCGCACCCTTCGAGAAAAGAGGGCAGATGGTTGCTCTCTTTTCGCACCCTTCTGAGAAAAGAGGGCAGATGGTTGCTCTCTTTTCACACCCTCCGAGAAAAGAGGGCAGATGGTTGCTCACTTTCCGCACCCTTCCGAGGAAAGAGGGCAGATGGTTGCTCTCTTTCGCACCCTTCTGAGAAAAGAGGGCAGATGGTTGCTCTCTTTCGCACCCTTCCGAGAAAAGAGGGCAGATGGTTGCTCTCTTTTCGCACCCTTCTGAGAAAAGAGGGCAGATGTTTGCTCTCTTTCCGCACCCTTCCGAAAAAAGAGGACAGATGGTTGCTCTCTTTTCACACCCTCCGAGAAAAGAGGACAGATGGTTGCTCTCTTTTCGCACCCTTCTGAGAAAAGAGGGCAGATGGTTGCTCTCATAGGAATATCTCTTGACACTCTAACCACGAAATTTCAAATTTCTCTCATAAACAGATCCCTTGAAACATTCGTTAAATGTTTTTCTGTTTCCGTGTTTAGCGAGCTCTAACGATTTAAATTATAACTAATTAAGGATTTGAAAAATACGAATTATAATATATCACTAGAACCAATCGAATCAGAAAAGTTTACCAATTATATCATAAAACAAAACAGTTGTGTTTCCCACCCACCCTGGGTCTAAGGGGTGAACTCATTGCTGTCAATGGAAACTTCGTGACCTTCAGATACCACCACCAAAATTTAGAATTTCTAGCGTTGATGCATCATTTGCAAAATTTGTTTAAAATTTTGGAATATTCGACTTTTTTTCCACTGTTAGAAGCGCCATTTATAGCTTTAGAGAGTTCGCAAAATGCAAATCGTAAATATTTCATCAATACCTATCCAAATAAAATTTTAAAAAAATACCCCCTCAAGCAGCTGCTTGCCACAGAGGTCTGACAGGAGCCTGTCAATTGATATGCCATAGCAGAAGGTCTGAGAGGATGGCAGGACCTCAGCACAAAAACAGTACATACATCCATGCCTTAAGGGGGGCGGGGGTGGCTCAGTCGGTAGCTCGCCAGGTAATCTGTAGTTCCCTGGTTCGAGTCCCAGCTGGGTCAGCGTTGAGATTTATCTCCGCAAAATTCCCCGCCCTGCCCACGATCAGTAGGGGACACCGACGGGCTTGGAAAGGCCGCCGTCCGTCGGATGGGACGTTAAGCCGTGGCCCCGTGTGCGGGAGAGCCATACCCTGTGCACGTTAAAGAACACGCTGGATGGCCTTGACGGGAGGCTACCATCTGTCTCCCAACAGCTGTTCCAGTGGGTCCCCTCCCCCAACCTTCTCTGAGCCCTCGGGGTCCTTGTGGCCCGGTCATTTAGCCCATGGTGTGCAAAAAAGTGCCGCTCAGAGGTAAAACAATCCAATCCAATCCAATTTCCATGAAACCCCAAACAGCCAAACCAAACCGAAACTGGAAAAGATAATTTCGCGAATACGAAAAAAATATACTACTGTCCTTTAGCAAAGTTCAATAAACCCGTTTTAGATTCCATTTTAATCTGCTCCAGTTAAATTTTTAGATCGTCTACTTTAACTGGCATTACTAACCAGATGACAAGATTTCTTCAACACCGCAAAAAATCCATTTAAGGATTAAACAAAAATATAACAAACATCACAAACAACCAATCTTTCTTGTCACTATCCTGGGGCGGGGGATGGCTCAGTCGATAGCGCGCTAGGCTCGTAATCTGTAGTTGCCAGATTCGAGCCGCAGCTGGGTCAGCGTTGTGATTTATCTCTGAAAAACTCCTCGCCCTACCCACGGTCACTAGGGGACACCGATGGGCTTGGATAAGGCCGTCGTCCATCGGATCGGACGTTAAACCGTAATTCGTGTGCGGGAGAGACATACCCTGTGCATGTTAAAGAACACACTGGATGGCCTTGACGGGAGGATACCATCTGTCTCCCAACATTCTCTGAGTCTTCGGGTCCTTGTGACTTGGCCATTTAGCCCATGGTGTGCAAAAAAAGTGCCGCTTCAGAAGTAAAACAACCCAACCTTTCACTATCCTTTTCTACGGCTTCTGGGTTGGGTTGTTTTACCTCTGAGCGGCACTTTTTTGCAGACCATGGGCTAAATGGCCAGGTCACATGGACCCCGAAGGCTCAGAGAAGGTTGGGGGAGGGGACCCACTGGAACAGCTGTTGGGAGACAGATGGTAGCCTCCCGTCAAGGCCATCCAGCGTGTTCTTTAACGTGCACAGGGTACGGCTCTCCCACACACGGGGCCACGGCTTAACGTCCCATCCGACGGACGGCGGCCTTTCCAAGCCCATCGGTGTCCCCTAGTGACCGTGGACAGGGTGGGGAATTTTGCGGAGATAAATCTCAACGCTGACCCAGCTGGGACTCGAACCTGGGAACTACAGATTACAAGCCTGGCGCGCTACCGACTGAGCCACCCCCGCCCCTACAGCTTCTGGGCCTTCACTGCATTCAGAACAGGAAAATCATTTAATCACCGTCGGCTGTTCATGAAGGATGTGCACAGCAACCACATCATTTAGGGACTTGGATCCTTTACTTCATTTCTACAGAAACATTTTATGAGTCTTACCTGCAACTATTTTACTGCCAAACAAAAACAATTTGGAAAAAAAAATATTCTATTTAATAGAGTTTGAATTTTTCACCTCGCTCTACAGGGCCAACTTTCTGGACCTTTGATGATGATGATGCTCAATTAGGTAAATATTTAGAATACGTAACTTTTAAATACTGAACAAATACTATTGGGAACAGAGATTTAAATTTTAATGAGATCTTCAATTTATAATCAATTACATTTTCCCCTAAAAACGTATTTAGGATATTACAAAGTTTCGAACTTAATTTTCCATTGATGTAACATGGGGATGATCTTAATAAAATTGCCATTGACTGTTAATCATTTTTGTGATTTTCCACTTTAAAAGGAGTCCCAGCTGGGTCAGCGTTGAGATTTATCTCCGCAAAATTCCCCGCCCTGCCCACGGTCAATAGGGGACACCGATGGATTTAGAAAGGCCGCCGTCCGTCGGATGGGACGTTAAGCCGTGGCCCCGTGTGCGAGAGAGCCATACCCTGTGCACGTTAAAGAACACGCTGGATGGCCTTGACGGGAGGCTACCATCTGTCTGCCAACAGCTGTTCCAGTGGGTCCCCTCCCCCAACCTTCTCTGAGCCTTCGGGGTCCATGTGACCTGGCCATTTAGCCTAATGGTGTGCAAAAAAGTGCCGCTCAGAGGTAAAACAACCCAAAACAAACAACCCACTTTAAAAGTTATTTCTTTCTTTCTATTTTTAATATTTTATATTTAAAAACAAACAAATTCTAATCATCATATTTTATTCTTTCACAGGATCTTCAAACTAAAAAGAAATGACCACAGAAAAAGCATACACAGCCCTCGAAGACCAAGAAAATATCCAATTCGTACGAGATTATCCTTTTCCAAAGGATCAGTATTGTTCGAAGGAGACCGTCGAGACAGCTTTGGAATATGTTCCTCGTGACGACGACATCATCGTCTGTGCTTATCCCAAGACAGGAACAAATTGGATCAAATATATAGTTTGGGAAATAGTCAACAAAGGAGCTCCGTTGCCATCCACTCATGAGTTGCATTTTCGTTTCTTCCCAATCATGGAAGCGAATGGAGCATCTGTAGCCGAAAACCTTCCTCCACCAAGACTCCTCCAATTCCATGTCCCTTATCATTTAATGCCAAAGAATGCCTCCGCCAAATACATCTACATGACGCGCAGCCCAAAGGACACGTTGGTCTCGTATTACCATTTCTTGAGCATGATTGGATCAGAGAAAGACCTCTCTTTCAACGACTTCTTTGAACGCTTTTTCAGAGGTAACGTGGCCTTCGGAAATTTTTTCGACCACGTGCTCTCGTGGTATGCTCACAAAGACGATCCCAACGTCCTCATCCTCTCGTATGAGCAAATGAAAGGCGATCCACGAAGAGAACTTTTAAAGATCGCCGAGTTTCTTGGGAAGAAATATTTCAATATGTTGAAGGAAGATGATGAGTTAACAGAAACGATTCTGAAGCAAACGAGTTTTGGCTACATGAAGAAGCTAGATTCTCAAGATTCTGATAAAAGAGCCACCCAGACGGACAGTGAGGCTAAAGAGCAAGTAGGAGGAGAGCGAAGCGTACCAAAATTCTTCAGGAAAGGAATCACTGGTGATTGGAAAAAACACTTCTCACCCGAACAGAATGAAAGATTTGATAAATTCATTGCTGAAAAGTTTAAAGATTGCGATATCGCCAAGTTCTGGGATGTCTGATTCGTGCGACCAACATAATGAATTGGTTTGGAGCAAGTTTCAACAAAAAAATGCAAGAAAAAAATGCAAATAACGCTGAATTTTAATAAAATGAATTGATTCTTACATGTGCTGTCGATTAATACTAATATTAAACAGAATACACTGCTAATTTACTCTTTTCACTTTTATTACTTTTCACTTTTAATGCGTCTCCTTTTACACAGAATTCCCCGCCCTGCCCACGGTCAGTACGGAACACCGATGATGGGCTTGGAAAGGCCGCCGTCCGTCGGATGGGACGTTAAGCCGTGGCCCCGTGTATGGGAGAGCCATACCCTGTGCACGTTAAAGAACACGCTGGATGGCCTTGACGGGTGGCTACCATCTGTCTCCCAACAGCTGTTCCAGTGGGTCCCCTCCCCCAACCTTCTCTGAGCCTTCGGGGTCCATGTGACCTGGCCATTTAGCCCATGGTGTGCAAAACAGTGCTGCTCAGAGGTAAAACAATCCAATCCAAACCCCTCCCCCAACCTTCTCTGAGCGTTCAAGGATCCTTGTGACCTTGCCATTTAGCCTATGGTGTGCAAAAAGTGCTGCTCAGAGGTAAAACAATCCAATCCAAACCCCTCCCCCAACCTTCTCTGAGCCTTCAAGGGTCCTTGTGACCTTGCCATTTAGCCCATGGTGTGCAAAAAAAGTGCCGCTCAGAGGTAAAACAACCCAACCTTTTATACAGGGCGATTCAAAACTCTTTTGCCAAACTTTAAGGAGTGATAGAGCACACCTGAACAAGCACTTTTCGTCACACGTGTGGTCGGAACTCAAGCGGTGAAGCGCTAGAGGGCGCTTTCCAATGAACACTTATAAGCGCTGGTGAATTGCAGAACGGATGGATTGTTTCACGAATCAGGAAAAGGCGGACATGCATTTCAGGTGCGGACGGGAATGCGAGGGAAGCCCAAAGACTGTGCAATCCACGGTAGAAATGACGACGAGTGCGAAAACCAGAGCTTAAAAGTGTTCACTGGAAAGCGCCCTCTAGCGCTTCACCGCTTGAGTTACGACCATGCATTGTTTAACAAAAAGTGCTTGTTTAGGTGTGTTCTATCACCACTTAAAGTTTGGCCCAAGAGTTTTGAATCACCCTGTATATACTTCTCGCCATAAAATGGCAGTGAAACCAGTAGCAGCACCCATAAACTGTTGTACATTAAGATCTCTTTTTTTTTTTTTTCAGGGGGGAGGGGCTCAGTCGGTAGCGCGCCAGGCTTGTAATCTGTAGTTCCCAAGTTCGAGTCCCACCTGGGTCAGCGTTGAGATTTATCTCCGCAAAATTCCCCGCCTTGCCCACGGTCAGTAGGGGACACCGATGGGCTTGGAAAGGCCGCCGTCCGTCGGATGGGACGTTAAGCCGTGGCCCCGTGTACGGGAGAGCCATATCCTGTGCACGTTAAAGAACACACTGGATGGCCTTGACGGGAGGCTACCATCTGTTTCCCAACAGCTGTTCCAGTGGGTCCCCTCCCCCAACCTTCTCTGAGCTTTCGGGGTCCATGTGACTTGGCCATTTAGCTCATGGTGTGCAAAAAAGTGCCGCTCAGAGGTAAAACAACCCAACATCTTTTTTTTACAGTATGCAATTCCGCGATGTTCTATATTAAAACATTAAGTACGAAAAAAAAATTCATTTCGAAGGCACTTGTTACAATGACGTTGTTATTTGTGATATCTGGCTGCAGTTCGGGTTGGGTTGTTTTACCTCTGAGCGGCACTTTTTTGCACACCATGGGCTAAATGGCCAGGTCACATGGACCCCGAAGGCTCAGAGAAGGTTGGGGGAGGGGACCCACTGGAACAGCTGTTGGGAGACAGGTGGTAGCCTCCCGTCAAGGCCATCCAGCGTGTTCTTGAACATGCACAGGGTATGGCTCTCCCGCACACGGAGCCACGGCTTAACGTCCCATCCGACGGACGGCGGCCTTTCCAAGCCCATCGGTGTCCCCTACTGACCGTGGGCAGGGCGGGGAATTTTGCGGAGATAAATCTCAACGCTGACCCAGGTGGGACTCGAACTTGGGAACTACAGATTACGAGCCTGGCGCGCTACCGACTGAGCCATCCCCGCCCCCTGCAATTCGGCATGTAGTTTAAAGTTCATCATATTTCTGTAAATTAAATTGAAACAAATATTAATACCCCAAATAATCTGCAATTCCAAGGATTAAACAAACATACACCAAACATCACAAACAACCAATCTTTCCTGTCACTATCCTTTCCTATGTCTTCTGGGCCTTCGTGGGGAGCGGGGATGGCTCAGTCGGTAGAGTGCCAGGCTCGTAATCTGTAGTTCCCAGGTTCGAGTCCCAGCTGGGTCAGCGTTGAGATTTATCTCCGCAAAATTCCCCGCTCTGCCCACGGTCAGTAGGGGACACCGATGGGCTTGGAAACGGACGCCGTCCGTCGGATGGGACGTTAAGCCGTGGCCCCGAGTGCAGGAGAGCCATACCCTGTGTACGTTCAAGAACACGCTGGATGGCCTTGACGGGAGGCTACCATCTGTCTCCCAACAGCTGTTCCAGTTGATCCCCTCCCCCAACTTTCTCTGAGCCTTAGGGATCAATGTGACCTGGCCATTTAGCCCATGGTGTGCAAAAAAGTGCCGCTCAGAGGTAAAACAACCCAACGTTAAAGAACACGCTGGATGGTCTTGACGGGAGGCTACCATCTGTCTCCCAACAGCTGTTCCAGTGGGTCCCCTCCCCCAACCTTCTCTGAGCCTTCGGGGTCCATGTGACCTGGCCATTTAGCCCATGGTGTGCAAAAAAGTGCCGCTCAGAGGTAAAACAACCCAACGTTAAAGAACACGCTGGATGGTCTTGACGGGAGACTACCATCTGTCTCCCAACAGCTGTTCCAGTGGGTCCCCTCCCCCAACCTTCTCTGAGCCTTCGGGGTCCATGTGACCTGGCCATTTAGCCCATGGTGTGCAAAAAAAGTGCCGCTCAGAGGGAAAACAACCCAACCCAACCGGGCCTTCGCTGCATTCAGAACACGAAAATCATTTAATCACTGTCGGCTGTTCACGAAGGATCTGCTGAGCCCCACCTGAACCAACATTGAGATTTATCTCCGCAAAATTCCCCGCTCTCCCCTCGATCAGAAAGGAGACATCGATGGTGCATCAGATGGGGCATTAAGCCGTGGCCCCGTGTGCATGTTAAAGAACACGCTGGATGGCCTTCACTTCAAGTGGTTTCTATCTTTCTCGTAGCATCTGTCCAGCGAGTCCTCTTTCTTCCAAACTTCTCTGGGCCCTTGTGACCTGTCCATTTACCCCATTGTGTAACTAAAACGAGATGACAGAAAGACCAAGAAAATATTCAAATGTATATGAAACTATTTATTATATATTCATATACAGGGTGATTCAAAACTTATCGTTCAAATTTCGTGGGGAGGTAGGGAATACGTCAGAAAACCGATTTCACATAGGAAAGTATGTCCGCAAACGTCATCTACATGAACAAAATGGACAAGTAAAGTGCACACAAGGAAACAGTACAGTTAAGTGGTAACGAATGGGACTTTTATTCCAACAAGGTAAAGTACAGGTTCACAGTAGGTGCTCAAAATTGCGACCATTTACACGGACACAAGATTCACAGCGCCGTTGCATTGACCGCTGGGTTGGGTTGTGTTGTTTTACCTCTGAGCGGCACTATTTTGCACACCATGGGCTAAATGGCCAGGTCACATGGACCCCGAAGGCTCAGAGAAATAGGGGACCAACTGGAACAGCTGCATTGACCGCCGAACATTTTCAAAAACGCCTGGCATATCACGGACAATGGCCTGCGGCGGCCACTATTCGTGCAACAAGGTCCATTTCACTGTCGACGGGGGTCTCGTGATGCGTAAAACGATTTATCACTAGTAAGTCAGCTCGTACACTGATGACAGCGGGAGTGGTCGGGCGAGCTGTACACTGGTTGGGTACACACAGCGCCCTCTACATACGCATGCGTACATTTGCGGACATACTTTCCTATGTGAAATCGGTTTCCTGACGTATTCCCTACCTCCCCACGAAATTTGAACGATAAGTTTTGAATCACCCTGTATATTGTAATAATATTAATCATACATAAAAATGCGCCACCCAAAAGTAAAATAATCCAACACTTAGAGACGAAACTGTCCAACTCTTTTTGGGGCGGGGGTGGCTCAGTCGGTAGCGCGCCAGGCTCGTAATCTGTAGTTCCCAGTTTCGAGTCCCAGTTGGGTCAGCATTAAGATTTATCTCCGCAAAATTCCCCGCCCTGCCCACGGTCAGTAGGGGACACCGATGGGCTTGGAAAGGCCGCCGTCCGTCGGATGGGACGTTAAGCCGTGGCTCCGTGTGCGGGAGAGCCATACCCTGTGCACGTTAAAGAACACGCTGGATGGCCTTGAAGTCTGTCTCCCAACAGCTGTTCCAGTGGGTCCCCTCCCCCAACCTTCTCTGAGCCTTCGGGGTCCATGTGACCTGGCCATTTAGCCCATGGTGTGCAAAAAACTGCCGCTCAGAGGTAAAACAACCCAACCCAACTTTCAAAACTGTTTTCGCTTATTCCATGCAAAGAAATACTGAGAACACTTACGTTAGTAATTTGGATGTGCTTTTGTAACCTTTGTAACCTGCGCATGCGTTAACTGACTCTGATGTTGGTGAATAGATTTCAAAGACGTCATTTTTGCCAAAGGAAGTCGGGAGGAAAAAAGGGTTTGTTCGAGACCGTAGGCTGGTTCGCCATAGAATGGGCGAAAATAATACTAGTGAATGTACAGTCGCTCAAAAAAGTATCCAAACGCTATGGTTGATTACAGAATTCAGAAAAAATATCTGGCAACGATTTTTTTTAGAAATTAGCGGTCTGGCAACCTTCGTGTCACGTGATTACAGAATTCAGGAAAAATATCTGGAGCGTGTACAGCAACTGTACACGCTCCAGTTACCGTTCACAGCAAACTGGAGCGTGTGCAGTTACTGCACACGCTCCAGTTTGTTGTGAACGGTAACTGCACACGCTCAATATTTCCGTGAGTGAGCCCACACGATCTAGTATCAAAATAATATGACCACCTACAGTCGCTCAAAAAAGTATCCGAACACTATGGTTAATTACAGAATTCAGAACAAAAATCTGGCAACGATTATTTTTTAGAAATTAGTGACCTGGCAACCTTCGTGTCACGTGACACGAAGGTTGCCAGATCACTAATTTCTAAAAAAATCGTTGCCAGATATTTTTTCTGAATTCTGTAATCAACCATAGTGTTCGGATACTTTTTTGAGCGACTGTACATTCACTAGTATTATTTTCGGCCCATTCTATGGCGAACCAGCCTACGGTCTCGAACAAACACTTTTTTCCTCCCGACTTCCTTTGGCAAAAATGACGTCTTTGAAATCTACTCACCAACATTAGAGTCAGATACTGGACGAATGCGCAGGTTGCAAGGGTTACAAATACACAATCCAATCTACTTACGTTTCTACTGATAATGCTTTTTATCTTGCTTTTTGACATTGACTGATGTTATTTTTTTCATTTATCAGTTATCTCTGAGAGCTTTAAAAGATAACGTAGATAAATATAAACGCTTCTTAAACTTTATCCTACTCGTTAGTGAGATTTCTCTACAGCACGAAATTCTTTTCCTTACAAAGTGATACGTCATCTCTGAGAAGTATTTCCTTTACAGGCACAGGAAAAGCCAAAAGTAAGTACTTCCAAATTTTTCTTGACTGTTACACTTTGGGTTGTTTTACCTCTGAGCGGCACTTTTTTTGCACACTATGGGCTAAATGGCCAGGTCACAAGGACCCCGAAGTCTCAGAGAAGGTTGGGGGAGGGGACCCACTGGAACAGCTGTTGGGAGACAGATGGTAGCCTCCCGTCAAGGCCATCCAGCGTGTTCCTTAACGTGCACATGGTATGGCTCTCCCGCACACGGGGAGAAGGGCCACGGCTTAATGTCCCATCCGACGGACGGCGGCCTTTCCAAGCCCATCGGTGTCCCCTGCTGACCGTGGGCAGGGCGGGGAATTTTGCGGAGATAAATCTCAACGCTGACCCAGCTGGGACTCGAACCTGGGAACTACAGATTACGAGCCTGGCGCGCTACCCACGGAGCCACCCCCGCCCCTGTGACTGTTAGACTACATGTCGTTGGAGATTGAAGAGACAGCTTCCATTTGTACAGTCGCTCAGAAAAGTATCCGAACACTATGGTGGATTACAGAATTCAAAAAAATATCTGTACAGCAACTGTACACGCTCCAGTTACCGTTCACAGCAAACTGGAGCGTGTGCAGTAACTGCACACGCTCCAGTTTTGCTGTGAACAGTTTGCTGTGAACGGTAACTGCACACGCTCAATATTTCTGTGAGTGGGCCCACACGATCCAGGTTTTTGTCAGTCGCTCAGAATTAGTGATCTGACAACCTTCGTGTCACGTGACACGAAGGTTGCCAGATTACTAATTTCTAAAAAAAATCATTGCCAGATATTTTTTCTGAATTCTCTAATCAACCATAGTGTTCGGATACTTTTTTGAGCGACTGTACACATCGCAGAAAGCTTTGACTGATCTGCTGAAGTCTACTTATAATTACGGTTTCTGATTTCTCGACAATTTTTAAATTATCGAGAATCAGATATCCGAATTCTCGAGAATTCCCAAAATATCTAATTGTATATAAAATATTTTTTTTTAGATATTTGTGAAATTATTTAGTAAAATAACTAAAATTGTAACTATAGTTAAAGGTTAAAAACTATTTAAAGTATGTCTGTTAATCTGTAATCCTGAGAAAACCTGTATCTATATGACTTTTGTGTTCTTTTTTTACTTTCTTCACTTATGTATGAAAACTAATGCTCATCAATATTTCCTGCGTTGGGTTGGGTTGTTTTACCTCTGAGCGGCACTTTTTTGCACACCATGGGCTAAATGGCCAGGTCACATGGACCTCGAAGGCTGAGAGAATGTTGGGGAAGGGGATCCACTATAACAGCTGTTGGGAGACAGATGGTAGCCTCCCGTCAAGGCCATCCAGCGGGTTCTTTAACGTGCACAGGGTATGGCTCTCCCACACACGGGGCCACGGCTTAACGTCCCATCCGACAGACGGCGGCCTTTCCAAGCCCATCGGTGTCCCCTACTGACCATGGGCAGGGCAGGGAATTTTGCGGAGATAAATCTCAACGCTGACCCAGCTGGGACTCGAACCTGGGAACTACAGATTACGAGCCTGGCGCGCTACCGACTGGGCCACCCCCGCCCCAAAATTTCCTGCAGATAAGCTAATAGCGTTGCGGGTCATATGTATAAAATCTCTCTACATCTGTGTTTTGTGAGATGACAATGATGATGAATAAATATATTATTATTATTTAAAAAAAAATTACTAACCAGGCTCAGAGCAAAAAAAAAATGGGGGGGGGGGGCGTAAATGACAGAATTTCGATTATACTGCAACATTTTCTCTTCATTTTAGAGGGTTTTTTTCAGAGATTTCGTGAAAAATGCATGAAATATGTACAAGTTAAATAATTTTGGGTCCCCTTTACTCATACTAGCATTCTAAAGGGGGACATGGCTCTTTTTTTTTTATTTATCCTCCACAAAATTTCCCCGCCCTGCCCACGGTCAGTAGGGGACACCGATGGGCTTGAAAACGCCGCCATTCGTCGGATGGGACGTTAAGCCGTGGCCCCGTGTGCTGGAGAGCCATACCCTGTGCACGTTAAAGAACACGCTGGATGGGGGGCGGGGGTGGCTCAGTCGGTAGCGCGCCAGGCTCGTAATCTGTAGTTCTCACGTTCGAGTCCCAGCTGGGTCAGGGTTGAGATTTATCTCCGCAAAATTCCCCGCCCTGCCCACGGTCAGTAGGGGACACCGATGGGCTTGGAAAGGCCGCCGTCCGTCGGATGGGACGTTAAGCCGTGGCCCCGTGTGCGGGAGAGCCATACCCTGTGCACGTTAAAGAACACGCTGGATGGCATTGACGGGGGGCTACCATCTGTTTCCCAACAGCTGTTCCAGTGGGTCCCCTCCCCCAACCTTCTCTGAGCCTTCGGGGTTCATGTGAACTGGCCATTTAGTCCATGGTGTGCAAAAAAGTGCCGCTCAGAGGTAAAACAACCGAACCTCATTAACATCTTATTAATTTAGCAACATATGGAAATAGGTTCCTTTTCTTGATTATAGATAGCGCAAGATCTGCCATCCTCTTTGAATTAAATTTTGAGACCATTTACTTTAAATCTAGTAAAATATTTAGAGTAACTCTTTTAATAAACAACTAATATTTTACGAAATCCGTTAAATTAAAATCTTATGTATAATATATAATATTTTAATAATATTATATATATGTTACCGCTAAAGTGCAGAAATCA